>VYZM01016413.1:312610-343224 GCA_013398915.1 Dromas ardeola | reverse complement strand
CAGGATATTGTTAGCTGCCTTCGTCACAAGGGCACATTGCTGGCTCATATTCAACTTGGTGTCAACCAGGACTCCCAAGTCCTTTTCCACCCAGCTGCTTTCCAGCATGTATTGGTGCCTGGGGTCATTCCTCCCCAGGTGCAGGACTTTGCACTTCCCCTTGTTGAACTTAATGAGGTTCCTGCTAGCCCATTTCTCCAGCCTATTCAGGTTCGTCTGGATGGCAGCAAAAATCTGAATTGTATCACCCATGCTTCCCAGCTTTGTGTCATCAGCAAACTTGCTGAGGGTACACTCTGCCCCATCATCCAGATCATTAATGAAGCTGTTGAGCAGGACTGGATCCAGTATTGACCCCTAGTGTACACCACAATTTATTGGCCTCAAGTAGAATTCATGCCACTGATCCCCACTTTTCTAGGACTGGCTGTTCTGTTCTTCCAGCCCATATACTTCATCAGCTTTACCTCAAAAGAACAAATGACAACAGTCATTTGAGAAATTTTCTGTATTGATATCTGACTTGGGTGGCTTTGGTGTCACTCATTGCAAAGTTTTGTTCTCAGGTGTACATATAGACCTCATGATTATCTTAGTTTTCACTAACTACAGTCAAAATTTTCTTTTAATTTTGTTGACTTTCTGTATGTTTTTTTCTGTAATCTTATGAAAATAAACTAACAAATAAAATCAAATCCTTCCAATTCACCTTGAATGAGTATTCCTTTTGAATGGAATTAATTCATTTCCAGATACTTGTAAGGACAACATAGCATACTTCTTTGTCTTGCCCTCTTTGGCTAGCCTTTCAGCGCTATACTTACTCTGATCTACACTGACCTTTGCAGCTAAAGATTGTTTAATGATTTATACAATTCATTTTTTGCAGGTCACTACTGCCTTCTGACTTGCCCCCATCAGTATTGTTTCTATATAATGTGATGGTTCACGTCCTTGATTTTTTTTTTGATCTTGCTTGAATAAAATCTTTCATAAAACATATCTAAAAAAGTATAAACCAGTAGTGTTGTTGAGTCTAGTATTTTGGGCTCAGCTATCCAAGCTAAGTGTCCAGTACTATTTGAGAAGTCCCAGGGTTTCCAAGGCATACACCTTGAGTTGGAAGCTATGACACAGGAGGAAAAAGGGACTTGCAACCAATTGTAGAAAAAGTTGGAAGCCAGCAGAAAATCCCGGTTGACACTGAAAGGTTTATGCTAAGGCAGCCAGATCAATCCCAACGGAAGACATCACTGTGCAGAATGTAAGACTTCATTTGCAAGAAAATACATTAAAATCTATTGCCTCTTTGTTTTATACCCATTGCTATTTCTGTGGTTTTTTTTTTCCTCTCTGCTAATGTGCTTCACGTTGTCTAAAGTGGATTTGGTAATATTCCAGAAATATTTTAAATTCTTTCCTTGTCCTGTCTATTTCACATTCTGTTTGCTAACCTACTTTAAACTGCTTTGTTCTCCATCACTTATGGGACAACTAGGATTTCAAACATAAAGAGCAATAACAACCTAATTCTTGCACTATATAATGCTCTCTTGCTATTGAGCTAATAATATAACAAATATGCCTAGTCTTTCACTTGTTAAAAAGAGTCTAGTTAGCCAAATTGCAGGAATCCATCACTAATCAATAGGATGAACATTCAAATAAAGTAATAACAGTGTATGCTATTCTTAACAGCTAAAGCTTCTGGTGATTTTTCACTCTCATGCTAAACTTTCTTTTATTTCAAAACAAGTTCAATGCACAAAGGGCTAACATGACTGAACCCAGAAAAGTTTTCCTGCTTCTTTTTTCTAATCAGAAATATTAGACATTCGATTAAATTAAATCATACCTTTAACATCTATGATTCATGCCTACTTATCACAATCACTTTAAATTTCCTTATATATACAGGTATGTGTGTATACAGAATAATCTCATGATATTACATGACATTTAAATCCCCAAAAATTCTTTCAATATTTTTACAAATTTCACAAAATAGTATTTTAAAGTTATTTCTTTCATACAAATGAGCAAATCAAAACAGAAAGCAAGATTGTAATATGTGTGATCACAACTGACTAACAACCTTCTGTATATTTTTTTCCCTCTTTCAGTGGAACTTCTTCCAGTCAAGTGCTATCTGGAATAAGTATCTAATCTTATCACCTCTCATTAAAACTGTGTACAGACCGTTACTTGGGAATATATACATTTTTCTATATAGGAAATAGAATTTATCATTGGTTATGAGGTCATGATTTATTTTTGTTTATAATTTGCTATTGATTGCATACACTTTTCACAACCACAACAGTTTTAAATGTAATAAATAATAATTATAATGCTTTATTTTATCTTACCTGTTTCTACAAAAATAATCAGAGCATCACAATTGAAAAGAAACTATGGAAATGTGGAATAGTGATAGCTGAATAGACCAGGGAAGATGTTTTGCTACAGTTTTCTTTAAACACACAATTTTTAACACTGATCTTATGTTCAACTATTCTGCAGGCTCCTTTGGCATGCAAGTTACCCATGCATTCCAATACGCTGCTTTTGTGGAAGCCTGGTAAGGGTTATCAAAACACTGATAGAAACAAATATTTGCTCTCCAGGATTTCTGTAGGGAAAACATGACCAGAGAAATATGCAATAAGCACTTTTCCAGAAGCTGCATTCTGTTTTGACTCAATAACAAGGAACCGCCAACAACACATATCAGAAATGGAAAAATGGAGAAGCTGACAGCCATGTGTATACATTGACAACTGGGATATACAAGAAATTGCTAAAGGAAACTAAATGTATTCATGAAACTTCTAAGGCAAATATTAAGAGTAATAAGTACTATACTACATTGGAAACAAAAAATATTCTAGCACTGATATATGATGTAAAGTCAATTCATCAATCAGTCATAATGCAGCATATCAAAACAGTACGAGAATATTTCTGTGTTTGGAACAAAGCCAGGTGAAATATTTCACTGTAAGTGATAAGAAAATGCTTTCTATCCCATGACTAAATAAAATGATGTTAAATGAAAGCTGTTAAATGTTTTAAATCCAGTTTAGATGCTATTTTAAAATGATAAAATATGGGCACTGAATTTCACCACAGTGTAAACTGAAAGGCTGTATTAAGATAAGTCAGAATATATATGCAAGCTAACTTGCAGGGAAGAACATCAAAATTATGGATCAAGGAACAGTCTGCATGACTGATGTTGATTCTTTAATACATTTCAGACTACAGTGTACGGTCTGGGGAATTGGGACAAGCTAAAGTTCTCCCCAGAGTTTTAAAAGGGAAATTCGTTGACCAAGGCAACTATGGGTCTGTTAGCTTCACAATATCTCATAAAAGAACAAGAAAAAATTGATATACAATATAGTTTATAAACACTTAACAGATGGCAATTAAATCACTGCCAATTCCACACAGCTTATATATATTTGTCTTCTCAGACAAGATTTATACATATGCATGTTCTGATATGCACTCATGTTTATGTGCATGTATGATCATTTATGTGGGTGCACATATGCATAATCATCATTCAAGACAAAGAAAACTACTCATAAAATAAGATTGCCATGGAATAAACCACTCAGGTTTTAAAGGTATTTATTAACCTGCCTATCATTCATTTCAGCCTTGCATGACATAATAATAAGAAACTTACATTAAATCATTCTTTTGTCATCTTAAAATCTATGAATCATCTATTCAAACAAAGAAATATACCATCAAAAGTTCTTATGCTGATATTTTAGGGAGGAAAGTGTTTTAGCTGTCTATTGAGACTTAGGAAAAAAAAATCCTGTGTGGAGCTTTTTTTCTTTCTTAGGAGGAAATGGTGTTATGGGCTTCTGTTTCCTTTTTTTCCTCTTTGCTTCCATAAAACAGTAATATATAAACATGATAAATTCATACTTTAGCCATTTGCTGCTAGAAAAACAAAACTTTAAGACAGCCTTGTAGAACTCGAGCATGATTTGCTTGCTAAATAGTTAATAATGCAGTTCTTTTTCCCAGGGTCAGGTGAAGCAGGAACAGGGAGTGAAGGTTGTGAATGCAAGTGAAAACCTTTCTGATTATAATGAAGCATCTAGCTAACTTAGAGTGTGCAGAACTTATCACAAGGAGGAAAATTATCAACTCAAGAGAAATAAATATATGCTGACTCATCAAGCAGTGGTTCTCTGCAGCAAAGTCAGTGCAGGAGGAAGGAAGGTTCTAATTTCCTTCTCTTTAGGATTCCTCTAAATCCTAAACTAGATCTAAATCCTCATTTAGAGGAAGGTTGAGCCTGCTTGTTTCTCACCCTCACTAAATGCCTCACAGGGATCCAAACTGTAGTCTCATAAAAGTACATACCAACTTTATATTTCCTTTAGAACAAGATTTGACCTATAAAGCTTTGGAAGAAGAAAAGCATTCCGATTAAGAAACTTATGTAGAGATTGGCTAAGTGATCTTTGTTATTTTATGCTTTCCCTCTTAATAAGTTTTGGTTTCTGTTTTGTTTTTTTTTTATAAAATGAATATTTAGAAATCATAAAGCATTAACTCATATTTAAAAATCAGTGAATTACATGAGGTCAAATGTACTAATATGACAAAAAACTGCAAAAAAACCCTGCAGTCATGTACACTGCAAGGTTCTTTTTACGCCTGAAAAACTCATGTAGAATGCTGCAGTTTGTTCCTCTCTGAGCAAGTGGTGAGGTGTCTTGCATAATGGATCAGCCTGCCTCAAAAGGTAATTTAAACTTGTTTTAATAGAGTTGAGAAACTGATCTGTGAAGGTCCTTAATGAGAACACATTCACTCATAATAGCAGGAGGACAGATAATCTTTTCCAATTTTCCCTTTACAGCCAACAGATATTTATAAAAAGCAGAAAGTCTTGTTCATATTTGGTACATGCAGTTATCTTTTTTTTGTGTTTAGGTAAAATATAGATATTACTTTTTCAACCTTTTGTGAAATGACCGGCAAAACATGTCTACTAAACACTATAGAAAGTTGTGGCATAGTGTAATTGCCCCCCCTACAGTTCACACCTCAGTATTCTTCCTAAGAAATTTTTGGAAGAAAAAAATAAGTCATCATGGAGTGACAGAGTTCCAAGCATGTTTTCAGTCAAACATGTTGAAGATTAATCTCACATGGCACATCTTTCACAACTTCATATTACTATTAAATAAAAAAAAAAAAAAATCCAGTTCTTCAACTCATTCAATAATAAAGAGCAGAATTTACATTTACAGCACAGACCTGTGTAGTCTTGTAAACTCTCTTTAGGTTTCTCCACCACCTAATGTGTGAGAAGCAAATCCCTCCTCTAATGATCCCTCACTATCATTACAGGTAATCTGAAATCTCTGAAATACTAAGTTCAGTAGAACTTCAGAAGTTTATTAAATCCACTTTGCTTAAATAACTACTAATTTTGATTTTGATTTTCACTGTTTTTAAGCTTCATTTAGCTTCAAATGCTCACACAAACCAGCACCAACTCCTGCAGATGTACAAGGAAAGTCTCACAATTGTGAGTTGTTGATTTGGTATGAGAACCTGTGATACCCTTTCTACGACTGAAAAATTTTAAGATCTTTTTAAGCTTTTTTTAATAACTTATTATTAAACAAGGCATCAAGAAGAATGGCTTGCAAGCATGTCATATTATAACACTAAGCATTGGGACAATCCTTGGGTTTAGGGTTGGACAGAGGATGTTGCTTAGTGTGTTCTTTGCTTCATTTCTTAAGTTATATCTTAGGCATGACCAAATATGTTATTTGGACCACTAAAAATACTGAGCTGACTGTAAACTTTGAAGAATGTTTAACTAACTAAACTAAACCTTACTTTCCTTTCAAAAATCATTGTCTTCCCTTCAGATTCATTACACTATATGTAATTTGGAGCTAGATATAGATGCCACCATCTAACTAATAGTTAGGTGTTTTGAATAGATTTTAGAGCAATTATATTATCAAAAGAATCTTTCATCTCAAATAAATTACAATAAAATTGGAACAGGAACCAAGCCCTATCCTGTTTCTAGGTACAAACATTAGGATAGACAAAGATGCCTTCTTTTGCTCACTCAGCCATTTTTTACTATTACTTGTGGGACAATAACAAACAGTTATAGTCTTCAAACAGTATAGTCAGAGATCTTTCTCAGCCCTAACCACAAGACTTTCTCTAGATCTGTTAATTGATGAGACAGGTGGATTTTGAACCTCAACAGGCAGAGGAAGAAATGAGCTGATGGTCTTGCTCTTCATTGGTTTGTGGAGCTCTTTTAAAGTTATGATAATACGGGCAATTCCCTTTATCTTTGAAAGTAAATGATGGAAAAATCTGTATTTTTTTTTTTCTTTTGTCTGTTGGGTGTATTTTTAGCATTCCTACTAGATCAGGCCCTCAGGAAATAAAAAAGAAAAAGTTATTAGTTTCTGGCCTCATTTTCACTCCAATACCACATAAGGTACTGCATGTGTTTACTGATGCTTACCATTTGTATGATCCGCAGATTATTTTGCTAAACCCCTCATCTCTTTTCTATCTCTCTGCTCTGACTATATGTCTTTAGCATGAAGACAGATTAAGGAAGATGGAATTCTTTCCATGTGCTATATTACCCACTACCTTAAAATAAATGGCAAGAGTCACAAGGACAACAGAGATGCATATTAAGCATAGCCCATTGTTAACTCTGTGTCTCTGTTTTTCATTCAGTTTCTTTAAGAACCTGTTAATTTCCTCTCTTTCACAAGGTTTTTTGTTTTTTTTTATTGTTTTATTTTCCTCCACTTCCCTTTCTCTCCTTTCACTACAAGCTTTTAATAGAGAAATAGAGAATCCTACTTTTGGCAGGCAGGAGCTAGATTCAATCATCTCAAAGCCTGTCTATTCAGCTTTCAGCAGTAGTCAGCAGCTCTTGCTAAGGCAACTTGCTTTCACTCAGCAAGCAAGTGGCTCTAAAAATATAAATAAATAAATAAATAAATACTTGACACAAGATGTAAGTAAAGACTATCTCATGGCAACAAATCCTTTCAACCCCAACCAGTTAATCACTTTAATGTTTCATGCCTATGTTGTCTTATTTGCTCCTGAAATTACCAAACTTTGCTAGAAAAATAAATCATCACAAGTGGGTAACAATACTGTCATTCATCCTAAGTTACCTAACTCTCTCTTTCTACTTTTCATTTCCATTGTTTGTAGACAATAGAAAGAAATAGGAATCTTCAGGTGATAATTCACCTCTTTAAGACAGATGTTCCACGACTATCAGAACATACTCTTCTCTTTCCTTTTTCCTCCTTTTGTTATATTAGAAGCTGAGAGGTGCTAGCTCAAGTATTTGATTTTTAGACATCTTAAGTTATATGACATAAATCCCCCATAAGGTATATTTTTCATTAGTTTGTATTCTGTGCGATTCATAACATATACTGTGAGACACTGTGGGTAAAGAGATTTAATAATATAGTTAATTTTGTGATTTAACAAGTGTTATAGAATTCCTTTAAAAGAGAGTTCAATCATTTTGTTCATGTTTGCAATTTAAAGAAGCACTCCCACTGACAAGGTGTTTATCTTACAAGTGAAAAAAAGCCCCAGTTATTTCTCACAACAATTAATAGCAAAAAGGAGAGGAGATAACTTCTATGTGAAACTTATACTTCTGGTTACTTTTTATGGTGGCATGGACAATGTGTTTTTCTTATTAATTAGCTTCCTTAATAAGCTTCACTTAGTAAAGTGAAGATTGAAATAATGTTTAAAACTCTGATTTTTTCAGTATTGTGTTCATCAGGAATCTAGGTCACAAGGTAGCAAACCAAAGTCTATTCTTAGGTATACCACATTTTAAGAAACAGTTAGATGGCTCATTAAAACGTTCTTTTATTTCAGATTTATAAAGGGTATAATTAAAATACTAGTGAATGTATCAGTGTATTCTGATTTTTCTGCACATAGTTTTGTATGCAGATCTACTTGGACAATTTGATTTGATAGGCATTATTGTAAAAGGTGATTTACAACCAGTTTTGGCAATGTCAGTTCAGCCTTTACATATTGTGAAGGTTATCAAAGACTTAAATAAAATGATACAGTGTGCTGCAAAATTTCTCTTTCAAAAATACTGTCATTATTATAAGAAGCCCAAATATAAGTTTCTCCAAAACTATATTAGCTACAAAAACAAGCAATGGAAATAACACATATAAAAAGTCATATTACAGTACTCTGTCATCATTAAATTATCAGACAAGAACTCAAACCTTTAAGTTTTGCTCAAAATATTATTAAGACTTGATTGAAAGAACTTTTGATGTTGTATACAAACGCAAATGAAACACATTCAAATGAACGTACAATTTTTTTTATTTTTCACATCTAAAATGCCCTAAAACCGTCTTTCACCCCCCCCCCCCTTTTTTTTTTATTCTTTTGCAGAGGTGTGCGGTAAAGTTTGGTAGAGCAATGACAGGAAGAAAAAACATCACAGGTCCATAAAAATTGTAAATGTAGCAAATGATCCAAACTTGGGCACAATTTCTGTATTGTATTTACTAGAGACAGAGACTAAGAAGTGGTCATGCAATAATAGATATATCTTCCCAAGAGAAGTCTCCTTACCATTAAGTAAACGTTCAAGATCATTATGCTACAAGGACAAACAAATCTTCATTGCCAGCACAGTAAGTGACAAAATATGTTTACTGAAAAAGGGAGTGTGCACTTTCAATAGACAAAATGTAAAATAATTAGTAAAACCACTACACTTTTTCAGGGCTGTTTTTAACATTTTTTTTTTTAAGAATATAAACAAATGATTGAAAATAAATTGTGGTATTGTAGATTATGAATTTGCAAGTTCTTTTTATTGATAAAAGTGAAATATCAGCCCAATTAAGCATTGCAATATTTATGTTAAATAATACATTTTATTCACTGCACATTGCATTCAACCACATAATTATTCCCTTTTAATTTTCAATGAAGATAATAGTTCTTAATTCACCTTAAAAATATGAAGAAAAGAAATATGTATGCAAACCTCCATTGTTTCTCTGTAAGCCAAACAATGACACTTTTTCATGAAGATGTTACTTAGTTATGTCATTGCCTTCTAATTTTAAGCTCGCCTGACTGAGGACAATTAGATACACTGTGGTTTGCACTGAGTGTTAAACTGGGACTGTTTTAATTTAGGCAAATCAAGACTGATATTTTGAAAGCATCACCCTCTTCCTTTGTATATTCTGGTATTTACAAGTTTCTTAACCTCCAAAAACTCCATAAATCTGATGAATCTGAAATCATTCAAGCCAATGTGAAGAACTTAACTTACTTCAGTGAGTTCAAATCAGACTCCAGATAAGAATAGCAAGATCAATTTTTTCCCAAAAAAGTGTTATTTCTTAATTCAGCAATATGGGGGAAAAAAATATACAATACAGGTATAGAATTATGACAATAAAATTATTTTTCTTTTAAAAGTCTTACAGAAAAATAAAGAGGTTTTTTGAATAGTGCCTCTTTAACCGATTCATTCACCCCACCTGGTTTCAATATGCCACTCTTTATTAACAGGCAGCTCGATCTTTTCCCTGTTATAGTAAATCAATAGAAAATGTATCATTGATTTCAGGTAGAAGTGAGGGGTAGCGGGGAGTCGAGGTATAAAAGGGCGAAAAAGACTTAAACACATTTGTCTTATTGATTACTGTTGATTATAACTGCAAACCCATTAACTTGATTATAGGGGCCTTGGTTTTCCTCCTTGCGTTGGACAGAAAAACAGAGAGAGTACACACAAAAGTGAGACAGTTACAGAAATGAAGCCGTGTTGCAGAAATTATATTTACTGAGTGATAGAAAGACTTAAACAGGAATTCTGTATATGTACATTTGCTTAAAGTATTCCAGCTTTTTAAGTAGAAATATACCTTAATGCATTTATTTCCTTCATAAGAAAGTTACTAAGATAAGCTGAACTGTTAATACTTCGTTAAACAGTACTATTCAGTTATTTATAAAACAAAATTGTCATAACGTAATCCACACAAAGTTATACCTTAGTTGTAGTTTGTATGATACAAATAGTTACGTAATCCAAAGGTTACAAAAAGCCTAGTAAATGAATACATTAAATGATGCATGTGCACTTTAATTATTTTTATTTCAGAAGTTAAAATATCATCGCAGATAGATCCAGAGCAGATACCCAGAAAAAGGATTTAATGGGGGTGGGAGGGAACAGAATTTTTTTTTTTTCTGGTAAGGAATTTTTAGGTGTTAGTCAAAATGTGGTGGCTGATAGATCAGAGATTAAAGTGAGATGAAATGTTGGCAGAACTTTCAGGTCCAGCTGAGAGATGACTACCAATAAGTTAGCGAAACTGCTCATGAAAAGATATATTTCCTTTATGAGCATTGCCTAATGTATATTTAGAATTGCATGAAGAATTACTAATAGTATTATTGGATTTCAGTAGTTTCAACATTAAGGAATACAGGCAACTTCTCTACACCTAGTTGGATCTGTACAGACCAGCAGAAATAAAAGGTTCAAGAGACATATTGCTCCAGGGTAGAGTGTGTACACCTAACCTGAAGTCCTCATCCCAAAAAATAGGATTCTGTGTCACAAAATGAGCTGCTGAACTTAGTGGAGGACAATCCTTCTCTGCTTGTGCTTAGACATGTAAGACAGGAAGGGGTGAAATACAACCTTACTGGCAAAAGTTGGGGGTGAAGGCCCTATAGTTCATAAGCGCTTGCTGTTCCGGTGTTCAAACATCACCTGTCCTAGGCATGGCCACACAGTTGTACAGCTGCGCCCACTTATGTCCGAGCTTGAGTCTATCCTGAGCAAATTTCTCTAGTTTTCTGCAACTGTGAGAATGCAGGAGTGATTAAATCCAGAAGGTGCCATAGGAGTATCTAATTTTTCCTTGTGCTCCACAAAAGACATATAGCAAAACCTTAAGTACAAAAGGCCAGACCTTCCAAACTACATGCATAGGAAGATACTATGAATAATCCAGGCCACTGTCAAATATCCTAGACTATCCTCCATCATAACTGAGAGAGACAACAGACAGTAGTACTTCACTTCCTTACAACATTCTGTTCTGTTGCAGCCAATAAAGCCTGTATTCTACTGTGCCACGATACAGAGAATGATTTGGGGAGGACCAGAAAAGCAAAAGTGACTTATTCCACTTGGCATGGTTGAGAGAATAAATGGGTATAAGGTGGGTTTATGTTCCCATAAATTCTGAGGATACCTGAAGGCAGCTCAGCCCAGCATCAACCTGAGCAGCTAAAAGTCTTCAAATTTACAGCATCCAATAATAATGCCCTAGACACTGTTGTGGCAACTAAGAATTTCTGAAGCGCATTCAGCCATTATCTATATACCTTCTTTTTCTGAGAAAACCAGAGGGGAGTCAATACAGGAACAGACTAATATGAAACAGCATCTCCAAATCACTACCCTTGCCCTAAACCCAAACAAACGTATTATCATTTCAGCAGTATCTTCAGTCACCGTGTTATTCCAAATGACTTTTGCATTAAAAAATAAAAAAATGTTTCATCAGTCTGCCTTTGTGCAACATATTGCTAGTCCCCTACCTGAGCAGCTCCAATAGTGCCAGCACAGAAATATACTCAATGTCAAATGTCAAAGGAAAGACTGAAGCACCAACGTGTTGTGCGCACATGACACGCACAGGAGCGCCTATGGTGCATGTTAGCAAAATTTTGTGACATAGGGTTGAACAATGAGGCAATTACAGCAACCATCCTGCATATCACAATCACCACTTCAGAAAACATTTTGTATACACAAACAGTCATGCTGTTTGGACAAGAACTAACTCTCAGGAGAGATAAGAGCCGATTGATTACTGCACTTTAGTTTGTGTTTATGAACATGCAATGCTGAACACTCCTTGATAGACAATGATGATGTCTCTGTCTGACATGACTATTATGATACTGTGACTTTATTAGCATGTAAGCATTTTTCCACTAAATTTTTTGGATCGTATTCAATGCCGATGCAACTCCAATGGTTTCACTGAGCAAAGAGATGAAACAGAGCATTCTGCAGTTGTGTGATATTAGCCCAAAACTAAATAAAAAGAATTGAAAATGGGACGTTTTCTACTGCTGAAATCAATGGTGGCAAATCATGCTATTTGTAAAATGTAATTTGAATTTAAAGTTATCTTAATTATCAAATTCACTTAAAGTTAATTATACTTTAAATCGACTTAATACTTTGTAATAAATGTTACACTTGTAATGGATAGGCTGAGCCCATTAAAACAATAACTTTTATGAGTGAGATGAGGCCAATTTAAAATTAACCTGTAGGTGGAACAAGGATTGAATTCCAATAGTCTAATATCTTAGACACAATACACACTTACCAAGGGCATCTCTATCAGTATGTACCATATCATTCTGCAGTACAAAATATACTGAATTGGAGAGACTTTTTATTCCTTTACTATGTCTTCCAGCCACTGTCTTTGGCTTTCTATAGATTAAGAACTGTTCTATATCAAGTAATATTTTAACACAAAAAACAGAAGACAAAATCCAAGATCTCAAACTGTAAAAGTTCGTTTTGGAAACAGTTATTTTTAATTTCAAAAAGTTCCAGAGAAAAATGACAGCCAGTTCTGGACCTCCATATAATTTATGTCAACACTTTCAAATGAAGCTTGTGTTTTCTAATATTTTTGCAGAGCACAGTGAACCTTCTGTTGCAATATACATAAGAAAAGACATTTTTAGGCTATTTTTTATGTAGGAATTAATACTTGTTTTTTTCCTGGCAAATTTCCAGACTCCTTGGGAAAATGCTAAAAGAAGTCAATGGATCATTCTTGCCAATTCATCAGTTCTTTCAAGACTGGCTCTGTTGCCGACTTTAATAAATATTTCACATTTACAAATTAGCATTTTTATTACCTAGCTCTTCTCTGGAGTTAGCATGCAGGTATTTCACCTGTTCTTATAGACAGTATTGTAAATAAAAATATACATTAGAAACCTTATTTAAATGTTACAATTGCAAAGTCAAACAGAATTACGGCTGCCATATTGATTTAATTCAGTTTCTTCTTGCATATGTATTATAATCATCTTACAAAAATTAAAATGCAAGTCGATCCCGTAGCCAAGATGACACCTCCGTAATATAGGATTCCTGTTCTATACTTTCAACACCAAAGAACATAATTTCTTTTCTTGAAACCCTCTGGCTCACTCACCCTGACCTCTTGCTCTTCTTCATTCCTCTCTTTGAGCAAAGGCATATTCCACAAGGCTCCCAGGAGGTGCTTTTTTTTTCCTACTTGAAAATTTCAACCCAAAACCCTTAGCTGGATTTTAGTTAAGCCTTTTATTTCACAAAACAAAAGGAAACATTACCTTCGTTCAGAGCAAATCGATAGTCTAGGATGATTGCTTGTATGAAACGCCATTCCCTATTTTTATCCAAAAACCAGAAGTTAAGTGATTGAAGAACTCTAACCTTTGGAAAACGTTGAGTCAGGGTTTTTTTTCTACCTTATGGCTTTAAATATACATTTCTCCTAACAATGCCGTAATGATCAGGTGTAAGTATTTGGGGTGGGAGGGAAGGTATTTTGTACTCCTGCAGCTGAAGCTCATCCTCCACACATTAACATATACACACAAATATTTATTATGCTAGAACAAGCATGACTCTTGTTTCTTACTGATTAACATACTCAAGGGAGGAGTTGTAGAGCACCCATTTCTGAATCTGCTGTTTAAATGACTTAAAATTAACCATGATTTTCTTGTTTCAAATGTTAATTTATTTAATGGTAAAGCCTATATTATTGCTTGTTATATGCACATAAAATACTGGCCAATTTCCTCCTAGTCATTCTCATTTCTTTTCCATTTGTCTTCCCTTTTGATCTTACTCACAGGTAAAGGCATTAGATAGCACGCATAATGCAAGATATTTGCACATCATAAATAGAAGGTTTATATCATGCATCTTGATTCCCATACAAGTACAAAGGAGAGGAAATTAAGACTCATTTTGAGTTCTCCCCCCTCATATATAGCCAGTAATAAAGCTTAGTTAATAAAACACGACTATTATTAGGGCATTGGAGAAATACAAATAATCCCAAACAGATCTGATTCAAGTTTACAGAGTCATATGATCGCAGTTCTCAAAGGAGCATCCAAATATTGTTTTTACATGCTTCTTTAGTAGTTCTTATTTGGCTATTTAAAATGAGTTTATTGTAAATATTTGCATGACAGCGAACACCCAAGTATTAGGAAGAGAATCAAATTACAGAGTACAATGTTCTACCTGTTCTGTTCATCAGTGGGGTTTCTGCCACTTCTTTGACTTTTATTTTTCTCCATTCTTGCAGTCCTTAAAACAACAGACACTTTTTCTGTCTATGCCAGATTCAACTGCTCTAAATTAGGTAGCAAAAATAGAGCTAGATCGTGTTTCTTGAGAATTCAGTTTAAACCTGCTTCTTTATGACAGGTTATCAACTGTTCTTTTCCTTATTTGATGTGTTTGTGCTCTGTTCATTAAATACAGATTGTTAGTGCTGATATATTATAGACCATTTTTATTACTGAAGAATATTGTTGTAAAAATCAATAAATAAATAATTACAAGTTTTAGTTACATGTCAGGCACCTTCTTAAAGAAAAAAAAAAGAAAAAAAACCCTCTTTATTTCACCCCTTTTACTAAAACACACACTTTCTTTATGCATTTTGAGGTCTATTTCTGAATTGCAGTATTTTTACTATAGTAAATGTTAAAGGGTGATCTCTAAAAAGAGATTGTGTGCATATTAGTGTTGAAATATCTCATTGCTTTTTAAGCTTCATTCATTAAATCATGCAACTATGTTAACAACTAAGGCAGCTTCTAGAGAGCTTTGAAAATGCTGAAACTGTAATCTGCATGCAGCAGTATTTTATATTTACATCAGATAGGAAAATGCGTTAAAAATGCTAGGGTGGATTATCTGTTCATATCTCAGCTAGACATCAAAGTTGGCTTTGGAGAAAAAGAGGTACTTTCAGGGCACAGTTACAAACTGCCAGAACCAGATAGTATTTACCTAAGAGATCTAAAAGAATTAAAAGATAATCTGGTTGAAATAACAGCAGTCACATGTAGTCTGCTACCCACAACAGCCTTGGTACCTGAAGACTAGGAATAGCAAATATAATACCAGTGGTTAAAAAAACCCTCTGCGATGATCTTAGAATGTAGCGCCTGTAATCCTGATTAATCTCAAGCCTATGGAAACTATAAAACAGAACAGAATAAATGGATAGCTGGATAAAAATCCATCTACATGAGATGAGTCCATTTCACACTTTTAAACGGCAGTCTCATTTTACCAACTCAATAGAGGTCTCTTCAAAGAGTGTGTAGATAGAGATGGTCTCCCAAAAGCTGTTGGCTGAGTCCCTCACCAAAGGCTTTTAAGGAAATCAGCAGTAGTGGAATAATAATGGTGGCTGTGCCTGGGGGATTCAGCTGTTGGCAGAGTTTGAGCCACCGCCGCTCACCCTCACTGTGCGCAGCTTCCCCAGGCAGCTCCAGCACCCACTGGGGATATCGGTCAGCACCTGGCTACCTGGTCGGTGTCACAGGCAGGACATTGGCCTTTGTGACTGTGGGATCTTCTTTGAGGAAGAAGGGTTCCCGGGCAGGGATGGGTTAGATGTGAAACAGCCAAGAGGGCAAATGGCTTCCTGGGGTGCATCACACACAGTATCACCAGCCGGTCAAAAGAGGCGATTATCCCACTGTACTCAGCGTTGGTGCGGCCTCACCTGGAGTACTGTGTGCAGTTCTGGGCCCCACAATTTAAGAAGGATGTGAAGGTCCTTGAATGTGTCCAGAGGAGGGCAACAAATCTGGTGAAAGGGCTGGAAGCAATGTCCTAAGAGGAGTGGCTAAGAACTTTGGGGTTTTATAGTTTGGAGAAAAGGAGGCTGAGGGGCGACCTCATTGCTCTCTACAGCTTCCTGAGGAGGGAAAGTGGAGAGGGAGGTGCTGATCTCTTCTCCCTGGGATCCAGTGACAGGATGCATGAGAATGGTTCAAAGCTGTGCCAGTGGTGGTTTAGACTGGACATTAGGAAGCATTTCTTTACTGACAGGGTGGTCAAACACTGGAACAGGCTTCCTAGAGAGGTAGTTGATGCCCCAAGGTTGTCAGTGTTTAAGAGGCATTTGGACAATGCCCTTAATAACATACTTTAACTTTTGGTCATCCCTGAATTGCTCAGGCAGTTGGACTAGATGACCGTTGTAGGTCCCTTCCAACCAAAATATTCTATTCTATTCTATTCTATTCTATTCTATTCTATTCTATTCTATTCTATTCCATTCCATTCCATTCCAAACAAACTAGGCTTGGCAATCTAGTGAGGAAGGCTTTAAATTAGGTGCACCAGGGGGCGTTTTCCATAACCTGAAGATAAGCGAGTGTATAAGGTGCAGCACAGATGCATTTGGGTGACAATTTTTCTGTAAAAGCAGCACAACTTGGTCAATCCCAAATGCCTGTACAACAATGCAGGTAACATGGGAAAAATGCATGAGGAATTAGAAGTTCAAGAAAAGGACGAAGATGAAGCCTACTTCTCCTATAGCTACTACTTTCTCCTATAGCTGGAGAAAGCCTCATAGTCACAGGCTTTAATACTCATGAATGACTTAATTCCCATGATATCTGCTGGAAAGGCAATATGACTGGGTGCAAGCAATCCAGGAAGATTTTGGAATATATTGAAGACAATTTATTGATACAAGAAATCAATGAACTGACATGGGTAGGTGCTTTGTTGGACCTGCTAACCACAAACAAGGAAAAACTGATTGAAGATATGAAGGTGAAATGGTGACTTAGGCTGCAGCAACCATGAAACTTTTAAAGTTTGATTTTAAGACCTTGAGAGGAGTCAGCAAGACAAAACAGCAGAATTACAACCCTGGACATCAGAAGAGCAGATTTTAGCCCCTTCAGGGGCCTGTTTGGTAGAATCTCATGGGAAACCATCCCAGAAGACAAAAGGACCCAGGAGAGCTGGCTAATCTTCAAGGACAACCTCTTCAAAGCACAAGAACAGTCCATTTTAATGCACTGAAAGTTGAGCAAGCATGACAGAGGACCAGAATGGATAAACATGCAATTCCTGACTGAGCTCAAACACAAAAAGAAGGTGGAACTAGGAACAGGCTGTTTGGGAGGAATGCAGATACATTTCCTGCAATGTAGGAATGGAGTCACCATAGCCAAAGCTCAGCTGTAAAGTTCAAACAAGCAAGGGACATGGAGGGCAGTAAAAAAGATTTCTATAAATACATTGGTAGCAAAAGGGCCCATTGCTGACACCAAATTGTGGACTGCAATCAATATGTTCGAGGGCAGAGCTGCTATTCAGAAAGACCTCAGTAGGCTGGAGAAACAGGTCAATAGGAGCCCCATGGAGTTCAACAAGAGCAAGTGCAAGTACTTGCAAATGGAATAACCTCTTGTCATGGTGCAGGCTGGTGGTAGACTCTAGGAGGCAGCTTTGCAGAAAAGGACCTGGGGGTTCTGGTGAACATGCTGAACATGAGTCAACAGTGCACCCTTGCAACAAAGAAGGTCAAATGTATTCTGGACTGTATTGGTGACAATGTCAGTAGGTCCAGGAAACTAATATTTCATATTTATTTGGCATTTGTAAGACCACATCTAGAATGCTGAGCCCAGTTTTGGACTCCCCAGAACTAGAAGGACATGGATCATAGAATCATAGAATCATAGGGTTGGAAGGGACCTCTGGAGATCATCTAGTCCAACCCCCCTGCCAGAGCAGGGCCACCTTAGAGCAGGTTGCACAGGAACACGTCCAGGCGGGTTTTGAATGTCTCCAGAGATGGAGACTCCACCACCTCTCTGGGCAGCCTGTTCCAGGGCTCTGCCACCCTCAAAGTAAAGAAGTTCCTCCTCATGTTGAGATGGAACTTCCTACGCTCAAGTTTGTACCCATTACCTCTTGTCCTATTGCCGGGCACCATTGAAAAGAGCCCGGCCCCATCCTCCTGACACCCACCCTTTAAGCATTTATAAGCATTAATAAGGTCACCCCTCAGCCGTCTCTTTTCCAGACTAAACAGACCCAATTCCCTCAGCCTTTCCTCATAAGAGAGGTGTCCCAGTCCTCTAATCATCTTACTAGCCCTATGCTGCACCCTCTCCAGCAGTTCCCTGTCCTTCTTGAGCTGGGGAGCCCAGAATTGGACACAGGACTCGAGGTGTGGCCTCACCAAGGCAGAGTAGAGGGGGAGGATGACCTCCCTCGACCTGCTGGCCACACTCTTCTTGATGCACCCCAGGATGCCATTGGCCTTCTTGGCCACAAGGGCACGTTGCTGGCTCATGGTCATCCTGTTGTCCACCAGGACTCCCAGGTCTCTTTCCACTGAGCTGCTCTCCAGCAGGTCAGCCCCCAACCTCTACTGGTGCATGGGATTATTCCTCCCCAGGTGCAGCACCCTACACTTGCCCTTATTGAATTTCATAAGGTTTCTCTCCGCCCAACTCTCCAGCCTGTCCAGGCCTGTCCAGGATGTACTGGCTCAGCAGAGGGCTACCAGGTCAGGGACCTGGATCACATGGTATACCAGGGGAGACTTCAGCTCAGAGAAAAGAAGGCTCAGGGAAGACCTTACTCTTGTTTACAGCTACATGATCAGAGGATACAGGGTAATGGAACTGGACTCATCTCTGGGGTGCATGGTAATAGGTCAAGAGGCTGTGGACAGAAATTGAAACACATGAAGTTTTGATTAGATACAAAGAAAAAAACTGTCTGTAAGGGTGGTTAAATATTGGCATGGATTGCCTGGAGAGTTTGTGGTATCTCCACCCTTGTAGGTATTCAAGACTTCATTGGATGTTACCCTGAGCAACCCAGTCTAATTAAACCTGCTTTGAGCAGGCAGTTGAATGAGGTGAGCTGTGGAGGACCCTGCCAACCTAAATTACAGTTACATTTTTCGATGCCTTCATGAATATCTACCTTGAAAAGGGTATGGGCAGTGAAGGATGAAGGATTGTTCATGTTATAAAGTTACTCAGAATAATAAGGTCAAGGTGCAACTGTGATGACCTGCAAAAGTATCTTATGAGTGGTTTGCCAATAAAATAACTGGTGGAATTTAATGAAACCAAATTTAAATTGGTTCATATTGTGGAAAAAATAATTCTAACTTAATATCTAGGACCATAGGTTTTGATACAATTGTTACCAATTTAGGATATTAAGCTTATGATAGCTAGTTCCTTCAAAATACCAGATCACTAAGTAGTATAAATCAAAAATACATATCAAATGTTAGAAATTACTAGGAAAGAATAAAAAAAATGACACAGGCAGCCTTAGAGAACACTGTTCACCATTTCAAAATTCATGAATCACACATATATTATATATTTAGTCCTATGTGCAGTTCTGGTCACTTCTACTCAAAAAAAAAGCCAACAACAACAACAACAAAAAAAGAACAAAACAGAAGAGATTTGGAGGGGGTAGTGGCATGATTGAAAGTATACAAAGACTTTTGTACTATGCACAATTACTTAAGCAGGCATTTTAATTAAGGAACAGAGATACTATGAGGTGAGGTGATACAACAGAGATTTAAAAAATGACTGGCATAGACATGTTGGCTTGAAACTGAGTATTCATCATCTCTTCCAAAACAAGAATCAGGAACAACAAATGAAGTTTAGCTGGAGCCAGATTCATAACAAGCAAAAGGACACTTTGTGGAATTAAGTAGAAAACTGTAGAGCTACTTGATATAGAGTGTTGTGAACGCTGAAAGTCACACGGATTTAGAGGGAAAACTTGACCAGTTAATGGAATATAACGGTTATTTAATATGTAAAAATGGCACTGCAGTTGATTGTCTGTTAAGGAAATGTATTTTCCTTCTTCTTGCTCTTCTTTAGGCATTTATTTTAGCTAATATTGGAGTATGGGATTTTACAGACCTTTTGGTCTGACCCAAGATAGCCATATTGAGTTTTGTGATATAGTTCATCTGTATGACATAATAAAGCTGAAACCTCCTCCCAGGGGTGCTTGATCTGTACACCACAAGTCACCCTATCAGATAAAATAGAAACAATAAAAGTACATCAGTCAGAAGCAATTACTGTGTTTACTTTTGGTTTTATATTGCATCACAGTGAATGAGAAGGGAAACTTTCAGATATGTATTTTGTGCTGTATCACCAAGGGATGTTTATTAAATCACTGTAATTTAAAATAAAGCGCTATGATATTCTGTTTCGATTTACTTTTTTTTAAAAAAAAAACCTACTTATTTTACAACTAGAAATTCCCCATGGTTATAACATGGAAAGGAGTAATTTCCCTGTAATACTTGCATGGATAAATAAGAGCTGACAGATGGTATAATACACAATAAAACTTTCTATTAGGTTCAGAATACGTATCACACAAACACAATACTCATGTTCATATATTCCCAATGGCCCTGGTCTAGATCTTAGTGAAATCAACAAGACTATTTCCATTAAATCTGCTGTATAGCATAAGAAATTTAACTGTTTTGCAGTAATTTCATGAACAAAAATTTATTGCTTGTATAGAGTATTGAGATGCATTGATTTTAATAATTTATGATGCCTCGCATTGTGTTTATGTAGTGCAGGCTGAAACCACCTGATTAAACTAACTATATACATAGTTAAGACAGCAAGAATGCATAAAATATATATATAGTAATAGCAAAGGAAAGTGGTGTGTTCCTTTTAGTTTGACTCCTCGGGCATGCATTCATGCTATGATGCCCAGAGGAAACTCAAAACTGTGGATCAATAAAACAATATAAAAAACATTAGGTAAAGTTAATCATGGCTAAAATGATAAAGAACAGGGAAAAAAGGGTAGAATTTTAGTTGCTGATAAATGTCCTAGCTCTATGAATATCAATCGCCTAGCGAATTTAACTTATCAGAACTATAGATTCTATTCTTCTGGGGTTCTGTTTTAGCTAGTTAACTGTAAGCTAAATTTGATTAAACAATGAAAATTTTGAAGATTTTGCCTGTTATGCATGACAGAAAAAGGGACATAAAACATCTTTGTATATGGAAAGTGATTTGATAGCTGTGACAGAAAAAGGAATATTTTTTCAGGAATTACTTTCTTTCTTTTCCCAGAAAATTGTTTCATTTTGAAAAACTGAAGTAGAAAAAAAAATAGCATGTTAGAGGAAAAAAGAAAAATAATTCATAATTGCAAAGGTCTTTACACTTCAGTTACATTAAAACAAATCAGTTGATATATTGGATGAATGCGAAATTACCAAAAAAGGCTTTACAAAGTCTTTCAAAAGATGACAGACACTATAAACCCAGGGTTTCCTACTCTTTTATTTACCTTTTTCCTTAGTTGTTTGTTTGTTTTTTTTTAAAAGCAGGAGAACTTTTAGAAAAGTGAAGTGGTTCAATGTGACAAGTTTAGCAAAATGAAACTTCTAGCTACGTATCAGAGCTTGTAGTGTGCAGTTAGCTGTGGAAATGTTAACTTTAATGAAAACCCTGTTCCCTTGTAGCCAAATAAAGTGAACTCCCAAGGGCATCCTCCATGTGTCATCCTCTTTGTGTTTTTTGATCTGATCAAATTGAATCTTTCATGCTTGCTGAATACACAGGTGGTGTCTTGTAAAGTTGCCTGCTCCTTGGATTTTCCATAGTTGTTTCTAAGATTCATGGTTTCATATGTTTTCAGTGCCTCCTGGGGTAAACACAGTTTCATCTACTTTATTTTTGCAGCTTTTTTAGTCCATGTAGTCTTGTTACTTTTTTCAGCTTCTACTTTCTCAACAATTTTCAACTTGGAATTCTTCCGCATTTTGCAGACTTGCAAGGAGCAGTTCAGAGGCCAGTGGTTTTGAAAGACTCTCATTCTGGCCAACCTATCTGAGTATTAAGTGCAAGCTCATGTATTACATAGAAGAGAAACTGTGAAAATGTGACAAAATTGTAATGACAAAGAGAAGTGAATGTTAGAAGGATGGGATTTGTCAATAGTGTTTGAGAGAAGTACTTTTTTCATAGTAATATGTAAAGACAATAGGTGAACCATTACAAAATAAACTAGCCATGAAGCAAGAGGGTGCGGGGTGGGGGGAAAATAAACCCTAACTAGTTTCAAAGAGATCATTTGAAAGAGAAAGTGCAAAAGACAGTTCTTGAAAAATGTACATATTATGGCAATTATAGGCAAGACAATCACTGAACTTTGAAATTGCCAGAAAGAGAATTGTTAAAAATTTTTCAGAGGTACAGCTGATGCTAACTTCATTTTGTAAAGTGCTGTGATGTGCTTTCTTCGGGGGGGGAAGTGTGGGAGAAAAGAAAAAAAAATGGTTTATATTTTAAATTAAATATGATAAACAGTTTTCATAACAAGAAAAGGGTTGTAAAAAGATTTTGAAAAATACAACACTGGCTTAGAGCTCAGATATTTTAGACCTCAGAACTCTTACTGATCCCCTCTGCCTGGGCTTTTAGATTAACCTTTTACATCATACATTTTTGATTCCTGCACTAAATGTAGAAAGTGCTCTGGGTGAGCTCCAACTCAAGGATCACTGATCTCAAAATCAACTATACTACTATAAAATTAAGAATCTGTATGATTTATCAATAGGACAATGAAGGTTCTTGGATAATGAGCCAATACTGATAAGATAATTAAAGTACAAGGAAAGGAAACTCCAGTAAACCCAAGAGAGAGCGAATCTCTCTGGAGTTTTCTCATACTCTGTTTTCTGCAGTTTTTGCAACCAATACTTACAGAATCATCATATATAGGTTTCTAGTTAAAAACTTGATTTCACCAGGCTATTAAGATTCAGCCACTTGAGCTTGGAATAAATCCATTAACTTTGGTGTGAATTAAGTATACAATAGAGAAAGACATTCTCTCACGACTTCCTGAACTCATAGGATGAAGAATTGATCTTCACTTTATTGCATTGGTGAACCACCTTCACTAGTAAACATTAGTTTCCCCTCAAATGTGTCCGGCTCCTTTCTTTTATCATTATTTTTCATAAATTCCGTACTGAAGCTGACTTTCCAGATTTTTCTTCTGAAAATTATTATAAACCAGGAAAAGGATTCCCAAAATCATCCTCATATTTGCTTGCTTTAAGTAGGAGGCTGAATATGTTTAAATAACAGGTTCTAACTGAGTGTTATCTTTTCTAAACATAATTTCTCTATGTTCTTCTTGTACTTTCCCACACCCCTTTCAAATGTTGACTTCAGCTCTGCATTGTAGTATTGGTCTCTTTAATAACATGTTTAAATGAAAAAGACTGTTTCCTGTCTCTGTTGTACACGCTTCTGTTTATTCTTTCAAGGACGGCATAAACCTACCTCCACTGACTGTAATCTAAGACTACGAAACATTTCGCAGGGGGACTGCTTGCAAAGGCGTAGGCACCTGTTCTTTTGGTATGTCCTGCTTCCTGAGAGTATACGCATATCTACATTTTTTGCAATAATTATGCAACATAAAAGCGAGGCACTAGCTTAAATTAATTGTTTATTTAATATTACTGAAATCGAGACACATCAGGGCATAGTTTGGGGGTTTTCTTCCTATTAGTAATGAATAAAACAACCTTAGCTAGTGAAAAGACTGCAATTCATTTTCACTTACAGATTACTTGTAGCAGTAATACGTAAGTATTACCGTAATACATAAGGGCATGTTTTTAGATCTAATGGCCTAACAACTCATCTTTTTGCAGTTTCTTAAGATGAATTTAATGCTTCAGTTCTGTTTGAGTGTGGTGGCTAGATATATTATTGCTTAGGCCACTATGTCATTTAAAAACACAAAGAAACATACAAAAAAACACCAACACCCAAACGAAAAAAACTTTATCTGCAAAAAAATACATAAAAATTTTCTGTTTCTTTCCTAGACAAAGAGAGAGGAAGGAGATGAAAGGAACTATTTAACCTGCATCTCCCAGTTCCTTGCCACATTCACATTCCCAGGTCAGAAATGAGAATTTTTTAAGGTGCTTAACTTACTCTAAAAGATTTTGGGTGCCACTGAGAATTTCTAAAACTCTGTTTTAAAAAGAAGCCCTGCTTGTGCTACTGCATGGAGCAAAAGATGAAGACTGACATGAGAGGCCAATACCTTCCCTACCTTGAGCAATATTCTTCTTCACCCCATCATCCATATGAGGAAATTAACTTATGCAAGAATTCAGATCTACTGAAAAATGCATGTGTCACAGGAACGTGTTTATCTCTAAGCTAGGAATCTAAACTATCATTGCAGTCAATGAAGATGCAGTAAATACATTCAATAGAGTCTAGAGGGCTATCTGCATCATTGTAAAACCAGACACCGACGTTCGATCAGCTGGTTCCCTAGACACTGTTGGTGTGCTGACAAGGGGCTCAATTCGCTTGACCGCAGGTATTGATTTAGTGTCATCTGAGATGGCAAAGCCTATCCTACATGGCCTCCAGCTGTTGCTTGTGTATGACACCTGTAGGTCCCATGTCATATCTGCAGGCCACATGCAGGTGTCTGAGATATCCTAAATCATTTCAGAAGTCTGTGTGTGAGTGAGCAGCAGAACTGATATCTCACTGTTTGAGTATTTGAATTGCAAAGGAGGTGAATTCCATGGCATACCCTGATTTCCCGTCACAGTCCTCCTCTCCCCTCCCCATCACCTAGACCAAAAGATTTGGGGACACAATGAAGCTCTTTCATCATCAAGTACTGTCATTGAATAAGGGTTTGGGAGGCAAGGTGAAAAAGTTATATTCAGGTTACAGACCTAGCACATACTCTCGTTTGAAACTCAGACAACGTTTAACTTCCACTATTTAGACATAGCCTTAGAAAATACGGTCAGTGATACTATTCACACCTAGTCTGAGCATTCTTTTAGCACATTAATAATGTATTTGGGATGCGGAAATATTAGCTATAGGCAATTAAGTAGTCATAACCATAGACGAGACTGACTTAAAGTCACTACAAAAATTATGTATTTTTATTGCATTAAGTAAATCAGTTATTTCTACTAGTTTTACTCTAAATATTTGCAGTATGATTTGGAACATACAGAAGTGGGTTTTCAGCTACTTGTATTTGGGATTATATTGTACACACTACATGAGACAGCCATTAATCTTTTACAGCTGGGAAGCTTGTGTAAGTTAAGAACAAAATTCTTCTATGTGACAGGTATAAATTAACATGACAGCAAATTTTTATTTGGAGGCTTTTAAAAAGGCAGCCTTCAATTGTAAATTTTATAACTTTAAACACCTAAGCTTTAGGTGTACTTTGAGTATTTATTTAAAAACAGCAAAACAGGATTAAGTTAACCTGTTTCCCCAAACATCCATTCAAAAAACCCTTATTATTAGATTTTACAAAATCTAGCATAAAAAAGAAGTGGTATAATAAACACTTTAGACTATTAAAAATTAATTTTAGAAACATATTCTTTTTTTCAGTATTAATGCAATTTGTGATTCACGTATTTATGACAATGAAAATAAACTAGTCGATTTTATTTTTGGTTATGTATATTTGAGTCTTTTAATTGCCATCTCTGTGCCTCACTTTCAGATGCAAAATTGAATTAGAATAAATAATGGAAGTATTATGACTTTGGGTCCAAAACTGTACTTTTTAATGCAAAGGCTATATTTATCTATAAATTACTCTAACAATTGGAGTTTAATATGCTTTTTCTAATTCAGTATTTGATCATATAAAAGCAGAAGTAGAGTCTACATAGAACTTGGAAACTCCTTTTTTTTTTCTCTTAATTTAAGGGGATATCTTTCTACTGATACCAATTAAATGACCTACAGATCCTTTTATTCATTCTAAAAGGTTGCTTGCTGGGTGTGTATTTAGACTAGGTAGCGATCCTCAGCATTACCGAAATAATAGAATTAGGAATATGTTTAAGAATATGTTGGAAGAAATAGAATTTGACATAAAGGCCATGTTTACCTTAGCTTGTGAGAAAAGAAGTCCAACTATAAAAATGTATATGATTATTTATTTATTTACTGTTAATTTTTGCACTGTGCACTGTTGCAATGGAAGTTTCTGAAAAAATATCTGAGTTTTTAGATGGTTTAGGATATCTAAGGGTGCCCTAGAATGTCCAAAACATCTACCCATATCTGGCAGACATGCTGTAGCATGTGTGACCTATCCATGAACTTCTGTTGTGGTAGGTAGGGGCCAGGCATTTCAGATGGCACAAGACATTGATATGCCATAAAATGAATTGAACTCTGGGGACACAGAGCTCAACTCACCCTTAACTGAAAGCCTGAACTTAAGTGTCTACTGCCTTCTCAGGTGCTATAGGTTATCCAGGCTCCAGCTGCCCCCACAGAAAGATAAGAATCTCCTCCAGGTTCTGCATTTGCAAGGTGTCTGAGCTCCATGCAGATACCACCTAAAGAGGGAATTTGAAACATCATTAATTATGTATTTTCAGGTAACCAAATCCTGCCCATTGTGGCTGACAAAGCTATTTCACTGAGGATATGTGGGTACATGTAATAACCTGCAGTGAAAATACCCACATTTATAATATCTGAATCTGGAGGTGAATTGCATTGTTGGTTACAGGCAATCTAATTGACCTGTGAAAATACTACCTTCTCCTTTTATTAGAATGTACTTGCTTTTTGCAAAGCGCTTCTTTGATTCAAATGATTAACCAAAACTCAGGGGCAATTTTTACTTTGTCTACAGCTGTTTCAGCTATCCAGATTTCTTACGGAAAATTTAAATGTCCAGCATGAAAATTGTTTTTTTTTAATTTTTGGACAAGCAAAACACTTTCAGCCATTCTTTATGTTGAACATAAAGGGGTGATACAGCTTATGACGCCGTAGTCCCTTCTTGCAGTATAACTATTCAAATTACATATATTTGAAACAGTGACAGCAATGGTTTACATATTCAAAAGCATGCCTTTATTCCTCCTTAACCTTTTTGATCAAAAAATGAGCTCTGAAACTTATTCTGCAAGCACCAAGGTTGCCCTTTTGGCTTCCCTTCTCCATTTTTTTGTTTGTTTGGGTTTTGGTTTGAGGGTTTTTTTTACAGTATCAAAGAAATTGTCATTAAGATCTGTTAACTGAGCAGAACTTGTACATGCAATAATCCTGTTTCTTGTGGAATTCTGAACTTGTGGAATTCACTGAACTGCTTGACTTAATATTTGGATTAATGCCTGCTTGATGATCAGAGGGCTGGACCACCGCTTCTCTGAAGACAGGCTGAGAGAGTGGGTGTTGTTCAGCCTGGAGAAGAGAAGGCTCCAGGGACACCTTATAGCATCCTTCCGGTACCTAAAGGGGGCCTATATGAAAGACAGAGAGGGAGTTTAGTGATAGGATGAGGGTTAACTGTTTTAAGCTGAAAGAGGGTAGATTTAGATTAGATACTAGGAAGAAATTCTTTACTGTGAGGGTGGTGAGACACCGGAACAGGCTGCCTAGAGAAGTTGTGGATGCCCCATCCCTGGAAGTGTTCAAGGCCAGGCTGGATGGGGCTTTGAGCAACCTGGTCTAGTGGGTGGTGTCCCTGCCCAAGTCAGGAGGATTGGAACTAGATGATCTTTAAGGTCCCTTCCAACCCAAACCATTCTATGGTTCTATGATTCTATGAACTTACTTGAAACATTTTTTCTCAAAAGTTAGAGGGTCTGGCCAAGCTCTTAACTTTGGGACTACAAGGATAACAAATTGCTGTAAACAGTACATCTTACCCATGTATTTGATCTGACTCAATTTCTCTGACTGACTCCCATGTTGACCTTTTCCTCAAGAATTTGTTCTCCCAGTGATTTGTCAGTTCTGTAAGTCCCTGCTACAGATACCCTGGTTTCCTGGTTGACAGTGTTGCAGCTAGAGTATCCTTAAGTGACTAGAATTTTATAACTGCTGCCTCAACACAGATTTCGTCTCTAAGTTACCTAGTAGAATGCTCCCAGGCAAGCTTTGATGTGACTGATAGGAATAACTTCTCCCCCAGGCTTCATCCGTTCTTGTACAAGAGATTACCATTTCTAAATTACTGACAACTGAAGAGCGTGTGCTGATTGACGAGTCATTCGAATTCACAGCCTGGCACATTCATTTTCTGTGTCACTGGTTTCATTTTCAATAAATATAGCAGGCCGCGAACTGGGGGTAGCTGGTACATACTTGGTTCTGGCAACTCTAGTTTCATTTGGACAACTTCTGGAGAAAGATACAGCAGAAGAGATGGGGGAAATGACCTTTTAAATTTTGTGAAGTACAAGAGTTTGTCTGCAGTTGTTGCCGCCTTCTTGGAAAATATCTAGACCTTGTTTTAATTCCTTTTGTGAGGCCTTCAGCTAACTTTGAGTCTTATTTTAAATTTTCTGGGACATACTTGAATTCTCCATCCTCCATTTGGAGGATGTTTTATTTTGCTTCAGCAACGTACAAGCTCATCCATTGTCTCCACCGAAACTGAATCTTATAGTTGTCATCAGTCCTGCCGTTTTTGACTTAGAAATTCTATCAACTCAGAGAAAAGGTTTCTTTTCAGCCTCAGTGAGGCTGAATCTGGTCCATAATAGCTCCAGTAATCGTGGAATCATATTGATTTCTAAACCAGTTTACATGATGACATTGCAGATGTTAAACAAAGCAAGTTTTCTTTTATCTACCATCAAATTTCTACCTTTCTTCTGACACGTCTACTATTAGCAATGCTTGTGACTTTATGCTAGAGTACTAAAAACTCCAATGAATGGAAACTTGAAAAAAGTCTTGCTTTGGTATAGCTAAGCAACTTCCTCTCTTTTCAGTTATGTATTTAAAATAGGGGACAAGAAAAGTTGTGAGGAATGCCCACAGCTTTTCTCTAGACATAGTTAGGACTAAGATGATCACTCTGGCAGATTCCATTCTTTTGGTCGTTGATTTTCTGTTACTGAAGCTTGTAATATCTTATTAAAATTCACTTTGAGTGTACAGAGATGTTTCAAGGAGCTTATTTCTTCACACTAATGTCTAGCTGCCTGATTATCAGTTCATTTATGCTTTCCAAGGAATCATTTATTTTTTTAAGACAGTGTAATTTTTGTGCAAGCCTGACTGTTATCTCATTTTCTTGCAAAGTGACAATTAATTCCTGATATATAGCCTCTAGTGTACAGCCCTTGTCAGTTACACAATGAAGTGCTCAGTCACTGATCTCGAAGTCTGTAGGAAAATATACTTAAACTTGTGTAAGGTTTGGGTTTTTGTTTGTTTTGGACTTTTTTAATACAAATAAAATTAATGTTGACACATAGGCTTGCGTATTATCTACTCCAAGGCAGTTTTTATGAATTGCATTCACAACTACATTACTCTGCATCTGATTCTGCTGTTATTTCATTTTCTTTTGAAAATTTCCAGGAGAATGATGTTTTAGACAGAAAGTTCCTCTGTGCACTTCCTTAAGAAGTCTGTTATAGAAATTAGCTGTCTAATGCGACCGTTTGTTTGAGAGCTGTTTGAGTTAGCAAATCACTTTCAACCAGAAAATTCCATTAAAAATCTTTAAAAAAAGCATAGGAAACTTTCCCGACCACTTAATTACTCATTAACACAACTATTTAAAATGGAGTGTTCTATGACTGAGGTTAATAAGAGTTTTGCCTTTGACATGAGTGAAAACCTTTCTCAGAGAAATCTGGGAGCAAGGAGAAAATCAGCTAACACAGCAGATGTCTTTAACTAGATTGTGTGACTGATAAACTTTTATGGGCTGGAGCAATGTGAAGGGTATAAAATCTGAGTATCATTTACAGTTGAGGAAGGATTCCCTTAGAAAAGATATTGAGGCAGGCAGGCAGCTAGAGGCAGCCTAAAAAAGCTTTAGCATATCATGGAAGAAAAAAAATAATGTGAAGAGCAGTGGAACATATGCGTGAGTGAAATTTACTGCCACATCCCACTCTCAGGAAAGAGGGGGGGTAAGGGACTTCAGATTCGTAAATTCTCAACGGCACGGACTAAGGTGAGATAAAGCTCAAGGTCCATATAGAAACACTTACTAGCTTACCAAAATGATTAGTATAAGTCTTAACAAGTCCACGATAATTAGTTAGGTATATAACAAATTATGGCAAATGGTGAGTTATGCATTGTGTTACTTAACAACAGATATAGGACAACTTATGGCAAGCGGTACTTAAGGTCGTACTTAAGGTGGTTACTTAACAACTCTAACTGTTACTTAACAATTCTAAGAGAAAAGAGAAACTGAGGGATAGAGAAAGCAAAAGACAGAGAAAAAGACAGAGAGAAAGAGATCACCGGTCCTGGTTCCAGCATCTTTTTCAGGGAATCTTCCCAGGCATAATCTTCTTCTTTCTTGG
>VYZM01016413.1:273259-312346 GCA_013398915.1 Dromas ardeola | reverse complement strand
CATTTCGCAGATAATGAAGCAAAGGTCACTTATTGGACACAATGGCCTTGAGAACTGAGAACTAGCAAGCTCACCACATGAGTGGCAGAACTATCCTGTCTTCACAAGACAGTTCTCCCACACTTTAAGGTGCCAGAAGTGTTAGCCTTATCAGGTCTTTGAAGGCCAGCCTGCATTATTTATTTCCTTACGAGCGTTTGAGGCATTCCATTGAAGGCTTGGAGGGCCTTCTGCCCCTCGTCAGGGATTTTACAGTCCGTCCCTTACACTTACACATTTGCATCAGTAGGAATAGTCCAGATTTGCAGAGACGGAGGAAAAGAGGGAAAGGACACAACACTGTTGATGGCTGATGGTTGGACTAGATGATCTGAAAAGTCCCTTCCAACCTAGGCAATTCTATGATTCTATGCTGCTATGACTGTTCTGCAACTCTGAACTGAACTTTTTTCCCATCCCCATACCTGCCTGGGCTCTTCTAATGTTTACCGTGTAGAATTAGTTTCTTTTGCCTCTAAGTTATAACAAAGCAACTTGCTAAATATATGTCCTTTTAAAAATATTTTCCTATTACGGCAAAAAAAGATTTCATAGCAATAGAATAAGGGGTCCCATTCTACTCCTGCTGAAAGTAGAAGTAAAATGCAAAGTGTTTTTAATGAATGTTGTCAGCATTAATGAATGTTTAAACAATGTAATACATCTATCCCCTTATCTACAATAATGGATTCTAGTAGCAAAAAGACAAGGAAGGAAAACTATACAGTATTAAAAAGATAAGACAAGTCCAGAGCTTGCATATATTATTTATCAGACACAGGCTCCAATCCAAAGTCTAGAGGAATAAACAGGAAACTTTGGGTTGATTTGCTGAGCTTAGCATGACTACCGTAATGACCTCACCAATCTACAATTGCAAAGACATCATTTCCATTTGATCCCCTGTTGAAATTGTGTTTGGGTTTGTTTTTTTTTTAAAAAAGCAGTCCCATTCTTTACAAAGGTGGTTTTTATGGAAAATATTTATTTGTATACACGTATCAACTTGGAACTATACTTGAAGATCAATAATATAACAATGCCAGGATGGGAAAATAACTTGTTCTGTCAAAACATGTGGCAGAATAAATTTATCTTTGAGCTCTATCAGGCAATCGCTTGAAGACATAAAAGACTTAAACTATATACAGTCATAGTTGATGTCATGAAGTGATAGGTACACATATATATATGCACAGTGTGCATATTACTAGGGAATTTCTCATCACTGTAGGCACATGCACACACAGTAACATTAAGTATTCCTTTCTTTTCAACCCCATTTCTTTCTTTCTTTCTTTCTTTCTTTCTTTCTTTCTTTCTTTCTTTCTTTCTTTCTTTCTTTCTTTTTCTTTCTTTCTTTCTTTCCTTCCCTCCCTTCCTTCCTTCCTTCCTTCCTTCCTTCCTTCCTTCATTCCTTCCTTCCATGCTTGCTTTGTCTCTTTCTTTCTTTCTTTCTTTCTTTCTTTCTGGGCCATATATTGTCTTCCAGGTTTTTTTCCATTTTTTTTAATTCTTATCTGTCTTGCACCATTAAATATTTACTAGCATTTACCTCATAGTTCCCTTTTTTCCCTTAGATCTTCTGTTGAGTCCTGCCACACTTTTTATCTAGCTTTCAGTGAGTCTTTTTCAGTTCTATTTGTCTTTTACACTTTTTCAGACCCTCTGTTCCCTTTTGCTTCTCCTCCATTCAGTTACTTAGCTATTACTATTTGGCTTTCCATTTGTAATATTTATCTTTAGGTCATAGTTTTTTTGGGGGAGTCATGCAGTTCTTCCTGTGTAGTTGTAAACTGCATGCAGTACACACATATAGCATCACAGGATAGTTTTAGGATGGGTTTCTCTGTAAAGCTTAAGTTACACTTTCATTCATTTAAATATGACAGCAATAGATGATACTAGCTAGAAAAAAAATCTGCTTCAGCATATTTGGGAGTTGTAGTGAGGAGATCACTTAATAGATTATCTACTTCATTCGGTTTCAAGCTTGTTTTGAAACATCCCCCATTGTCATTCTGTTCATACTCTGCCCAATGTAGCACTTCTTGTTGATTTCAAAGACAGTCAATAAGAACTACTGCAGCATTCCATAGACCTTCTCTGTCTTTTGTTTTCTGCATAGATATCAATTTGTTAAACAACCTGAATCTTTGACGACTTACACAACAGTTCAGCTAATGGTCCATGCTTTAATGCATCATATCAACTGCAAACATCTGCCTAAAAATGGCTGTGCTTTCATGACTGTCAAGCTCTAGGGGAAATCTGAAGTTAGATGTCATTTTGTTGATCGCATTTAAAACAAGGACTGAAAGATAAAAGATTCCTGGCTCTAAGCAGCAATTCCATGTAAATAATTTATAGTCCAAAAATAATGCACTATTCAACACTCGGAGGAAGGAGTCTTCTTTCTGTGTCTATTTTATAACCGTTCCTTTAGAATGATTCCAATTAATATTCAAAGATTACCAACTTCCTATCTATAAATGAGTTGCTTATTAATATTACATAAGCTGTCCTCCTTTCTTCTGATGAGGCAGAGCACAACATGCTGTAAACAGTATTGACAGGAAAATACATGGTCTGGAACTGCAGTGCAGCCATTTACCATTCATGAAGTAACTTACTAATAATAGTTGTCTGCTTATGAAAATCTCAGTTTGGTACTAAAAAGAAAACTCTAATGTTAAGGTTTTAACAGGGCGCTGAGATAAAAAAATAATAATAATAATAAATGACCCAGAACAATTCTTTTTTCATACAGCTGCATAGAATAAAGTGTTCATTTTGAGTTGCACATGCACAAGACATGTATTTTAGTTGGCTGGAAAATTCAGCAGAGTAATATGGCTTTATGACAAGCAAATGCAAAGCTTACAAACTGGTTATAAATACCTTATCTACTGGCCTAAGATATCAATAAATAACAAAAGGCCATCTTTCCATCAGGGTGCCTTTGGGAAAATAGGGGAACTATTCAAACAGGACAAATTTAAAACAGTTAACAATACCCTAGCTACGGGGACAAAAGCTAAGTAAAGGTTGCCTTCCACGNGTTTCCTTCCACGATGATTGTAAAAAAAAAAAAAAAAAAAAAAAAGACCAAACAACACCCTACATCAATTTGTCTAAAGCATGTAAAAATCAAACACAATAGCAATAACTGTAAAGCAGTGATGTACTGAATGCAACTTTATAACTACATGCTGATTATTTTGACAAGTTCAGCTGTTTAATATCATGCCTGACTGCTCCTTTATGGCTGATGTTTTTCTTTTGTTCAGTATGACAAGCCTAAATGAATTTGAACCCAAGTGGATTAAAACTAAAATCCCCTATGCGCAAATGAAGTGTGAGTTTGCTTCTGCTAATTCATTGGTAGAAACATATGACTATCTAAGAATACATCTGGTTGTTGCATATTCCATAATTCTTCTCCACAGGCTTATAACAAGAGAAAAGAGCCATTCTTTGCAAGAGCTAACACTATTCTTTGCATTAGTGACCAAAGCCATTTTATGAACAAAACTCACTTCTTTAAATAAATAAAGAGTGATCAAGACTTTGCTGGCTCTTAACATAAATTCAGATCTGGTTTATAGATAGTAAATGTGATATAACATTGATAATAGAAACTCGTATATTTTAGAATCAGAATAAAGTTTCCTAAAGGACACAAAAGGATTGCAAATGAATGAGCAGTCTCTGTTCAAGCAGCATCACTAAACCATACCAGAATCTAGTATTTTAAAAACTAAAGTTGACTAGCACAGCATTGGGATGGGAAGGAAAACACAGATGATGTAGTTTCCTCTACTTAATAAAATAAACCTCAGTGACTGTTTAATTCCTCTTAGGAAAATCTCTGCTACAGTGTGGTCATTCAAAAGAACGCCAGAATGAAAATAAATTTAATACGGTCTATCTCTAATTTTTTTCTTAGATTAAAACATTTCCACAGCAATAGGCAGAAAACAAGATTGTTCTTTAAAGCACCTCTGATTTTTGCTTAGTTCTTCTTATATAGGCGACATACGTGCTTATCACTGTATAATGTCATCACATCACTTTCTCTGTTTCCTCTACACATTGAAAAATGCTGACTGAAAAAATGTAGTAGGAGGTATAAAACAGTCATAATAAACAAGAAACTGTGAAAGACAAAATCACTAAAGATACAAAAAATCTAGAAGGTAGATCTTGTGCAAAATAAATAAGAAAAAGTATTCTTTCTTGAGTTGGAATTATTACAAAGTTTTCAAACCTACATAAATATTTGTGTAGACTCCTAAACACACACACACAAAAAAACCCCAAACAGATGCACAAAGAAAATAAATGTTTATAAATTGTTCATATTTCAATTTAGTGAAGAGCACTGTTATCTTCTAAAACATACAGAAGCATTCTTGACATTAATTATAAATATAGGACTCGGCTTAACCAAGCAAATTAAGTCCTCAACCATAAATCTCTTACCAAAATCCCTACCCCTCTATCCTTCCTTCTCCCTCCTCCATCCTCTGGAAAATCTTCAGATAAACGCACTTTGCAATCATTCTTGAAGGTATGCAACTCAAGCCATTTCTGATCAAAAAATAGAAGGTAGACACATAAATTTAGTAAATGCTAATTAGTAAATACAGTCAGTCTTTCCATGTTTTCAGACTAATGCTCTGAAGAAGACTAGACTTGAATGCCATCAATTCAGTATCAGCATGCTTAGAATACAAGTTTCAATCCATCTGGGAAGTCACTTTCTTTTTTCTCAGAATTAGTCATGGAGACAAGAAAGGAAAAGATTATCAATAAAGTTAATGAAGTCACTATTTAATGTTAATTTGTGCTTCTTAGAATCCACCTACAGGCCAGTCAGAGTTTGATATGACTAAATTGCAATGAAATTGAATATCTGATAAGAAGTCTTCTAAGAAGCTTGTAAGGATCTTATTGTTTGAGTTTAAGAGGTAGCTTTCCTCAATAAGCATGAATAACTCCACTAAATTCAACACTTTCTATTTAAAAATAATTTTTTTAAAAAATCGTCAAAAAGCTGAGTCAAGTGCTGCATATGTTTCTGCTACCTTGAGTATGAATGCAAATGTGAACTTAGATGCCTCTAATGCCCAGGCAGACCCATAAGGAGTGCTCTGCTCAATGTTACTCAATGAACTTTGGAATAAATGGAGAAACAGACGTGAGGCCTCCAGTTTCCTTCCAGTGGAGTAAATTTCTGTACAGCATCTTGTGGGTAGGGAAGAAAAACTGCTATCCTCACTGGGGCAATACTAGTAGAGATAGAGAGTTGAAAATCCAGAACTTTAAATTAATATCTGCATACTTGCAGCAGCAGCAGCCATGATCAAGTCCTGTGTCGCAGGAGAACCACATTGCTGTGTGCCAATGATGAGGCAGGGGGTGAGCGCACTAATAAATTCTTTTCCGATAAGCTTGAAATTCAGGTGCTGGAAGAGTTTGCTCAGATTCAAAGTTCTGGTCACAAGAATATATTTCACTTACCCTACAAGTGATTCTTTCAGAGTAAGAGACATACTATTTACTCATAGTTGCCCTTCCCTACCCTCTTGCAATAGAAGCAGAAAGATATGATTTTGTATACTCAGTATAATGCTATGATATTGAATATATAATAGACAAGGATGTTAGATGTGTCTATTTAAAACTACAAACTTGGGTTTAGAATGCTGGAAGAAACTCCACTGCCTAAGGTAAAAATAACTCTCTTTGTTAGTTGAAAGCTGCTAGCTCATTCATAAGCTGGTTCAGGCACAAATACACACAAGACTTTAATACTGCTTTTTTAAAAAGGAGTACCTTAAAGTAACTGCTTCCTCAGGGAAAAAGATATAGTTATTCCATAAACATACTACATACTCTACATACTCTAAAATCTACATACTACATACTCTAAACATACTACATACTAAACATACTACATACTAAATGGAAAACAAAAAATTTTTTTATTGGCGCTGCATGTATCTCAGGGAATATGTGGAAAACATAATTTTTGATTTTTTTTTTTTTAAGGATCACTTTGATTAAGGAATTCAGTTGGGGTATTTAAATCATTGTCATTTTGGAGATGTGTAATGTACAAAGTCTGTTTTAGAAACAAGTTACAGAAAATTGAAGGGCCACTGAAAAAATATTTCTCAGAGAAAAACATTCTCATGGAAGAAAAATTTCTCATGGAGAAATTTTGCAGTGAAACTTTTTAAGATATGTTCTCTTTAAAGCATAGTAAATGCTTGGAACCTCTGTACTAAGCCACTATGTGAGGGATCATACTGTTTACGTATACCTAAAATAACATGGAAGGGTACTGCATCATGCAGCAGCTCTAGCAATGCAGTTTTAAAATATCAACATTTCACTCAAATGCTGATGTTCCAAAGAAAGGTTATAAATTCTACCATCTGACAGTGGCTGTTGCAGGAAATTTCAGTAAACTGGGGAGTACAGAGGTTATTATGCTTCACAAATCTTACTGAGCTAAATGATTTAAAAAAAAAAAAAAGAAAAATCCCTTAAATATTTCCATTTTTGTAAAGTGAGTGGTAAAGTACTTCCTGCTTGGTTTTCTCATAGTTTCAGGCAGTAATATTTACTCTTTTTCTTTCATTCCCTCTCTCCTTTCTGAGAGCCTGAATTGTCCTTTTAAATACTTAAAATACTTTTTTTTTGGACCATGCATTACCCACAACACCTCCTTTCCAGTATCCCATAAATATTCTGTTATCACATCCCCTCTTAAAGCTCCTTGTGGAAGATTATTCCCTGAACCCCCTCCAGTAAAGCATTACTTCATGAATAGCGCCATCATGACACAAAATACTATTAATTTTCTCAAAAGGTGAAAAAAAAGCAAAATTCTGTCCTTTTCTTCTTCCCTTTCATCTTTCAAAAAAGATGAAAGTGAAATTCTAATGTTAAAAATTACAAAAGCAATAATAATACTGGTAACTTTATAAGTCTACCATACCAATGCAGAAAAGGAGCTATTCAGTAAAAAATATACAGATGCCTGAGCAAAGCTAAGTAAATTATCTGTCTTCTGAGCTGCCTGGAGTTTGGAAATCCGACGTGTTTTTCACTCACCAGAAGGAATAGGTAGTTTTGTTTCCTTGAACAGCAGTTTCCTAAAGTGTTTAAAAAACCCAAAAGGTACGGTCTTGCTCATCAATTGTTTTCAGGAGTGCGTCTAGGTGACAGAATAATTACTGCAACATGGGATTCATTTGTGCCCTTGTAGAGCAAAGGAACATCTGGTGTATATTTCTGTCACTTCCTCCTTTAACACCACAATGAGCTGTGTCATCAATACCATGTATGCTTCCTCCTATGTTACAGCCTTGTTTTTCCCCTACATGGTTTCTATATCCCATAAGTTATATGAAGTCATTTGGATGCATAAGACAGTAGCTCACGTATAATGCCATTATTGCTCATGGGATTCATCTATATTTGAACATAACATGTTGACTCTGCAAAATAAAAACATTTTCTTTTTAATTATAATTACAACTGAGAATACAAAATGAAAGTGAAATTGAAAATCTTAAGAGGAAAAAGCAAACAAGCATTCTTTCATACATACCTTCATTTCACTAGCCAACAAATAAGGAATTAACGTTGCATCTATTTGCACAAAGCTCTGATCATGCAAATACTCCTGGCAAAGGTCAAAAAATTCTTAAGTTTCTTATCAGTTTGCACTGGACAGACCCCTACTGATTTTAATGAAAGTCTTATTGACTGAGGATTAAGTAAGGCCTTCACATTTCATCTTTATAGGATTACACTTCTGGATAAAGGCTGGGTGTAGAAGCAGGGGTACTACAGGATAGTCTACAGAGTATTAATGTTGATAATGCTGTAATTTCTGTGTTTTACTGCTTTAACATGATAGAGACATAAATCATTGCTATTTAAAATAAGGAAAAAGAGCTCTGATGAGGTAGATGGGGTTGCAAGCGTATGCATGTGTATATATACTTATATGGATACTTAGATACATATATATACACACATATACGTAGATATGTATAAAAAAATACATAGTACTGTTAAAAGAACATAGAAGGAAAGAAGTGTGATGAGCTTAAGTTTGAAATTACAGGGTTGTTCTCTAGCCTTAAAGCCAGTCCTTGTTTGTAGATATGCTCTGAGATAATTTGTTTTGAGAATATGTGCATCCTCAAGGAAACTATACTCTGTTTCTTCTTCCCTGACCCCAAATATTTCTGTGTAAAAGCTAGTAAACCTTACCTATTAAGAACCCACACTGTCTCTTTTTCAGTCATTCCAGATAAACCTACAGGAAAGTTCAAGTATTGTGGGTCCTGAGTACTAGACGGCAGCTATTTTCTTTTAAGAGCCCTAAGATTCCATCAGGGTAGAGATACGAGAAACACAATCCAGTTCCCAACTGAGGAGAAAAGCCAACATTAATAACTACACTTTCATTGTAAGCTTTTTGCTCCCTTTTGTGCAGAGAAAGAAAAATAAGAAGAAGCCACAAAGCCAATACCATTGCACGAAGTGATTTCTGAAACTTTGGTAAGGCCGTACATTTCAGAATTCCGCTTAAAAGACGATATTAATAATCAGTTACATAAGGATTAGTACTGTCATTAAATTAAATGGCTTCTAAACATTTTCTTTTATAACTGGCCAAAGGATATTGAATTTCAGTTTTCCAGGCTTTTTGATGTGTCTTTGTGAAAATCTCACTGGCTGCACGAATGTGCAAGAAACAGAAACCATCAGTGAATTCTATGTTGTTCCTCCTGTGCTTGAAACCCAAGAAAGTTAGGACACTCGTAAAGTGTCCTATACATTTTTAGGTTTTGTTTGAGAGGTAACAAGATAAATAAAATTTGTGTCCTCTTTCTCAAAAACATCTGCAGTTCCTCACTTGAGAAGTTACAGGCTTTAATCAAATCAAATTAAAAATCCTACAGTTTACATTATTATAGGGTTTTCATTTTAAAACATACACTGAAATTGCTTACTACAGTCACCAAGATTTTTTTTTCAAAATGTTTATATATATTGATTGTGCTTTCTTTTCAAAGTGAACTGCAGGAAAACTAATCTTGGGTGGTTGACTGTATTTCTCGTTCCTCAAACTAGAAAGGCCCAAGACCACAGCTGAAATGATCCATTCACATCCCAGGGAACGGAATTTAATTTGATTTGAAAGTGACATTTTGTGGCCATTTCTAAGCTGTATGACTAAAGATCTTAAGTGCTCACAGTAGGCAAAGAGAAAATGTATATGCATTCCCTGAAACAGCTTTTTTACTCTAAAAATAAATTATTAACACAATGTAAAGCAGAAAAGAACTTTCTTAAATAATAAGATATAATGAGCCCAGTGTAGTCTAGTGTATTCTGACTTTAAGTGAAATATAGTCCTATGAGGACAGTCATTATCAATATGTATTTGGTGGAATAGGAGAAACTAGTCTGTAACACCTTGTGTAAGCCCAACAGAAAGAAGACATGAGGCCAGTAATGAGAAGCTTTTCCTTACATTCTCTTCTGGGATGCTTGCCCACATATACTCTGATATTGGACTAAATAATCTGTTTTTCTTAATATTGAGAAAATAAATAGTCTCTAAACACTGCACGTAAATCCAGCAGTGAGATAATGCAAAATATCCTGGGGTTTATTTTTAATTTTTAGCTTTTTTCCTTTTAAAATACCAAAATAAATAAGTAAAATATATTCTTGCTAAAGAAATAATAAGGTTGAAGAATATGAAGTTTAAAATTACGTATAAAATTTTTACTGAATATAGCATCTTATTTTTTCACAAAATCCTAGTAAGTCATGAATGGCAGATCATGTAATATGCTATGCCACATGTATGTATGAATTTAGGACACAGACATTTGAAGTACAGTGTTTCACCTCAGAAACGCTCGAAAATACTGTGTTATTATAGGTTGAACTCACTAGCCGGACACTGAGACATCTCTAAAACTGATATCTTCTTTTTCACCTCAAATCAATCAAGCCCTTGTCTTATAACAAATTCTATTGCTGTTGAGCTATCAACTTATTTTTCATTTCTTCTGACATTTTCAGTGAAGAACATACCAATGGGTAGAATAGAATCATAGAATGGTTTGGTCAGCTCATGTTGAACTTTTCATCCACCAACACACCCAAGTCCTTCTCCTCAGGGCTGCTCTCAATCCATTCTCTGCCCAGGCCGTATTTGTGGATGGGATTGCCTTGACCCACATGCAGGACCCTGCACTTGGCCTTGTTGAACTTCATGAGGTTTGCACGGGCACACCTCTCAAGCCTGTCAAGGTCCCTCTGGATGGTATCCCTTCCCTCCAGCGTGTTGATGACACTACACAGCTTGGTGTCATTGGCAAACTTGCTGAGGGTGCACTCAATCCCACTGTCTGTGTCGCTGACAAGGATGTTAAAGAGCACTGTTCCCAATACTGACCCCTGAGGAACTCCACTCATCACTGGTCTCCACTTGGACATTGAGCCATTGATCACAACCCTTTGAGTGTGCCCATCCAGTCAATTCCTTATCTACTGAGTGGTCCATCCATCAAATCCCTGTCTCTCCAATTTAAAGACAAGGATGTCGTGCGGGACAGCGTCAAATGCTTTGCACAAGGTACATGACCCCAGCTGCTCTTCCCTTATCCACCAATACTGTAAACCTGTCGTAGAAGGCCACCAAATTTGTCACACATGATTTTTCCTTAGTGAAGCCATGTTGGCAGTCAACAATCACCTACTTATTTTCCATGTTCCTTAGCAAAGTTTTCAGGAGGAGCTGTTCGAGGATCTTGCTGGGCACAGAGGTGAGACTGACTGGCCTGTAGTTCCCCGGGTCTTCCTTTTTTCTCTTTTGAAAAATGGGGGTTATGGTTCCCATTTTCCAGTCAGGGGGAAGTTCACCAGACTGCAATGACTTCTCAAATATGATGGATAGTGGCTTAGCAACTTAATCTGCCGCTTCCCTCAGGATCCATGAATGCATCTCATCAGGTCCCATGGATTTGTAAACCTCCAAGTTCATTAGATGGTATCAAAACTGATCTGCTCCTACAGTGGGCAGTTTGTCATTCTCCTAGTCCCTTCCTCTGCCTTCTGCGACTTGGGCAGTGTGGCTAGAGCACTTGCCGGTGAAGACTGAGGCAAAAAAGTCATTGAGTACCTCAGCCTTCTCCATATTCTGGGTAACCCGGTCTCCTGTTTCCTTCAGAAGAGGGCTTACATTTTCCCTAGTCTTGGAACATACCTGTAGAAGCTTTTCTTGTTGCCCCTGATGTCCTCTGGCCAGATTTAACTCTATCTGGGCTTTAGCTTTTCTAACCTGATCCCTTGCTGCTCGGACAGTTTCTCTGTATTCCTCTCAGGCTACCTGTCCTACTTCCACCGTCTGTACGTTTTTAGTGGGACCTTGTTAAAAAAAAGAAAACATGTTATGTGGGCCAGAAAGGATTTCTTTGAAATTACTGATCATAAAGAAAACTCCTTCATGTACAGAAGCAGAAAAAATGCATTCACAAAACTGATAGTAATCCAGCCATTGAAGTAAACGAAACTGAAAAAAATGGACAAAGTTGAAAATTACAAAACACTAAAAAATACACAGGGCCAGCAAACAGGATTTTTCCAACTACAACAGTTTTTGATAAATCTCTAGCCCAAGCAAATGGGAACTTTTATTTTGGTAATATATTGCATCTTAAAAATGAACTCAGTTTTTATTGATTTTGAAAGTAACACTTGCCAGTATGAAGGTAATAGCTTTTTGATTGATTCAGTCAGGATGACTTAGGCTTTGTGAATAAAGGGCGAATTAATCAGTAAGGGCTGATTTAGGACCTCTTTCATAATATGGATTTCCATTTTTTTGTCATTGTTCTGTTGTTAAAGACCTGATGGACTGTTTGCACTGAGGTGAATGATTAAATGACTGTACCTGTGAGTGACTGAAAAGTGAGGCCATCTCACAAGAATTAAAGCCTTCCTGAAATTAAATGCAACAATCAAACTTAATCTAAGAAAGTCTGCAGGAACCTATAAAGTAAGCAAGCAGAAACAGAAACAGCTCAGAAAAGAGACAGAAGTATTTCAGAGATCAACCTTCAGAGAGAGAAAGAATGGTTTAGAAGTCAATACATAAAGACATGTATTGAGGTATTTGTGACAGGTATTCTAGCAAGTGACACACTTCCAGTGTACATAGTACTGGTTTGACAAGAATCAGCATATAAAGTTGTTCTTTACTGGCCTTTGAGTTTCTTTTTCCTCCAATGTAGATAAATGCTATCTTGTCAGAGTGCAAAATATTATTAGGCTTGCTAAATAAAGCCTAAAAAGCCTAAAAATAAAGCCTAAAACCAGAGTTTATTGGATACTGAGCTGAACAAGAAACCAAAGATTTTTTTCTTTGCCTTCTCAGATTAAAATTATTTATTCAGGAAAAGTTGAACTATAGGAAGTAGATACCAGTTTTGTGCCAAAATTCCCAGAAAATAAATTTACTTTTATACTATTGGACTGGCACTATTACAGCACAGGAGCATATATAAAGCTCCAAATAATGCTGATACCTTTTCCCTTAGGGAAAAGCCATAACATGACCCTGTTATCTGCTACCTTAGAGTAAAGAACAATTCAACCATAGCTGTATATCTCTAGCCGCAGAAGAAGTAGACAGATTGTATCATATCTTTAGATATGTGTGTATCTTTATCAGAGTGTGTATCTTTAGATAAATATTTTTGTGTATGCATTTATGTATATGTGTATATATATACAGAACTTGATAAAAAGAAGTAACTTGATAAGAAGATAACCTTTGCAGAAACAGACATTAACTAGAATTTTTTTTTATGTTTGCATGTACTAACATATATTTTCTCCCGTAAGTATCTGTGAGACAATTAGTTTAAATGAAAGAGAATATAATAATCATGGAATAGTTTTGCATCATAAGACTTTGTTAATAACAGCACATATTGTAATAATTCATGAACTCATGGTTTTCAAACTGAGATTTCATCTCTTTCTGGAGCTGACTTAACTGCTGACGAACAGCTAGTCCCTTTTAGAAATTAGCCTTCTTTAAGACCACATAGTTTAAGAAAAACAGTAAAATATGGCTTCAAGTTCTTGAGCTGTGATACTGTGACATCAGAGCATCTGAACAGAAAACTTGATCCTGGCAAACAGCCTACATCACACACAGAAAACAACCAACATGTCTCTATTGTAACGGAGATCAGATAGAGTAAAATATGAAAGATGGGTGAGAATAATTATTCAGTTGTTGTGATGAATGCAGCAACTATGTTCTTGCGGGGGGGTGGTGGTGTTTTGTTTTGCTTTTGCAGATTGCTCTATAGTTACTACAAGTTTTGTTTACTACATTCTATTAAAAAGGTCATGGTTAGGCAGCTGGGAGGAAGTCAACTTGTTTATTTTGGCTGCCGCCTTCCAGGTCAGCTGGATATGTAATAGAACAATCCAATGAAACAAGATAGTTATACAGTCAGATTCATAAACAAGCACAAAGAAACATTGGCATGAGACTTTTCTGGACCACTGAATGCTGTTTCCTCTGTTCTGAAGAGGGAAAAGCCTTGAATAGCACTCTCATCAATGTACCATGAGAAAACAACAGGAAGAGACAGAAATAACTCTGTGTAGTTCTTTGCGCTCTAAGAGAACGTATTCCCACGGGCAATCATACATGCAAAATGAAAATGCTTCCTTTTTCCCTTGAACATGCTATATAATTGCCAAATTTATCATAACTTGTATTTGGCACTGCAGCTGACCTATTTAGATGAGGTTCTGGGTTAAAACAAGAGAATCATTTGCAGATCCTTATAAAAGAAAAAGAAAAGACCTTTAGAGTTTTCTTAAAAAAGCCTGAATACAATTGGGTTTTTACAAGATGGCATTAAAGACAGTATTAAATATTGAAAAATGCTAAGATAAATGGTAGAACGTTCTTTGTTTCTAAATGCAGTGGAATACAGACGTGTACGCAATAAGCAAATTATCGTAACTGCTTTCCCCAAAAAGACAAGAACTATATGAAGATCGTGGTGTGCTTTATTCTACTCTGTCAGTGTGTTTTACAAATCTTGTTTCAGTCAGCTAAGCTAGTTAGAAAAAATTACGTGTAGACTGCATTAAAAATGGCAATTTAAGATTTATAGAGAGCTGGTGGGTGAGGCAGAGGAGTCAGCTAAGGGGCTAACAGATTTCTTGCCAAGTACCTGCAGATCTCTGCTGTTATGTCAAAGTATGTCATTAGGACAGCTGAGCAGCCCAGGGGATCTTCCAAACTCGATATCAAAGAGTATTGCTGGTAAACTGGCAAGTATGCTGTCTGGACAGGCGCCCTTTTTCCCAACATTCTGTCATCTCTGTTCCCCATGACTTCATGCTGTGCAGCACTCCACAGAAGGTAGGCTGTATTGGGAATGTCATGGCCTTATCCTTGCATACTGCTCTGCAACCTGCCACCGCTGACGATATCTAGGTTAGCTTGGATACCACCTCAGTATTCACTACAGCTTGGTTTTCCATTAAAAACCTATGCAAAATGAAACCTACATTTTGGGTGCTTTCAGATGTATTATCAAAAAAGCATAAAAGCCACTGCTAAAAATAATAGAAAAATGGCATGACAAGAATCAAATTCCCTCCTTTTGCTGAAGTAGATGTAAATTTTATGAAAATTTGGGAGCATGAAGTATTGAATTAATGTTTTTTCAGCTTGAATACTTTCAAAGATCTTTTAATAGTAGTTTCACTGCCTTGTTTATTTTTTACTGTTCATTTCATTCTAATTTTTTCTTGCTAGCAATACAGCAATAGATTGTTCGCTGAGACCACTGTAATAAAGGTCTTTTTAAGATAACAATTTTATCTGGATATTTCTAGAAGAGAACTGTGCTATAAACACTTGGGCATGCATTTTTCCCCCTCTTCATACCTGATAGCATATTGCAGAGACAACTGTTTTACTAAGCACTTCTTGAGAACATTTTTCAGTATTTTCTATTACTAATGCACCGGAAATTGAATAGTTCTTTTTTTTTTTCTTTTTTCTCTTTTTGTTGGAGAGACAGGAGTGCAGTGGACTGGAGAGGTGGAGCTGCAATTGTTATGAACAGTTATTAGTTTTGGAGCTTAAAGATTGAAGAATGACCTAGATATTTTCCTCTTTGAAGATGCAATATCTGTATTCACCATTTCTAATTTTTTTCGATAAATTTTAAATGAGTTACAATTAGTGCTCAAGCACATGTTATTTATTGTCTAAGTATGTGGACGTATTTCTAATAATACAGTGCAATTAAACATGCTGTCAAGATATGTTTATATGAACTCCATGAACTCAGAGCAATACCTTGCTCCAAAACATATGTGAAAGTTGCAGTCAAAAAAAAAAATAATCTAAGAAAAGCAATAGTAAAATGCAATGATTTTTGGTGAGAACATTTTACACTTAAACAGAAGGACTTCGTTATAATAAAAGGAGAATCACACCGTCAGAGGATTCTATAATCAATGACAATTGAGGAGGATTAAAAACTGGCTGAACAGAGGGTAGGGATCTGTGCCACAAAGTCTAGTTGGAAGCTAGTAACTAGTGGTGGACCCCAGGGATCAATACTGGATCCAATCCTGCTTAACATCTTCATTAATGATTTGGATGATGGGACAACGTGTACCCTCAGCAAGTTTGCCGATGAGACAAAACTGGGAGGAGTGACTGGTACACCAAAGGGTTTTGCTGACATCCAGAGGGACCTTGATAGGCTGGAGAAATGGGCTGATTGGAATCTCATGAAGTTCAGCAAAGGGAAGTGCAAAGTCCTGCACCTGGAGAGGAATAACCCCTGGCACCAGGACGTGCTGGGGGCTGACCGGCTGGAAAGCAGCTTGGCAGAAAAGGACCTTGGGGCCCTGGTGGACAGCAACTTGAACATGAGCCGGTGATATGCCCCTGTGGCAAAGACCATCAAGAGTCTCCTGGGCTGCTTTAGGAAAAGTCTTGCCAGCAGGTCAAGGGAGGTGATGCTTCCCCTCTATTCAACACTGATGAAGTGACACCTGGAGTACTGGGTCCGGTTCTGAGCATCACACACGGTACAAAAGAGAGAAGGAGCTACTGGAGAGAATCCAGCAACAGGCCATCTTTTGTATGAGAGACTAAGAGAGCTGAGACTGTTTAGCCTAGAGAAGGCTCAGTGGATCTCATAAATGAAACTCATAAATCTGAAGGATGGATGTAAAGAATAGGGAGACAGGCTCTTTTCGGTGGTGCCCAGTGACAGGACCAGAGGCAATGGGCACAAACTGGAACACAGGAGGTTCTCTCTGAATATCGGGAAACACTTTTTTAGTATAAGGGTGAACATATACTGGAATAGGTTGACCAGAGAGGCTGTGAGGCCTCCATCTTGTAAGACAGTCTTCATTCTCAAAAGCCATTTGGACATGGTCCTGGGCGACTTTCTCTGGGTGACCTTGCTTGAACAGGGGAGCTTGTCAATACGATCTCCAGAGGTCTGTTCCAACCTCTGCCACTCTGTGAATCTCCAACAATTTGTCTTCAAGCTCCAATGTTTTTAGTCTGAGTTCCACTTGGATTGTGCATGTTGCTGTGCTATTGCAACACAGTTTGAAGGATGGCTGTGGTATGTAAGGGCACTTTTTTAGCTGTAGACTTGTAGTTTTCCTTTCTCACAATTTTTCTGAGTTGGGTCTTAGTGTGTACATGCCCACCATATATACATATATAGTGGGGGAGGAAAATCAAGGTTTTCTAGTCAACATTGTCATCACTTTCTTTACTTTTATATTAATGGATTAACTGTTTTCCAAATTATAATACCATCCATACCAAAAGTCCCAACAGAAATTCAAACTGCAGAAAGACAAAATTCACAATCCAAAGAGATTTAATATGAAAAACAGTATCTCAGAACAATAAACAAACCAAAGGAAGGAGAAAGAAGTGTTAATATAAATCATTATGGAATAAATACTATATACATTTAAGCTAAATGATGGTACTTAAAGAACTAAGCTTAAATGAAAATATATAGCAAGAGAGATCAAAACTTTACAGACAGACAATAAACCAAATTCCACAAACAATTAGGAACCCATAATTTCCCATCTTCCAAATCGTGTTAAGAACACTGTCCTTTATTGTCTCTTTTTATCACACACATATTATGTTTTCTTACTGAATACACTTTAATTGAAACTTCCATTAAATTCAGAAATTAAAGACAAACACGGAGTTTGTTCTTAACAGCAGACAACTGTGATAAAGAAGCAAAAAACTGCATGCCTTTTCATAAATAATGGGTTCATATTCATATTTTGAAAAATAAACCTAATAATTATTAATTGACTTTTCTAATAATATCTGACTTGTATTAAAGTGAAATATCAAATCAAATACTATATCTCAAAAAAAAAATATGAAAAAGGGAGTGCGATTATATAGTTTAATCAGAGTAATTTTTATTCCAACACAGGTAACAATATGTGCAAGATGGTCAACACTTACTGAAAAAAAAAATTACAAAATAAAAAGTTTTTAATTTCCCTCCTTTTATTTCAAATTTAGGGGTCTTTTTGAGAATAGCCTGCAAAACCAGCCATTTTAAGCTATGCTGATTTTACAAACCAGTACTTTGGAAACACTCAGTGGCAAAGAGATTTCCGACCGAAGCTCATACATTTTTTTTAAAAAAAATAATCACCAGCAGTTTGAAAAAACTTAAAAGAGAAAGACTTAAAATTATTTTTAGTAAGAATAGTTAACATTCATAAATGCTGATACTTGCTGTGTAAATCTATGCCTCAGGAATAATTGCTACTAAATCAAAACAAAGATTATTACTAAATATTTTTTCATTATAGTATTCACAATAATATTTGAATGAACTTCCCACAGCTGAGAAATTTATCATTCAAAACAATTACTTCAGAATTGCAATTTCTATATTTTTTTCTGTAAAAGTAAATTCATAATTAGCAGCTATGTAAGATTTTGAAAGAAAAAATTGAAATCCAGATTTATATTAAGCATAATCCATTGAAAAATAAAAGAATCATTGAATGCCATAGTAAATGGAAGTAGATAATGTAATTAAGCCTTTTCATTGTTATTAAGCTTTACATTTAATAAGGGGAGAGAAACACAAACCTTTCATCGAGCCTGATGTGAATGCAAAAGACCCAAGTGATAAATACTTAAACATCTTATTCAAAGTCTGTTTACATTTTTTTTCATAACCGCTTAACCAAACAATTAAGCGTTGGAAAGTACATTAGGAGTTTAACAGAATTTTTTTTCCCTTGGATGATCATTTTATTTCTACAAAGAAAAAAGAGGACTATTATTTTGAAGTCTTTAGACATTATTCAGCTAGGAAAACGTTATATATTTGCTTACCAAGACATGGCACAAAAGCAGGATGATTTTTTTTCTTTTTCATTTTGCAAAGTCTAGCATCACTTACAAGGCTTTTACATGAAACATGTCCCAAATTTCACCACTTATTGAAGTGATTAAAATGTTCATGGCTACCAGCATAGCAAAATAAATGCAGTGGTCACAAAAAGCTTTCATGAGATATTTCTGATTGCAATTCTTTCCTATGAAAAGTTCAGTGGAGGGATAAAAAATTCCTTATGGTTCAATTCTACCTTTTTAACCTACGTAATTGTGAAATTACATATGAAAATATCAATAGAGCAGAAAGTGGTTAAAATAAATCTACACGCCTATTCAAGAGATTAATTTTAATAAAAACTTTTAATATATTTTGGGTGGGGGGGGTTGTGAAGTTTGAGGAATAATCTGAGCCTTTAAGTTTTACTGAATTTGCTAATAGTAGGATTATTGATTCTGTCAAGGCAATAAACTCTGAAATAAAATCAGTTCATCAACAGCATCTCAAAATCATTCAATAGAATGTGGAAGTTACTATTACAGTCATTTTTAAAGTATTATTGATTTTTCTCTGAGTCCCAGGCATTATTATCTTATTGGTTTCATGAAAAGCTCCTCAAAATAACACAATCATAATTTCCCGAGTAAAAAAAAAAATAATAAAAAGAACGAGCATGAATTTTTTTCATTGTTAATACTGGAAAAGCAAATAAAAGATTTGTAATCTCTTATTTTCAGGAAGCAGGCTATCATAACCAACTTTAGAATAGAACAAAACAGTTTAATATTTATGTATTTATTGGAAATATTTAAATATTTAAGTAAAGCAGAAATAACTGAAAATATAAATTTACATTGTCATCTCTTCCTTGTAATAATATCAAGTGCTAAAATCAAATATAGAATCTGAAAAACAATTAGGAAATGTTGAAAGGAATTCTGTAGGGCAACTGGATTAATGAAATAATCAGTTAATATGTTTACCTAAAGGTTCACCAATCACACTAAAATATACTACTATATTAATAATAATATTATTCAAGCTTTTATAAAATAAGGTATAAAAATAAAAAGCTATAAGAAACAGCGTATGGAATTTGCAGACAAAAAATTATTTTTATATGTTTTTTTAATTCTAAAAGAATATTTAAACTTGAAGTAGCTTTACAAAAACAGTCAAGTTCCATCCTTGCCTGAATGCATATGTCATCTTATGTATATATTATATAGAAAATAACTGGGAAGAAGATAAATGCATGATAAGAATCTGTCCCTGGGTCTATAGCTGTGCCAAAGATAATAAGCCTTCTATGAATCCAAATTACTGGGGAGTATAGGAGGCTCAAATTCATCTTTTGATCGGTTACCAGACCCAGGTCCTACCTTTCTCAGTTGCCTCCAGCTGACGTGCTTCAACCTCATAGAATTTCTTAATTCTAACTGGAAGGCTGTCCCTTATGCAGAAGCTTACATTTCACATTTTTATATTTCATCTTATTTCTATTACTGAGGCCCTTAAATCGCTTAGCTGTGTCTCTACATGATCTGACTTGTTTCTCATTGCCAAATCATGTAATTTCTAAATTTTTAAAACATCACCATTTAAGCCAAGACCATTTAGTATTGACTGCAGTGCCAAGCTCTGAGGGACTCTCCTAGTGATCTTCCTCCAGCCTGATAACTGCTCTTTAAACACAGATGGTAGACTTCTTTTTTTTCCTTTTTTCCTTTTGAAGTTAATTTCTTAACTACAATCTCTATAATTCTTATCTTTCCAACCAGGCCAAAATTACTTCATATAACATTTTAGCTAATATCTTACTGACACCCAGAAATTATTATATGATACTCCTTCAAGCAAAGATTCTACAACATGTTTTTTGCTTGGAATATTGACCAGATTTTATGTTGCTCTGTCATGAGTGGCTCTCTAGAAACGCATGCTGTCTCTTCGCACGTTTTCTGTTTTCTCCTTTCCTCCCCATTTTTTCCTAAATTGATTCATGGTATTGCGGTCCATCAGCCTGAAATAAGGCTTAAATTTTTTTTATTTCATCTTGGTTATCTACATTTTATTTCCATGTAGTCATTCCCACAATTCATTCACCATTATGTTCCTTGTTCAACATCACCTTTGTTAATGGAAATGGATGTACTGAAACACAGTTCTCTCTAACTGGCTTTTTATTATTCTTGCTGAAGATTTTTTTTACTATTTGTTTTACTATTCACTGAAAGGTTAAGTCAGCTTGACTTTTGGCAATTCCATGTAATCCCTGCACTTTCTAACAACAGTCTTCCGTCAGGTCCCTTACTTCCAATGGACCTTTGCATTTTTATTTACCCATTTTGATTTGGATCCCCACTTCATTATTTGATTTCTCCTCTTGTTTCTTGATATTTAAATAATAGAAAGTTTCTGCAATTCACACACATTTTGTATTCAAAATCATCAACTTCTCAGCAAAGTTTCTTTCATATCCCTAATTTTTTCAGTTTGGCCTTTGAAAAAGAAAAACATTAGCTACAGCGCTTTTGTGTATGAATGCCTTGTATCTTTTTTAGCAGCAGGTTAATTTAAAATGTCAAAAAGCTTTTTAAGGTGACTAAAACACTTCAGCAACATGGGAAACGATCACCTGATATCACTGGCAGCAAAGCATGCAGGACTACATTTAGATTCCTTCTAGTAAAGAAGACCACATTTGTGTGCCAACTTTTTAGGTGAATAGGGTTTAGACTGTACAAAAACCTTAGTGGAAGGACACAACATTTTCTCTTTGCTTACTCTTTTTCCATACTTAAAGTATTCTTTCTTGAAGATCAGATGACACGTTCCACTCTAAATAAATACATACATTACTAGATTGCTATTGTAAACTTTTGTTGTTATGAATGCTATGATTATTTTTTTTAACTCAGTCATTCCATCAATTCCATTTGGGATTTTCAGAATCCCAAGTTGTAATAGAATGACTTTGGGGTTCATTCTTTCCCAGCTTTACAGTCACCTAGAACTGAAGTCTTGCATTTCCTGGACCAGCACTGCAACAACCAACTTATTAGCAAAAGTTATCTAATGTGATCTCAATCCTGTTCTTTCTCTTCATTGCAATTAATTCACTGGGATCACAGGATATAGTATGGAACATTATTAGTTTTAAAAAAATTGTTTTCTTATCTCAGCAGTCCTGAGATAACTAGGGTCCCATACTGCATAGCAGATCAGAGCTAGGTAAGAGCAATCTCCTCCTGTCTATTTGTCCCTCCAAATCACCCCAAACCAGCTATACAAAAGACTCTGGAAACAAGAAAAAAGAAAAAAGATGTCTGTCAGATGGGCATCTTTAAGCCTGGTATTTCTCCTAAAGTTTTGTGTCATGAAAATATATCCTGAGTTAATTAAGTACACTCAAATTACCCCCAAGAAATCAGCTCATCAGGGGTTTTTAATAAAGTTTACATGTCTGGGGACCTGCTAATAGGTTTTAAAAACCTACAGGACTTTTGTGGTCAATCTGTTCTTGAAAGACAGCCGCCTAAGGTCCACATGAACAGAAGTAAACAGAATTTGGTGCTGCCCACAATGAATGACATTCTGTGTCTTTGGCCAAATATATCTAAGAAAGCTATCTCAGTTTGGACTGTGGTCATTCTAGGATGCCAAAATAGAAAAGTGAGACAGTATGAGTCACACCTTCTCAAGTCTCAATTGCCTCTAGAGGTGCCTTTTTCCCTTTGTTACAGGGAAAGTATCATCAATCAATTTAAATGACTCACCGTGGTTTAAGCCCAGGCTACAAGTTTGCTTCAATATCAAAGTAACGATAGCTATTAATGTAATTTTTTTTCTTCTAGAAATACACACAATACCAATATGGTATTTTCCTATCCTGAAGGAAGTTGTGTATTTTACACTCTGAATAATGGAACTGTCATGCAAGTTAGAAAGCAATAAAGGTAAGACTCAAAAATAATTATTGTACTGCTTGAAACTTATTATTTTAAATACATTGGCAAACAAAAGAGAGAGGGAGAGGGAGAGGAAGGGTAAAAGAGAAAGAAGTTGAGAAGCATTAAAAAGAATTTTATAAAATTAAGCCTTTCACCTGAGCCACCCATTCCTGTAAAATACAGAAGTACAGAGGTAAAGAACACAATCTCAGGGTCTACAGATGGCATTCCATGTTGATCTACAATACCAGAATGTCTTATAGACAATAGCCTTGAAAGTAATCAAACAAGTTTTTAGTTATAAATTATAGAAATAATATACAGCAATGAAAATAATTTCCTGTAATTTGTGGTGCTGGTCCCTGTAAACAGAGTCTTTTTTTATTTAATCAGAAAAATTATCTAAAACATTTTTTAAAGTATTACAAGACATATCCTTTAAATTTCACTGCCACAATCAGAATCCACAAAATATACACACTCCCGTGAATTCCGCTCTTAAAACAGACCTCTTCCATTTTCTCAGAATATTTTCAGGCTCATTTAGACAAAGCACAGCAAAATTAACTTACTTAGTATCAACAACAGCACCAAAACTGAATAAGACCTTTTTGTGTGTGGTATGAATTGCCAGTAGTTAAAAATGCTAAAATATTTTCTCAGAATTGTTTGAGGGGTTTTGTTACAAATAACATCTAAGACCACTAAAGATGAAAAAGAATATATTCCACTTGCTACTTTTTATTTATTTACTTCACAGGTGTCAATGCCCAGAAACGTTCCTTCCAGGTTCTTAAGAAACGCTTCTTTCCCCTTACTTCTCCATTGCCCACAATTTCAAAGTTATCTGAGCCAGTAAAGTGCTCTGTAGCAGTTGCCCACTAGTGCCATGGGCAAAGCTGCATTTCATCCCACTCATGATGCTCTGCCAACAAAAGCCTGTTTGTAGTAGGAGGGAATGAAGAGTAATGGGATTTACCGACAATGAGAACCTGGTGGCGACTGGAGTGCAGGGGATGGGAAACAATTCTGAACAGCATTTCCAGGAGACGATGAAGAGGTACCACTAATGCTATCAGTTCTCACATTAGGCTAAGGTAAAGTTTAAGATTAAAAATATTATATGGGGCATAAGGAGACAGGTAAACATTCAAGGGACCTAGAGAGTATGGTTAAGGGTCTGACGTGCAGGCTAGACATTTCAGAAGAATTTTAATATGAATTGAGTAGACAGGCAAATTGGCAGAACACAAAGCACAGATAATTAAGCCATGAGTAAACTGAAAAGATTCATAATTCACAGCAGATGAAAGAAAACTAAAAATCAGAATTTCAAAAGCACTAGAAAATATGCTGACAGCACATTCTGTGAATTTCATACACAGCACTAGTGAAGTCTCAGCATCAAATAAGATATCCTAATGGAGAACAATAATAGCTTTCTCGTGAATATTAGTAAAAAACAAACAAACAAACAAAAAAAAAAGAGAAGACTATAACTATTTGAAATATTGAAATATTTCCTAGAAAAGTCATGGAAAGTTGTTTTTTTTTTTTCACATGACCTTCAACTTCAAAAATTCTGGAATGTTCAAGAAAATACAGGTTACTGCTATTTTGAAAATAATAACCAAAACACACAAAAGTAATTATACAGACATGTAATTTATTATAAGATGGGGCTAAACATGCCAATTCATCAAAATTAAAAATCTTCAATTATGTTTTTTTAAAACTGAATACGGAATACTGAAACTCCAGGCGGGGTCTCACAAGAGCAGAGGAGAGGGTGAGCATCACCTCCCTTGACCTGCTGGCCACGCTTCTCTTGATGCAGCCCAGGATGTGGTTGGCTCAGACAATTTCTCTGTATTCCTCCCAGGCTACCTGTCCTTTCTTCCACCCTCTGTAGGCTTCCTTTTTCTGTTTGAGTTTGTCTAGGAGCAACCTGTTCATCCATGCAGCCCTCCTGGTGTTTTTTCCTGACTTCCTCTTTGTTGGGATGCATTATTCCTGAGCTTGGAGGAGGTGATCCTTGAATATTAACTAGCTTTCTTGGGGCTCTCTTCCCTCCAGGGCTTTATCCCATGGTACTTTGCCAATCAGATCCCTCAAGAAGCCAAAGTCTGCTCTCCTGACGTCCAGGATAATGAGCTTGCTGTGTGCCCTCCTTGCTGCCCTAAGGATCTTGAACTCCATCATTTCATGGTCAGTGCAATCAAGGCTGCCCTTGAGCTTCACATTCCCCACCAGCCCCTACTTGTTGGTGAGATCAAGGTCCAGCATGGCAGGTCTCCTTCTTGGCTTCCCTGTCACTTGGAGAAGGAAGTTATTTTGAACATGTTCCAGGAACCTCCTGGATTGCTTATGCCCTGCTGTGTCATCCCTCAAATATTATAAAAGTATGTTCTGGAAACTATCTAGATGGAAATGCCTGCACTTCACCAGCTAAATCCTACCTTTACACTCTGATCTTAACAACTTCCTCAAACAAGACTTCCTTAAAAGGGATGAAAGAAAATCAAACAAACATAATGAGTGGTTACTTGAAGGACCTGCACAGAATGGCAGGATAAGAAATATAAGCAAAAACAAATGCAATCTTAATATTATATGTAGTAGCTTATTGATCCTTGGCAATCAGGGCTTTCACCAGTGATTTTTTTTTGTTCAGTATTCCAGTGGTATCTAGATAAATTATGTTAATTTTTTGTAGTATCACACTGGAATTAAAATATCGTGACTAGTATATTTCTAGCTATAGCCTGTAGCTACTGAACTTTTAATAGGAGATGCTTAATAGACTTGAACACCCTAAGTTCTTTCTGATCTTAGCCCTTTTGACTAAATACATGGAATTCTGTGCATGACCAAAAACATGGACTGTCTCCAAAAGGATCTTAAATATTTTGTGGTTCATATTCTGCCTTATTTGGTAGACCTCTTACAATGTTCAGTAAGTGCATATTCTTTACTGCAAACATATCAAGGATTCCAGGAGACACTGACTGCTCATTTGACTCCTAGCCGTAGTAGCCCATTTCATGATAGTAACGGTTGAGAAAATAGGAAATATTCCTGAAATTCCCAGGTGACTCCAATATCTGCATAGCCCTTCACCAGTCTTGCACAGTATGAGCCGTATGTCTTCCTGATCACAGGCTTTATGTCTCCTTGACCATAACAGAGTTAACAACAGTAACATAAACAACATTTAAAGGAAAGCAGAACATTTTAAATAAAGAGGATACATGACAGCTATCTTTTCAGATTGATCCTCCTCTGATAAGTTGTCAGAAATGTAAAGGAAGGAAAAGAACATACCTTCTTATTTGCTTGAAGTGCTCGAGCACTTCCAGAGCCCAGGAATTGGGCAAACAGATTTCAGCAAAAACATTCTCTCTCTTTAAACTCAGAGGCTAGTGACATAAGGAGAAGTCAATTAAATCAATCAGACACAGAAGTACATTAAGCCATTCATGACTTCAGGCAGACCTCCAGCAAGAGTGAGTAGAGTTCCCAATGAACTGCATTTAGTATCCATCATACATCTATATGATTACCTGCTTTGGAGCAGGCACCAGGCGGGTATGCATTGCATAAGCAGCCTATAGCCCTAAGAGACAAAGTCTTGACACTTGAGACCAAGTTGTTGAACCTAAGAATTTCAGGGGAACAGAGAGGTTTATCAGCAGTACTCTTCGAACATTCATCTTCAGTGTTGGTGAGGAGCAGTCACCCTTGCAGTCATCTTCTCCCTGGAAGAAGGGATCCCTGCAGGGACTAGAGGTGGGCTGAAATGATGGGCAAATAGTTCAGCGTGTGATGCCAGGGAAGAAATCACACTAAATTACCTGCCTGTGGTGAACCCGGTGAGTTGTCTAGATAAGATATCCAAAAATTGCTGAAGAGGAATGCGTATTATTGGCACATGCAGATTTAAAAAAAAAAAAAGAAAAAGAAAAAAAAGGGTCTGGAGACAACATTGCAACATTTAAGTTGTTAGGAAGAAAACTGAAGACTAAGCCCTCCACAGTAGCATTTACTGGCATACTTTCAATATCACACATAGGGCTAAAAATAGAAGTACAGGGGCAAAGCTTTAACCTACAACTGAAGAAAGAGTGCAAGTCAAAAACATTGAGATTAATCCAGAACAGGAGACACTTCAGAAACGAAGGGAGCTGTTCCAGCAGGTACTAGCTGCATCTGAACTGTAAGGGAACCAGATGGTTAGCACTTCAAACAAGGCTTCAAAAAGGTTGTAAAGGAGTTCTCTAAACAGAAGAATGGGGAAAAGCTGACAGCTACGATAAAGTATGTACTAGATACAAAGTGTTGAACTGTGGCACAGAGGTGCAGAGGTTTAGAGAAGGACCTCTAGCAAAGGATAAGACAGAGGATAGCAGCAGTCAAATGGAGAGTAGAGAAGAACAGATGGAATGGAACAAATTATTATTATAATAAGTAAAAGCACTTCCTGAAGCGCTGCCATGACACTACTGAATACCATGTTCTAGGGTTATGATGCTACCTAACTGTCACAATCAGTATTAGATGCACTTCGGAAGCAGATTGTACCCTCTTTGAGTATTACTAGGGTGTTAAATCAGGGGAAGAAGAAATAAAGTTATGATGGCTAGTGTTATGAACAGTAGTCTTACTGTGGTACAGGTCTGATATACACGTTTGCATATTCTCTTAAAGAAGTACAGTTGTTATATTTATTGATGTATTGTGCTGCAATTTTGTGTGTGCAAAATTCTGTGTGCTTTGACATTAAAGCTCAAACAAAATAAATTTAGCACAGACCTGAGTAAACAGTCCTGTTGCAAGGCAAAGTCAGGGCAAAGCAGCTAAATTAAGAAGGAAATTACAGTTTAAGGTAATGGAATATGAACTTTGTAACCTCTTCAACCTTATCACTGTGGCTTTATCACAGTCATTCTTTAAAATGCCTCCCTGTCACCACAACCAAGGCAAAAGTTTTCACAGAGGCTATAATACACTCTGTCTCCTACTTTCCCATACGAATAGTTACTAGCTAACAGTAAGACCTCAATTCAGATAGTTAAAACCAGTTCTTTCTGTTATAGTCATGACTGACTGGGAAGCAACATTTCTATGTTCAAGCTGGGTTGTTACTGTCCCAGACCTGCATACCAACAGGAAACACATAAGGGCAGAAATCCATTAAAATAAATGCTGAGTAAGACAGTAAAATATTTTATGGAATGAGGTTAAAACCATAGGATTCTTTAAGAAGACGGGAAGAGTAACCGAGGAGGGTCAGGAAAGAAAAACAAGAAGCTGATAAGGGGAGAGCAGACCTGAGAAAACAGTACTTTAAGGAATATGGAAGAAGGGTAGGACACTTCACTCTTCACTGTAAATATACATCCCACCAACAGGCGGAACAGAAAGGAAAGAAATACTCTTATCTAAAACTAACCTACAGCACTTCTATCAGTAAAAGCCTTTAGTCCCCACGAAATTTCTTTTGTTATTTGCGCAGCCTGGATTATGGGTCAGTGTATCTATGAGCAGATTTATATGGTAATCAGATGTCAAGTAACAATAGATACGGATAGTGATTACTTTTAATGATTTTGCTCAATTGAAGTGGCAAGCAAGTTACAAGAAGAGAAGCTTCTAATCAAATCATTGTCATACACGAAAAACTGTGGTCTATATATTGTGTTTAAGAAATTATAGATAACAGGATTGTTTCGGGCTCTCTCTACAAGTATTCTACAGATCCAGTTCATTGTTTGTTGTTCAGGTTTTTTTTTTTTCTTACAGCTGTTTATGTCAGTGCGGTGAGGTAGTCTATAGATCAAGCTGAACTAGTCCCTGAGACAAAAAAAAGCCCAGGGAAAAGAGGAAGCAGAGGTGCCTCATCAATGTCCTACTACCGGAACAGCACTTCCTACAATTATCACCAGCTCCAGGGTAGGAAAGAGGTATCTTCATTTTCTCTACAAAGTATGACCTACAGGGATGGAGATAATTAACTTTGCAAACAACTTAGGGTGTGTCCTTGACAGCAGAGTGTCTAGATCTTCCCCCAGACTTTCATCTGTCTGCTTTTAAAGATGAGGCCTATCAGAAACAGCCAAGGATTAAGAAGGGCAAAAGACAGGAAAATTTATGAGCATCAAGGAACTGGCAAGTATGCTGGTTTTAAGCCAACAAATAAGATAATATTACTTTTAGGATGTAAAGTCTTGGAAAGTCATTTAAAGAAATGGATGCATTAAAGTAAATTTAAATAGACTACACCATCTGTTTAATAAAGTGTATCAAGATAGGTTTAGTTATATATTTTAAAGACAAAATTTGAAAAAGATTTTTCAAAAGTAGTAACTAACCTGCCTTGTAAAGAGATACATAAATCTCTATTCAATCATATTACTATCAAAGTTATGATTTGTTATATATGTAATGAATCTTGACAAGTTTTCTTCTATGAATGCATTTTTTTAATTATGTGTTTATTTTAGAAAGAATTTAGAATCAGCATATTTATCAGGCTTTTTTTTGTTTTATTTGTTTTTTTTTTTAAATGTATTAAAAATTTAAAGTTAAATACGGAGCAGTGTAGTATTTCTCTTTCTGGAGAAAACCTAGCAAACCTAACAAACCTAACCACAAACCTAAAAAATAACCATAATCTGCCAGGACATATTTGCATTCACTTGTATTATCTCTTGAAACAAAAACTAAATTAAAATTAAAAATTGCATAGCACAGCTTGTTTCTGACACTTTCTTTAATCTGCTGAACAGTTTTGCTGAGACTTCATCCCAATTGTATACTTCCTCTTTGGTTCTGATTCTTCAGCCACCTGCTGGCTGACTCCCTCAGGACAACACTAGGGTTTCGCTGAGCAAAATTTGTGCCCTTAAAATATACAGCACAGTTTCAAATATGGTTTGTGTTATCTACATAGATTTCACATGCACATTACAGGAGTGAAATGCAGTTTAATGCACTATACTATGCTGCCATTTTCTACCATTTCCTACACTTACAAAGAGCAAAAGACTAGGCAGATGAGTTCTTTAGGCAACAAACAGCCCTCATAGATAACACAGGATTTCTGTTTATAAGGTTTCAGAGCAACAGATTGTTTTCCAGACTGGTATTTCTTGTGCCTGCAGAATGCATTGCTTATTGTACAGACTGACGAGGAGAACAAATTATGATGATGGCTGCAGCAAATGACTTGCCCTGTATTGCTGTCCACAGGCCACTGACTCGGAGGATTTGCCAGGAATGAGACTAAAAGGAAATAGCCTGTCTCAAATAGGAAACATTCAATATGCTCAAAAAGGATGTATCACTTTTCAGGCCAGAAACTCTGTGGACATCAACTTTTTTCTCTCAGCAGTTAACTGTATGCCACAGAAGTACTGCTGCATTTGATTTTTGCAGTGTTTTGTGCTACTGTGGTACCTGTTTTGTTTTAGAAATCATACTTTTGCACAGTGAGTATTGCACATATTCTAAGAAATGAGGTTTAATAAGGCCAAGTGCCAGGTCCTGCATTTTGGTCACAACAACCCCAAGCAACGCTACAGGCTTGGGAAAGAGTGGCTAGAAAGCTGCCCAGCAGAAAAGGACCTGGGGGTGCTGGTGGACGGCCAGCTTCACATGAGCCAGCAGCCTGGCCAAGAAGGCCAACAGCATTCTGGCTTGTATCAGGAATAGCGTGGCCAGCAGGAGTAGGGAAGTGATCGTGCCTCTGTACTCAACACTGGTGAGGCCTCACCTCGAGTACTGTGTTCAGTTCTGGGCCCCTCTGTACAAGGGGGACATTGAAGTGCTGGCGCGTCTCCAGAGGAGAGCTACCAAGCTGGTGAGGGGTCTGGAGACCAAGTCATATGAGGAGAGGCTGAGGGAACTGGGCATGTTTAGTTTGGAGAAGAGGAGGCTGAGGGGAGACCTCATTGCCCTCCACAACTACCTGAAAGGAGGTTGTAGAGAGGTGGGTGTTGGCCTCTTCTCCCAAGCGAATAATGACAGGACCAGAGGAAATGGTCTGAAGTTGCGGCAGGGGAGGTTTAGATTAGATATTAGGAAGAATTACTTTACTGAAAGAGTGGTCAGGCGCTGGAACAGCCTGCCCAGGGAGGTGGTTGAGTCACCATCCCTAAAGGTATTTAAGAAACATATAGATTTGGCACTTCAGGGCATGCTTTAGTGGCAGAGATTGTAGGGGTTGGGTTTTTTTGTGTGTGTATGGTTGGACTCGATGATCTCAAAAGTCCTATGATTCTATGATTCTATGAAATGGTCTTACGATCACTGATGATAAAGAAGCCTGTTTCCTTAATGCTTTCTGTTTTGTAGTTGGTGACAACCTGTTTTCATGGCTATAGCATTTATGATGACTGTTCCCATGTGTATTACCTGGTGTTAATAAAGTTTAAGCTCACACAGTATCATCCTATAATCATAGAATAGTTTGGAAGGGACCTTTAAAGGTCATCTAGTAAATCCCCCAACCTCCCAGTAGTGTTTTCCTCAGCTGTGACGCTTTGACTGACAAGAGGCAACGCTTTTGCCTTTTATCAACACTTGCAGAAATGTGGTTAGCTTTGAACTGATCTCTGCTGCTGTACAGAATCCACTCCCAGTAAAATAATGTGGGGAATGCACCAATCAGCCAGCACTAACATACAAATGTATGCACAGTACAGTTATCTTGCTTATTCCCTTAATATATCACTTTAGAGGAACTGCTCACTCAGTAGTTTCCGTAGTTCTGGTGAGACTTCATGGCGCTCTACATGCAACTTGTATCTCAATGGTACCTACTGTCATCCTAGTTACTGCTACACCCTTTTTTTTTTTTCCTTTTTAATGAGTTTGCTTGCATACAAAGTGTTTTGTTAATGTTTTTATGATATTTACAGACTGTATCTGTCATTAATTAATACTAACAAGAACAGTAAGCTGCTTCTCAAATTTTTGTTGATACCGTCCATCCTGATGTGCGATTTAGTTGCAGAGCCTCTATTCAGAAGAGGCTGTCAACGAAGCTAACTAAGGGATGGTTTTGTGATATGTATCAGACTTCATATGTTAAAACCACCAATTTGATTTTCACTTCCGATAAGTGAGTTGATTTCCTGCTTTACTTAAATCTTTTAAAGTCTCTTTTTATATTGAAGTCTATGTTTCTCTTCCCTTTTTTCCAAATATGTTGTCCCAAGTCTGCTAGTTTGGGAATATTCCTCTATCTTTTATTAATGTAACAGAATCTAGAATCATAGGCTACCTCGAGTTGGAAGGGACCCATAAGGATCATCAAGTCCAACTCCCTGCTCCTCGCAGGACCACCTAAAACTAAACCATATGAGTAAGAGCATCAACAGGACGCTCGCTGAACTCTGACAGGCTTGGTGCCATCACCACTTCCCTGGGGAGCCTGTTCCAGTGACCAACCACCTTCTCGGTGAAGAACCTTTTCCTAATAAGCATATTGATTTCAGAAGTAGGTATTATTATGGTGCGCTGGGTGCCAATGCCCAAGTGTTGGCAGTCAGGGGCTGCAGGGCAGCCTCTGCGAGGAGAGGCTGAGGCTGTCCCATGCCAGGCACAGCCGGTTCCAGCCGTCTCCGACCGACCGACCCCGGGCCATGGCAGAAAACGTATTTAAGAAAGGGTAAAAAACCATGAGCAGCAGCTGTGAGGGACAGCAGTGATAAAAATGTGAGAGAAACAGCCCCACAGACACCAGGGCTGGAGAAGAAGGAGGGGGAGAAGGTGCTCCATGCACTGGAGCAGATATTTCCCTGCAGCCAATGGTAAAGATCATGCTAAAACAGGTCGTACCCCTGCAGCCCATGGAGGACCGCAGTGGAGTAGATATCCACGCCACAGCCCTTGGAGGACCCTATGCTGCAGCAGGTAGGTGTGCCCTGGAGGAAGATGCAGCCCATGGAAAGCCCTGGCAGAAGCTGCTGCTGGTGGAGAGGGGCCCACACAGAAGCCTGTTTCTGAAGGATTGCAGCCCGGGGGAAGGACCCCAGCCCATGGGGAGGACACATGCTGGAGCAGGGGAAAAGTGTGAGGATGAAGGAGCGGCAGAGATGAAGTCTTATGGACTGACCACAACCCCCATTCCCATCTCCTCGCACCGCTCGGGGTGAGGAGGTAGAAGAGTCAGGAACGAAGGACTGAAGTTGCGCCTGAAAAGAAGGGGTGGGAGGGTAGGGACCTGATGGGAAGGTGTTTCTAGCGTTTTCCTTGTTTCTCACCATCCTACTCGATTTCTAATTGTCAAGAAATTAAATTAATTTTCCCCAATTTGAGTAGGTTTTGCCCATGACAGTAATTGCTAAGCGATCCCCCTGTCTTTATCTCAGCCGATGAGCTTTTTCATCTTATTTTCTCCCTCTGTCCTCTGTTGAGGAAAGGGAATGAGAGAGGAGCTTGGTGGGCATCTGGCAGCCAACCAAGGTCAACGGGCCACAAACAGTATTCGCTTGGATGCAAATCACAGCTTCAATTGATGCAGCTTCCTCCAGAATCGCATCTGTTAAAGTAATTTACAGTGCAAATCTGGGAAAAGAGTTCAAATGTAAAGACTGATTGAATTCTTGTACTTAAACTCTCTTATGATTAAATCAACCTTTTTAATAGTAATCAAGCTTACTCAAAGCAGCATATAAAATATTTGCAAAACAAACTAGCTTAAAATATTTCAGAAGACATTTAGGATAAAATAATTTATAGCAAACTGCAACCCACTGCAGAATACATTTTGTAAAGACACTAACTAAATAGTCATTCTACTGCTGTACAAGAGCAGCACAAGCCAGTATGACTACAATTTGATACTCAAACACATATTCACCTTTCACAATACTGGACATGTATGTATTCCGGTGTAGTTAGTAGATTGTAGCTAAATGAGCTAGGGTAGTCCCAAAACTTGTTAGTTTAAGTAAGATTCACTGTACTGTATTAAAGTCTAATCATATTGGTGATATTCTTATCTTTTCTAATGTGATAAATACCAGTGAATACCAATAACATAAAAAAAAAAAAATCTATTAGTAGGATATGTCCTCCCTGTTTTATTGTCTGTTATAGACATATCACTTGCATTTTGGTTCATTGTCAACCTGACCTATGAATGTAAAAGACAGAATGAATAATGTTGTTTGTACTGCAAGTAGCTCAGGCTTGTATGCATCTCTACAAAGTCCAATTATTGTTCCACATGAGAAAAAGAGGATGTCATTCTTCAATCATAAGAAAACTCTTTACACAAATCCAGATCCCATTAGGCAGGACACTTGCAAGCTGAATTCCTAAACTCTTTTCTAGTTGATTACATGCTAAGTGGCATGGTTGCCATTGCACAACAGTTGATTCTCTAAGTGGGAAGGCCAACAGCAAAAATAATCCACAATACTGCTGCCTAAAACAATCCTTTCTTGAAAGTATTCAGAGACAAGCCAGTTGTTAAACTGGCATTCACTCAAGATTAAGTGCATTTCCTATAGCAGTTTTCTTCTCCCTCCTCACAAGACATCAAAGAAGTTAAATAAGTGATCCAATTAAAATATGAAATAAGGCACTGACAGCTTCCTCTCCCTTTAATACAACTGATATATATTATAAATTTAAGGAGGTTTTTTGCCTTTTTTTATAACAATGAAAACGCACACATGGCCCAAAAAAATCCCAAGCCATTTTGAGGAGAGATTCTCCCAAACCAGGCAACTAGTTAAAAATCTGGCAATCTATCCAGTCATACATTATGCAATATGTCGCATCCATCTATACAACTAATGGGGTACTACCTCACTGCAAAGAGAAGGGATTTTCTAGTCACTGATGAAATTATAGAAGAAAGCAAAAATATCCAGCCTTCACAGACTGGTGGCTACACTTCTGTGGAGCCCACCAAAGTCAATGGTAGGTTGTGTGAATACAATTGTGACTACTGTATCAGGGCCCTGAAGCCTCCTTGAACTCTCTCGTCTGTCCTATTATATACCATTTTATATATTCCCTTCCTTTTCTAAATTGAGATTGGTAATTAAGGGCATCAGAAACTCCTCACTTTCAGAACTGTTACTACTAGGGGGACAAAACCGCTTATTTTCTTTGAGATCTATAGCCAAGGTTATGTGAAGTTTGAAAGAAAGTATTAAAACAATAAAATAAAAATCCATTTTTAAGAGAGTCAAGGAGCATAAACAATAAATTACAAATAGGAAAAAATAATTTCCTTTCCACAGTTTTGCAAATAGTAAGGTAGGTCAGATTTTCTAAAGTAAGCATCACAAAATCTGTGCCCCAGATCATATTGTTTGTCATACCTATAACTCTTCCACAATCTCAAAACTCTCCTTCACTTAGTATTGTACCAAAAAATGAGAAGACAGAACAATGTTTCTGTTTTGCTAAGAAACCCCAACACAAGCAGTTTTTTACCAGCTATAGCAGCAAGCAATTTAGGTGCAAAATAGGCTTTTGTAGAGAGCATCTGCACCATAATGAATACTTCAGTTAATGTCACTATCCACCTAAGTAGCTAGAAAAGGCTGTCTTGTTTTCTGTGCCACTGCTGTCTGCACTAAATGGATAGGAACTGATAGTATCTCTCTGTTGCATCAATGGGTATGTCTTCTCACTGTGTACTGTGCAATGCTTTATAAGCAATGGAAGGAAAAATAGCAAAAATACACGTTAGGGATTTAAATTTTTTTTTTCAAATACCTCATCATTTAGAGTTTTAGACAAATTTGAACCTTCGACTTAGTTTCAGAAAGCTCTGTACAATGTACAATCTTTTCCTTTTGTTACTCACATTAAGAGAAATCAAAAGCTTTTCATTTAAGCACAAATCCTATTTAAAAAGATACTACACAAAACTGAGGATCATTTGTGCTAAATGAATGGGACTCTGATTAGCCTTTAATAACTTTGGTAAGCTAGTTAGCGAAAAACAAAACAAATTGGGAAAAAAGATTATTGGGTTTTTATTTAAATTAGTGTCAAAAAGGACTATGTGTCTGGTGACCCGTTCTTCTCAGTTTACCCCCCTCAGCATCCCAGCACTGGGAGATGTATGGTTTCAACTTCATGCCCTCCTAATCACTTTTTCCTTCTTTGCCTTCCACCTGTAAACCATACATAGGTTTGAGTTTACACATAATTTTCCAGGACATACAGTCATCTCAGAATGTTCATATAACTTTCAGTGTTTTGATTTACAAATACAGAAAGAGCCTTTTTGTGAGCCACAAAAAGGGCATATGACTTCATTATCATCATCATCATCATTATCACCACAGAACCATGAAGAAAACCTTTTCACTCTCAAGAGACACAAAAGCATCAGCGATACTGCACTCTAATGTGTATTTTTGAGGTTGGAAGTTGAACTGTATTTTGAAAGGATGAGGTTCAAACTCAGAAAACAATTTCCTATCTCATTTCTAGCTGTTTAATATCTTTACAGAAATTATGCCAATATCTTACATGCAATGGTAATACTCAAGTATTTAACATATCTTCGGCACCAGCTAGCAGTCAGAGGTAGCCCAAGACAATACGATGTGATAAACCGGCTCTCCATAGATGTGCCAAAAGACAGGAACAGCTCACACAACAAATAAGAAATAGGCTTCTCCGGTAAGTAGGAATATCCTAATAAGACACGTCACTCTCATACTCTGCTATCATGTCTTGCCAAAATGGAATTTGTCCAAGGGACTGATTTCAAAAAGACAGTAACATTGTATTAATTCCAGAAATAAAACAAAAGAAGGAGCCAACACATCAAATACGAAAAGGAGAGCCAACAAATCACTGGGGAAAAAAATTAACACAATCAAGATACTGACCTATTGTGTACCTTGCAGGATTGTTCTAACTTTGGAAGAAACTAGAAAGTGAAAAACTTAGTAACAACGAAATCTGAAGCAAAATTAACATTTAGATATGGATTTGTAATATGAAAAACAAAACAAAACTTGTGAAGCAGTCTTTCCTGTTGCAACTAAAATAATAAATAGGCAGTTTAGGAGCAAACACAGCTGAAAGCAATTCTAACACCAGTGAATGTTGAATGGCTGTTGCACAAAGTGCACTGAAATTTTACTTCCCAATTACATCTATGGGGTACCTGTTATTGAACAGTTCAAAGTGCAGGATACAATATATGAACAAAAAATCATTTAAGAAGAGAAAAGGAAAGAAAAACATTTAAAAAGTGGGTCTCCAAGGGCATGTTACTGAAGAGCATATCAAACTAAGGCCCTAAGTATCCAAGACTGTTAAATGCTGTACTCTTGAGAATTCACTCATTCCATGAGAAAGAATTGCATTTCAGTCATCAACAGAGTCATCAGAATCGTTAAATTTATACAGAAGTTTGAACTATTCTAATGTGCAGAGGGATTTTAACTATTAGATGATTATCATAACACTAAAGAAAGCACAAACTTGATATCGGTGATCAAAGGGAAGCATAATTGCAAGTGCCACATCTTGCATATGAATAATTTAAAAACGTGGTTCTTTGTATGTGCAGATGAGGGCTCAGGTAACGTATTCTGTCACCATTTCCAGTATGTGCTTGAACAGCTCTTATGAAAACACATATTATTTTGCCTGTGCTGCAGTACATTGATAAAAGTTTTTAAAAACAGCTGAAAAGTTTAGTTGCTAGAATGGCAGATCAGTGTCAAAACAAAATCTCACCTCACTATTTTTGTAACCTTTTTGAGCTAGGTAAACGGGTAAATGTTGGCATGGTGAAACACAATGCTTACCACACCATAATAATGACCAATAGTAAAGAAAAAAATAGATTGTCACCTATATTTAGTGTCTTATGAAGTAGTGGCCTGTATTCACTTAAAGATGTAGGTATCACTTCCATTAGTGACAGTTTTCAGCCCTTTGTGGAGAAAGTCAGTATTATTCCATGTATGTCAGCTAGCAGTCCAGTGGTATAGCAATATAAGATGGGACCCCTTCCAAATAAGTTCACGCACATCTTTTGCTTCACCTAGAAACAGGAAAACATTTATCCTAATAGAAGCATTTAAATTTCCAAAATAGTCAATAGAGTAGCAGGTGCCTCTGGAGATGTCCAGAGGGAGATTTGGTCTGCCCAATTTAGACAGACAGACACAGAGGTATTTTCTACTATGGCAGGATTTCCTAAAATTAGGAAGTCTTTAAATCACCTGTAAATATGAGCTCCAAGTAACGTCTATTATTTTCAAAAGCAGTATCTTTTTTGAAAGAAGAAATACATTGAAATGACCAAGGTCCAATCGCCTGTAATCACAGCACCAAAATATCATACTTACTTCATAACCTCAGTATTTGCACTTGCAGTAAAGATAAATTAATCGTGTTTTTAAATTATAGGGGAAGAAAGAAAAATAATTACCATTATTATTGCTGCCATATGCAACTGACTTTGCTTGTCATGATTGCCTGTTAGAGTAATAGTTGCAGACTGCAGTACATAAGAGACTATGCACTGAACCCATTATTTGCCTACCGTGAAGACAAATGAATGAAGAAGAGCCCATCATTTAAAACTCTCCAAAACACCCATCTGTACAAGTAAGGATTTTTACAAAAGAAGGTGACTTTGTCAAGCCATTTTCAACACTGACTGCTTCAGCAGAGTTCATGTTAGTTCATCTAATTGCACTTTGTTGCTGTGAATATGAACCTGTGGAGTCCAGAGCACAGATTATAGCAGTCAGGGTCCAATGGAATCAAAAAGTTCTATTGATTTTTTGTTAATCCACTATTTCCAGAAAAAGAAGGAGGATTACTGTGAGCTTCTCACAAAGGAGAAGAGCCCAGAAACCACAGCCTGATGGGAAGAGGTACTCTCACTTATGCAACAAGTTTGGTTTCAGTGTTTTAAAGTTTTTAATATAATAGAACCTAGAGAACAGAATATGTTTTAAGCATTGTATGTTACATATTTTAAAGCTGATTCTTTGCTTGGGATTTTTATGCACGTCTGTATCTACCTTGCAAGAAAAGAAGAGATACTAGGAGATATCTGTTCTTTCGTGCATGGAAGGCAGAATGGTCTTTGATCTGTTTTCTTATGTACACATTAAAGATAAGCATGAAGGGATCTTTAAGAAATCTGTTCTTCTTTTTCTACTTGATAATATTTAGTCATTTGTACAATAAATATGTAAAGTCTGATTTTCTGAGGGCTTACTGAGCTCTCCCTTAAATGGGCTCTTCCTTTACATCTCAGAATATTCACTTTCTTCTTGCCCTCATACTTGGATTCTTGAAAGTAAGAAGAGAAATCTTGTGTAATTGGTGAGAAAAAGGGTCATCTGCTTTGATGAAAAAGAGGAAAGAAGGTTTCAGAAAACAATGAAGCTTTCTAACAGAGTTTTTCTACCCTGGATTTACTAGAGAGAATTACTTTTTCTGATCTGGAAGAACAAAATTTAATCAGGATATATTTCTCAATCTGACTTAAACTATGTATTCTAAATGCAAAACTGGTCATCCTCTTCAAAATAGTCTTTCTATAGTTTAATCATCCT
>VYZM01016413.1:218259-263774 GCA_013398915.1 Dromas ardeola | reverse complement strand
GTCCGAGCCATAAAGTTTTGATCTAGATGCAAAATTCTCCAGAGTTCAACTCCCAGTGCTAGTAATGTTTTGCTTCAGACCTGTTATTCTTTAAATTTGCCGCTACTTATCTCTGCTATTATTTCAGTATGAAGAGAACATAAATCCTTTGTTAGTAACAGATTTGTTTTGAGTAAAGACAACCTTATTTAGCACAGCCTTTCACACAGCTACTTAAGAGGTTTTAAAAAAAACAAATATCTACAAAAAGAAGAAACATGTATTATGGAAAAAAACAGGGAAAAATTTCAGTTGAAAAAATCTGGCTATATGATTCTCACCTCCATTTGTGATATTTCATCTCAAATCAAATTTTAACTGATTGTATTGCAGTAATCTCCATGAAAGCAAAAAGGCAACAACCACCAACTCTCTCCATTGATTTAATTTTTCTGCATTTGAAACTAATTTGTTGTAAATGAAGCAATGCTGATTTTCATCAGCTGACTATTTGAAGTAAGCACCGAAATACTAGGGAAATAGTTTGAAACTAGGTGTTTATTTCCTGTGGGTTCTCTGTGAAGCTCCAGACAGAGAGAATACAATATATGAGACCAAATAACTTAATTTTTAAAATAATCTATTTATTTACTCTATTTGCTCTCCTGTATTCATCTCTTTTAACTGGGTTTGATACAGTGACCAAAATGCAACTTTTGCAATACGCTCCTCCTTCACAAACCGGATTTTCTTGTTTGGATGTTCTAGTTTGGAAAAGCAAGCATTCATGTACTGGTATCGCTACAGGATTTGTTTTGTGCAGCTTCTCACCTTAATTGAATTCTAAATTACTTCACAGTTTAGGCTGCTGGCATTTACAAGTTGCAAGCAAGCACGTGTATTTATATTGTCTTACTGTGTTTAAGAATGGTAAGATAGTACAGTGTGCCAACTACATTTTGGTTAATTTCGAACTTGGGATATGATTTTTAATAATTCCTTCTCTGCTTGCTTGCTTGCTTTATGATTGCTGATAATTGCTGTTTTACACCTGCTATTGCTAGCATCTTCATCACTGCTGGACATTTCAAAATTCTGGGTAACTGTTAATTGAGACATTAACAATTACCTGAATACTAGTAAAAAGTAAACGTGCAGCAACAAATGAGTAAGAGTGTTTAGTGGTGCAAATATTAATTAGCAAATCTGAACAAATCAAAGAATCACTGCAATCATAACAAAAAAAGCACTTGGAGCCTGAGCAGCTCTTTGTGTCTAGTTTGCTGTTTTTGTCTAGTCTTACATAGTTTTTCAACATTAGATATTGCAAAGTTAGCCTCAGAAAACTTGTCAAAAATACTTTAGATCTAGTTATCAGAGACAGTATTTGCAGTCATTCTAGTAATTTTCAATATTTTTCAGTTGATCAACATTTATTTCAAAATAAAATAAAATGCCTTTTAATTTCTCAATGAAAAATTACTTTTAGATCTGTAATTTGGTATATATTTGAAAAAAAACTGATTGCATATCCAGTTGTTAAATTTACAGAAAATATTAAGTGTGGAAAACAACTGAGTAAAAGTTGTGTTATGTGTGCGTCTGACAAAAATATGTTCCTGTAATCATTTAGGCTAAAACATGTCTAATAAAAGATATGTATTTAGGTTTTGATCATTGACTAGGCACGCTTTGTTAAAGGAGAAAATAGTTGGTCAGTCTTTGGGCTTTTCTACACTTGAAAACCAAGTGACGTGTCTTTGGAATACTCATGTTTAAAGAGATATTTCATTAAAATTTTCTTATTTGGAATTAGGTTCATGGGAACAATACAAATCACACAAATCACACTGAAGTATGTAATAAAGTAACTATTACAGAGCCTTTCAGAATATCTCTTTTAATGAATTTCCAAGCGTGACTCAGACCTTTGTTATTTTGTACAGCACAAAATCTATCAACTCAATGATTTCCATGATGTTCTAATCCTACAACTGCTCTTCCAAAGCTCAAAAACAACCCCAACAATCCTTCATGGTCTTCATTTGAACACCAAAATTTTTGAGAGGATTTTATACAGAGTGGTTGGAAGCCAGTTCATCATTGTTTTGATGTTAACTGTGTCTTCCAAAAATAAGTTCTTTATAGGCAATAAGAAGGGCTAATGGATGTCCTGAAAGCTTCATTAGGCAGACAGGTCTCCCTCTGAAGAGACTTCCAAAAGCACCAGCTTGTCTCTAGTCACTATGTATGGAACATGTATTTAGAAGGATTGTTTTATTAAGCATCTGAAATTCGGTACAGGATGTGTGGCTGTTAAGTGAGACTATATCCTTTTTGCAAAGAATGCAAAGTGAAAACTACTAAAGCTAAATTTTCTTCTTCAGAAGAAATGCTATATTCTACACACTGAACATTCATGTTTTGAAGCTTTCTTCTAGCACAGCAAATAAATTCTGATCACATTTAAAAACTGAGAAGTAGCACAGTTGTGACTGTTTTGAAATACACCAAATTTGCCTGGATCTGCATTGACTCATCAAAGTAATCTATTTCAAGATAAGGTTATATAATTTTTTTTTTAAATACTGTCTTTTCCTGCTGATTTTCCATCTTCCTTCTCTTGGACATCATCTGAATGAAGTAGTCCACATAAACTCAAAGAATTCTAGAACAATTCTGCCCAAATATCATGAAAGCTTAAACACATTTCCTTGTAACTGCTGCTATTTCCTACTATAAAGACAACTTCTACATCATGTTATCAATATCAGAGAATTTTGTTTTGTTTTCCTTCAAAATGTAATGTTTACACTCTTTCAAAAGTTCAAGAACTTTTAAAGAATTCTCACTTGAAAGATACCATGGAAATTAATCTTCTTGTCAATTAATGGTAACCACTGTTAACAGTTATCTATGTGTACATATCTCAGCAGTATGTTGCCAAATTCCAGACAGAGTTACTATTCTTATATGTGAGGCAAAATGAACGCCACAAAGAGCAAGACAAAACACCCAGACAACAGCTCTGTTCTGTCAAACAGGATCTTAAACTCTGACGAGCATCACACCCTAGTGGGGGAAATTCCTCACTCCGACAACATCCAAATTCTCCACAGAGGCAAAAGAAAAAGCATCTGAGAGGGAGCTACTATCAATCTGTAATGCACCTTAACAAATAAATGTGTTCTAGTAATTGCAAACTCCATTGAAGAGAAAAGAACTGAAGAGGAGTTTTGAGACAGATATTTCATTTAAACTAGGTGCCTTGGGTAAGTCACATGTTTAAAATTGAGAAAATAAATTCTTATTACATTAGAAAATAACTAAACAGCAGACATATGCAAGTGCACTAAATCTAGATAAATAAGGACAACAATATCTCCTTCTTCTTGTAGTACTCTTGAAATCTTCTTACAACCTTAATAATTCTACTGTACCTTCATTTAATGGAGCAAGGAAATGAGAGATATTTATTATCATAAACAAGCACATAAATGTTTATAGCAAATAGCTGGCAAAACAAAAGGAATTATCTTGGAAAAATAATTCAAACAATTTGGAAACACAACGGTGTCAAGCCTAATTAGTCTAAGATTGAGAAACCTTGTTCCTCTATAGGACACTAAAATATCTCTGCTTGGGCATGGCACAAGGGTCATGTAACTATGGCATTATGACATTGGAGACGGAAGTCTCCAATAACCACCAGACCTTGGAGACAGAAGTCTGTCATTTCATACTTTGTCCAACGTAATGCTTCAGTGCACAAACCAAAGTATCCTCTAGGAACTTGGAATACACCTGATCATTTTGGGGCTGATACCTGACAAAGCGCTGGCACAGTCAATACTTATCTCACAGCCACATGGGGACTATACCACTACAAATCATGTCAAAGGTGCACTCTCACAATCCATTCTTTGTTATTGAGTAATTTATGGAAAATTAGCACAAAATGACAGTTAAGTTATGGTGAAGGACTATCAAGCAGATAATAAACCTGAATATGATTATTGACAGAAGAAAATAAGTTCATTCAGCAAATAAAGGTCAAATGAAGGAATCAACCTAAGTCTCTGTGCAATGCCAAGTGTGAAATGCTATTTCAGCAAACCCACTGACATGAGCCACTTGATAGATCTTTTCCTGTTTATTCTAAACAGTGAAAATCCCTCTGGCAGGGAAGCTGCTTTTTACTGGCCCTCTCTGTTGTCATACTACACTCAGAGTTAGCAAAAGATTGGTGGACAAAAATAAATCAAAGTGGCCAATCCATCTCTGTGGCTTTGGATTCATTATATCTTCCTAATTTATCTATATGTGCATGAATCACAATGCTGCAAACTAGGAATCAATGACAGGTATCCAACACACGATGCGTATCACCTTAAAATGTTTTATGAACCTATGTGCTTAACATTGATTGTGTGGGGTGGTGGGGGTTTGGGTTGTTTGTTATTTTTTGTTTGTTCGTTTGTTTTCACAAATACCACACTTTAATCTGTTGCCATTTTCAATATTGTTAAAACCTAGAGGATATAACTTTATCTTGAGGAGATACAGATTCTCTCATCATTCAAACCAGTTTTACACTTACACAAGCGTGCTTACTTCATGCACATCTGTGTGGGAGGAAAATCAGTCCCTAGATATCTTACTATACAATTTGGATTGGTTTCATTTTTATAAAAAGATATAAGACATTTTACTGAAAAAAAGTTCTCTCAGCAACTAGAAGTTTGTTCAGCTACTAACCCATAACTGTTTTCTTATTTCACAGCTTTATTATTCACAGCACCTTTACTGGATGCATATGTATTACCTGATTTGCAAAATACTTGCATTGCCTCTTCTCAGAGTGAAGAACAAATACAGAGTTACGGATCAGAAGCTCTACAGCATATTGTATTTTATTAAATAATAGAAAAAGCATTACAGTAATACCAGTTATGTGCTAGTGTTACTTAATCTTTATGGGAAATTAAACCTTTTCTAGAATGCCATTTTTTATCAATTACAGTTGAGTAAAGGTTTCATTCTGTACTGCTCCTTGACTAGTCTTATCCCAAACATAAATATGGTTGCCTTAACCTTTGATGCTTTTCACCCTCCATGAGAGGCATGATGGGTAATTTTTAAAGTATTTCAGGACATGTCACAAAGAATATGGGTTTTAAATAAAGTCATATTCAAAGATAGTGGCATATGCATTAAGAGCTACAGTTTCAGAAGCCACTCATAGCAGAGTAGTCAACTGAAGTGCCTGGAGAAGGCTGAAGGGTTGTGTGTGAAGCCACTAGGAAGGTATCTGAACTGGTCTGTTAAGACACATATCCTTCATTTCAAATTTTGTTAGACAAAATCATATCAGTACAACATAGGCATATTTTAGATGCACATTCTTAATATCAGACAGAATAGGAATAATGTAAACACTATATACAAAGCACATCATGGTACAGGGGGCATAAGAAGGGATAAAAACACATTTGAGAATGTTTCAATGTTTTCCACAACATTTCAGCCCAATGGTTCTTGCATTCATGTATGATGTGGCACCATCATTTAATGTTTCTTTAAAAAGATGAACTCAGCCTTTACCCTTTGTGGGAACAACCAACAAATATATGAGCTAAGGAAGCCTTCATAGCTAATGTTAAATTCTTTAAAGATAGGGATTGTATTGGAGGCTTAAGAGCTTTAATAAACTTTTGGTTTTCCCTTTTTTCCCAGCCACCCCTTCTTGTGTCTTCTTTTTACAAATTTCACTTATCACATTGAATTAGTTCTTTCCTTTAGATATAAATGAGTGGATGTAAATGTATTTATTTTCTCTTCAGTGGATAAAGGTTCATGGGATGACAGTAGTGAAAGTATTTTTTATGGAAGGATAGAGATGATCATATTTCCAAGTCCTAATAAAAATAATTGGTTCAGTTCTATTGTCATATGAATCTCTGTAATTGTTCTTTGTTTTGCTCTGTTGTGACAAAATTACAATGAAAATGTAGCAGTGACTCAGTTTCACCTTCTTCTTCCCATTCACCCAAATCTTAATAAAATAGAGATTTTAGACAAATATGACATAGTTTCCCCAGAGAATGCCCCCATAAGAAAGAAGATGACAAATTATTATCAGTTGTATTCCACTTACCTATCTTTAGCTATTTAAAAATAAGGCATCTATTACCTAAGCTTACCCTACAGAGTAGGGGAAAAGAAAGAAAAGAGAGAGAACAGCCTCTTGAGGGAAATAGGGCACCTACTGTAGGATGAAATGATGACTTGCCATCTCCATTGGACATGCCTCCTAGACAACTAGTTAGACACAAGCCTGAAATATCAAATAATTAAACTGAAATGAGATTGCATTAGCCTTTGTGTATTCATTGTTGAAATCATAAGCTTCCTGCAGTAAGCCTGTTATTCCCCCTGGTTTCAGTGATCGTAATTCTTACTTATTTGTATCATGGAAGATACTATGAAAAGACAAGAGTTAAATATTATGATTTGTCTAGCTATTGCAGTAATGGAACTGTACACCTGAGCACCAGGTATACAACTTTGTGTTTTTTCTGGAACATGCAGTTCAGTGCATTCTGGAAAACAGTGCAGCTAATAATAAGCTTTTCTCTTCCATTTTGTTCCTAAAGAAGCTCAAAGTATTTCATTTACTGAAATATTCAGTAGAACGTGACAAATTGAAGGACAAAACTTATGAGAAATTTATACAGATTATAACGGACTGCTGGAAGCTAAAGCTCTTCCTAAGAAAAGAAGGGTTCCACTTTCTTCCTTTGGGATCAGAAGGAGAGGAAGTCTTGTCTATTGTAAGTTTGGAAGCTCTATGTGACTGCTTAGTATGCAGTCTGAAGGGAGAATCAATCTAGGCAAGACTATTCTCAGAGATTTGATTTTTAACTTGACTTGTGATATTGCCTTGGTTACAGAAATTAATGTCAAGTAAGTAACAAGGGGTTCAAGGATAATGTAAGTCAAATAGGCTATTTCCCTATGGGAAAAGCTGTCAAAAGAAGACAAGAAAATGGGGTCAAAGTGTTGCTAAAAACTTTCTTCAGGGAAACACCACCCTGCAGCAACTGAAAATATTAAATGAATCTTGTGTTGCAAAAATATATATAATTCCTGTGTATAGTTATAGATTTGTATGTGTATGTATGTACATATATATGTACAGATGTGTACATTTCTGGTTTGATCCACATAATAAGCCAAACTTAAGTATCTCTGTCCTATATCGTAGACCCTAATGAGATGATCAGAATGTTTATGAACAATGGCTAGATTTTAAAAACATTGTCATAATGAGGACTTTCACTGAGAGAAAAAAACCAACATGCTTCAGTGTCACGGGAGTTGGGAGAGTATGGTTTCACATGTCTCTCTACATATTCCTGATTTAACATTGAACAAGCAACTGGAAACTAGGTCTTCAACACTACAAGAGTGTTGCAGTGACATTTTAGTCATAAGTTTTAGGTCATTGGCTGATGTCAGGAAAACCACAGCCTAATTTCTCTTCCAAAATCTCTGGAGAGAGGGTAGTTTAAGAAAGGGATTCGCAATGGCCAGCACAATCAGTTTTGGTAAACAGGAATTAATACGTTTCTTATTCTAAGCACCATTTTGTCTTTGTCAATACATAAAAGCCACCTAAAAAATATTTCTCTTTACTGGGCTGTTTTATTTAAATTCTATTGATTCTATGGAATTTACTTCATTGTCAGCTGCGATGATTAAACATAAGATTCAGGTGACTGATGTGCCTCAGATTTATTCCATGCTGTAACACAAGAAAGAGCTGGATACAGGAAACTCTCCTCTCTGTTGACAGAGTGTTAGTCAGTCAGTCACATCAGTATGTCATTCATTTATAGACTAATTTGGCCAGAGACAAAAAGGGGTGTGGATTGTTGTTGGGGAAGAAACGGAGAAAGATAAAACTTCCCATATCTTTATACAAAGGTACATAATCTTTGTTTTACAGTTACTGGATAAAATGATGAAATATTCATGACAGCAAAAACTGTGACTTTGACATCTAGTTCCTAGCAAGCCATCCTAGTCATTAGGCTAGAGGCCCATGCTCATTCCTGCAATGTTTTTTCAACTCATGAATCTCAAATTACTTCATACAAACTGAAGAAATATCAGTGGGACAGACTGAGAAATGCCTTTTCTAATGCCTGCAATGGCTTATATCCCTGTGGATTCTGAGACGAGCAGTGGCCCTGCACGCACAGGCATTAGAAATGACCTGTACTCCATACCTTATTGGCATGTTTCTTATTGCTGAATTAAAGGAATCAGGAAACTACCTTTTTAACAGTGCCAAATCCTCCTCATTTTTTTGGTGTTTTTTTAAACATGCATCCTAACCAGTTATACGTGCTCTGATAACACTTAACAAATTGCATATTGCATATAAACCAGCCAAATCTTTTATATTGTGAAGCCCAGAGAGGTCAGTGCTTAAGCTGGAATTCAGCTGTTCCACACTCTTATCCCTGAAATAGGTTTTTAATAGCCAAGAATGAAACAGAACTTGGCAAACAGTTTAAAGAGGAAGTGCCATATAAAGGCAAGCAGTAAATAGATGTAGCAGCATGAAGAGTCATACAGATTTCTGATGTACGGAGGGTTGAACTAGAAACTGAAGAAGAAAACAGAGTAGCTCTGAATGATAAGGCTGCATCAAAGAAGCAAGACAGCGTTAAGTTCTTGGAGATTTTTGAAAACCATGATGGTACATTTAATCATTATGGATTAGGATCTAAAGAGTAAAAATTAAAGGAAAAAAAAAGTAGAATTTTGAGTCCTTAATATAATGTATTAAGGCTATCAGAGCACAAATATATCCATATTTAGTTTGTGTTCCTGGTAAATATCCTTTCCCCTCCTCCAAGTCTCTAGCTTATACAGTGAGATAAGTAGTTCCATATATTTGTTGGCTCGGAGGCCAGCATATAGGTCAGCAGTAATATATGGCTCAGAAACAATTGTTTTGATTTTTTAAAAAATGAGATTGCTAAAGCAGATGACCTTATTACTCTAGAATTTTGATAAGTAAGTGCTACTTTAGACCCATTTCAAATAATACACACAAAGCCCCAATTTAGAATGTAACTTTTTTATTACTTTTATAGTGCTTAAAATGAGCATAATATCATTTGTGTATGAATCTAAGTGATAATAATCTCAAGGAGCACTCTATCTTCATTTTACTGAAAGTCTGATGTGACTAAATCAGCTGTCTATAGAAACTACTGAGATGAACAATAAACTGTGAGGCAGAGATTCAGTATCTTGTAATAAACTGAATTGACCATCAGGGTTTTCAGTAACACTTCAGAATCTGTCTACAAAGTACAACTATTTTGGAATACATCCATTTTTGTTAACAGGTATTTCTTAACAGAAGATAATGTATCTGCAGCCTCCCTGAAAAGGACCTGGGGGCTGACACCAAGTTAAACATGTAACAGCAATGTACCATTGCTGCAAAGTGGACTGCATCAGGAGCTTTGCCAGCAGGCTGAGGGAGGTGATCCTTCCCCTCCACTCAGCACCGATGAGGCCACACCTGGAGCAGTGGGTCCAGTTCTGGGCTCCTCAGTACGAGAGAGACATGGACATACTGGAGAAAGTCCATAGAAGGGCTCAAAGATATTGAAGGAACCGTAGCATCTCTCCTATGAGGAAAGGCTGAGAGAGTTGTGACTGTTTAGCCTTGGGAAGGGAAGGCTCGGAGGAATCTTATCAAACTATGTAAATACCTGAAGGGAGGGTGCCAGGAGAAGGGGACCAGGCTCTTCCCAGTGGTGTCCAGTGACAGGTCGAGAGGCAATGGGCACAAGCTGAAACACAGGAGGTTCCCTCTGAGCATCAGGAAACACTTTTTTACTGTGTGGATGACCAAGCACTGGCACAGGTTGTCCAGTGAGGTTGCGGAGTCTCCATCCTTAGAGATATTCAAAAGCTGTCTGGACATGGTGCTGGGCAACTGGGTCTAGGTGGCCCTGCTTGAGCAGGGGGATTGTACCGGATGACCTCCAGACATCCCTTCCAACATCAACCATTCTGTGATTATGTGAATGTATAGTTACTTATTTTTCATTTCTTGATGTTGAAGTGTGTATTACATTCTTCACAGTGTTACTCATACAGTTCTTCATTATTGATCAGTAATCTTCAGACCAGTCATTGCAACCATGTGGTAACTGGGATTTCCCTCAGCAGAAAAATTATTTTTTGTGTGCATAAATTCTATTCCAGATTAGAAGACTCTAAAAAAAATACAGACTTTCTCTGTTATTAACAAAAGACGTTTTTTTTCTGAAAATTCTGGGCCTGCTACCAACTACTTTGCTATTAATTAAGACAGTCAGAAAATTGAACATCCCATTCACAAAGTAGATCACTTTACAGTTTATTCTGCTCAGTGGATTTGAGCAGAAAATAATTTTCTTAAATAATAGAATGGGATGCTAAACAGGATGCCTTCTTGTAAACTCCCAGGCAAGTTCCAGAAGATGAGGACCTACCTAAAACTGAATTATTTGTTTCATAGAGTGGCATCCTTGACAGAGTAGAGTAACTGTCTCTTTGTGTCTGGGAAGTCAATAGCATAGAAAAATGCCCTGTCAAAACACACAGGTACTAAGAACAACCCAGAGCCCCGCAAATCAGAAGAGAGAGCAGAAAGCTGGTCAGGGCAACAGGGTTTCCAATGGACTAGATCAAAAGGAAAAAATTAGGAGTCTATGAATGTTTTGTTTCTGACAAACCATCTTCTTCTTATAAAAAACTATTCCATCAGACAGCTTTTGCTCATACTTACCTATTTCTAATAATAGCATATCTAATATATAATATGCTATTATATAAGAATAGCATATCAGCTAGTTTGTAATTCTGTGATTATGAAGTAATTGAGATGCATGGAGATCTTGGTGAACAGGTTGCACAGAGCAGAAAATTATAGCTCCAGCTCTTGAATACACTTTCAATGTTGGTCATTAAGTGACACAGTCTCTGTGGACAAATATAGAACAAGTTCTTTGGCTGCAGTTCAGACAGACATTCAAATATTTGAAGCTCACTGTTAAGCATAACTCTCAAATTATCTTAAACTCTCCTATATGCTGTCAAACACTACCTTAAGCCCTCCAGCAAAGTAGACATGAGGTTTGATTCAATCTATCCAACCTGAAAACAGTTTTCCTAGTGGTAGTAAAGACTTAGAACAAGTTCTATATATAAAAGGTGAAAAAAACCTCTGAACCCAAAAGCATCACTGATATATAATTCTGTTTGCTCTGTGAACATACTGAGCATCTAACCAGAGAACAACTACACAGAAGGAATTAGAATAAATTCACTAAAAAAAATAGCCATATTCAAACCATATTTCTTTTCAGAATCCCTGGAATCCCTTTATCTCAGGCTTGTTCTCAGAACACCTTGGTCCATACTTTTTGGGAAAATGCCTACATTTGTATCATAGTAATATGGTCCCTGTCTCAAGACCCTAAATACTTTTTTCAAGAAAATAAGTTAAGAGTGTGTGTTTTCTGCTTGTATTTAAGGTTCTCGCTGTGAATAAATCTACCAAATAACTTTCAGAGTAACTAACAGACCTTTAGAAAACTTCATAATATTGAGGCAGTAATTTTCAGAATGCAAATATGTGATAAGGAAGTCTCATTTCTGATTCATTCTCTGAAAGATTGATTCCAAAACTGCCTCGTAAAGAAAACTTTTGTCCCTTAGAAAAACATCACTTTGAATTCTACATTTCTTCTCCAAAAGTTCCCCAAAGCTTCTGGTTATTACTTAATTTTGATACTTTTGAATATGCTTCATGGGGATGTGAAATGTAACTTAGACTTCTGTTCAGTCTTTTGTTTATTTGTCTCCTATGGCTAATTCTACTTTTCTAAAAACATGTTCTTCTCATTCCTGCTCATGAGTTTGTTCTGCATCTGGAAATAAATATTTTTTGTTTCAGGCCACCTGGTCTTCTTTCAGTATATGCATTTTTACTGCACAGCTTCACTGGCATAGCCTTGATTTTTTTCTGTAAGAATATCTCATTTTGTCTGAATAGCATGGTAATGCTTGCCACTCTGAAGACAGCCAAAATTCAGAATAGCAGAAAATTCCGGATAGCAGTATTGTCTTATTTTAGTTCTTAGTAGTAGCTGAGGCAAAATCCCATTTTGTCCCAAAAATTCCTAGTTGTAGCCCTGAAAGCTCATGGAAGGTTTTCACTTTCCAGATCAGATTTTGCTCCTCATTAAAAATCATACTGGCATTGCTCTTTACCAGACTGCTGGTACACTCTTCCTGGGTGTTGTTTGAACAATTCTTAAGAATTTAAGAAGAGGTTTATGACCAATTGCTGGCCACAAGCCCAATGGCTCTCTATGGTTTTTGTGGCCACAAATCTAAGGATGTACTCTCTCTAGAACACGTTGGCTACGTCCACATTACACAGAACTTGATCCTGGAGCCTCTTTTTGGTCTGTTGAGGTCCTGTGGTCTGTCATTTTGTGACATTTTTAAAAAAAGACTGACTGAAACACTGTGAGTACTACTAGGTGGCAACCCACCAGAGAGGTGTTTTTATTGCATGAAACCAAGGGTAGGCAATGGATGTACCATGAGGGTACCTGGGGGAATTTAAGGATGCAACACTTCACGAGGTAGCTCCTCAGGGGTGTGTAGGGTGGACACGGCCAGACTTGCTGCCTTACTATCTTTTACGAGTGGTACCTGGAGTGAACTTTGTCGTATACTGTGCGTAGTATTGAGTGGTTCAAAATAAAGTCAGAGAGTGGGCTAACAAATTAGCCATGAGGATGAACCATGATAGTACTCAAGCTTGCTGCCTAGACATCTTTTACTTAATTTATTTACTTATTTTTCTGATAACTTCTTGCTATTTGATGGCCTCTGTAGACTGACAGCTCCATCTAACTTTTTTCCTGTCTTTTTCCCACTACCCACTAGTATAACCCTACAAACACAGGTATTTCAGACAAGGGTAACACATACTGCACTCATGGTGAGTGAAAAAAAAAAACAACAAAAACTGCATTTTAAACTACTTCAGTTGCTGTTTCCGTGCTTATTCTCTTGTTTTGGAGCTTCTGTCTGATTACATTTATCTACTTCTGTGCTTTCCTTTTTAAATGCAGTGCTACAGACAATTTTCTCTTCTCTCTGGGGGCTAGAACTACTGTATAAGTGGGTCTTAGTCCCACCATCTTAAGGCCATTCTTCAGACTTTGGAGTTTTCTCCACTGAATTTATATTTTCCTTAGGAGACTGTAGTCTGCCAATAAAAAACCTGTTGAAACAACATTATTCAGAGCATTTGAAAATATTTGTATACTAATGAAGAAATAAGTTGTTTGGTTTTTTTTCCTTGAACATCCTCCTTATAGCATAAGGCCTGATTTGACTTATTATACAAAAGACATTTTACTGTGAAGTAGATGAAAGCCTAAAACACCTACATGAGTTACTAGGGGAACTTTATCACAAGTACTGTGAAGCACTGGAATAGGTTCTGGAAAAGATGTGGATTCCCCATTTCTGATTTGATGCTGGCAATCCTGTACTGCTATGAGTCTGCTGTAAACACTCGAACAAGGCTTGGAAGCAGCAATTTCATCTGAACGTCTGAACTCTACACACAAGACAATAAGTCAGAATTCTAATGTGCCTAATAGTTCAAGTATTATACTAAGATGGTCTATTATTTTAACCTTTCTGGCCACTTCCTACTTAATTTTGAGTGAGCATTGGGATGTATTTTTCACTAGGATGTATCTTTTCAACCAGTGTAGAAGGAACACAGTGACTAAGTCGCAGGAAGAACGCTTGGGTCAAAGTATTCAGGACACATCTCAGAAATACTCATTATTCAGGTCATTGATTTTGCTACTTTGTTTTCAGAATAGCAGTGAGTCACCAAATGGCACTGAATAATTTTTTCAGCTTGTAGCATTCACAGAGAGCAGTATTAATGCAATCTATATTTTCTGACTTAATCAAGACCCAATCTTATGGTCTTCATTCAAAGGAATTTTCAATTTAAGGTCCTGATCTTTCAATGAGTCTATTCAAAGAGGCCTCTCTCCAGGCATATAGTGGAAAGCGCAGACCTTGATTGCAAATATGATTATTTTTGTAATATCATTGTTTTGGACATATTAGACAAATATTGAAATAAAGAGGTGCCCATATATCCTGATTTTTTATTTATTTGTTGGAGTGTTTTTTAAATAGAGCAGCAATATTATAAAACAGAAGATATAACAGGGACTTTGCAAACAGCCTCTGATATTATTAAATGAGTGTGTTGCCCACCAAGACAGATGTATGCATGTCCTGCCCTGGGACCCCAACTTTCTTTTTTCTTAGCTGAATTTTGACAGATGTCACCTGAGTTTATGAAATGAAAACCAATATTCAGATGGTGAGAAGTAGTTTCAGACTCCTTTAGACATCCTGCTTTAGATCTTCCTCCTCAACTATGTTTCCAAGAGCTTTATCAACCCTCAGCAGAGGCAGGCAGGGTGGGTACTATCAGTGCCTTTGAACGTTCTAACTCACTTTGGTGATGTTTAAGAAATAAGCATACATTAAAAAAAAAAATACTATTTTGAAGAAAGACATTAAAAGGAAGTCAGAATAAAGCAAAGAATTAAACTCAAATTTCTCAGTTCTCAAGATGTGACCTAAATATTGGACAATTATTCCTCTATTTATCTGTGATTTCACTAGGTTATTGGGAAAAAAAACCTATTAAATACTGGCTAGTGCACCAGGGGAATCAAATTTATATTTTGTCTCTGGAGGAAAGTGGGTTCGTAATTTTAAAATTCATATGAGATGACAGAAATCTGAACATCAACAGAATTTTTTTTTGTCCCCAGAGAAAAAGGGAAATTAATTACATAAATTATTTACCAAAATTCAGATAAAACTGACCTTCAATAATAGTTAGGTGTATGGTCAAGATTTTCTTTTCAGGCATGGTTACACTAAATCTACTTTTCCATTTGGTTTTTACTTTATTTTTTTAAATGGCAACAGAAGCTATTATCAAGTAAATGAGATGTCCTAGCTTGCTTTCTTCTATTTTCTGTGGTGAACTTTGTCTTTTTTTTTTCTTTTTTAAAATTTTTAACCTGGATGTAATATAATCAAGCCCTGAGAAAATAAATATTAAAAAAAAAATCAAGATTTTAATTGTGTTTCTTGACTGCAATCTTTAATGTAATGTATATAAATCTGTTTATAATATTTTAAAATATGTTTGAACTAAGTCAAGTTCTATACTGAATCGCAGGAGTATATCGTACATATAATGTTAACTATATCTTAGTTTTCTTTGCCAGTTTGCTCCTAAGGATGACATCAGCTTAATGAATGTAACATCATCTTCTTTTTAGTTTGTGCTTCATTCTGTTTAACTATTAATCATAGACTGTGATGATTAATCATAGACTGTGATGAATAAATAGTACCAGGAGACATATTTTGCAAAATTGACAAGGGTCAAACCAATAGCAAGCTTTGTATGTGATGAAGATTTGCCAGGAGCAAGTAAAGATGGAAACTGATGGAAAGGCAAGGTCACGCTGGCTGTTTTTCTCTGGCAAGCGTATGTTGAAAAGCTGATTATTGAGGGACTGACTTGAGAAACTTATGATGAAGAAGTGCTTACCAATATGAACTCATCTTCCCAATGGATTGAGTATTTTTGCTTGCCTTTCTCTAATCTGTGGTTGTTCATTAATTTTTAATTGCTTCTGGAATGGTTTCAGCCACTTGTGTTTCTTTACTATATTGCAGCCCACATTGTGATCTTGTATTGGGTTCACATGGCAAGGTTTTTTTAATGAGGGGGCTGTAGGGGTGGCTTCTGTGAGAAGCTGCTAGACGCTTCCCCCATGTCCAATAGAGACAATGCCAGCCAGCTCCAAGATGGACCCATCGCTGGCCAAGGCTGAGCCCATCAGCAACAGTGGTAGCACCTCTGGGTTAACATATTTAAGAAGGGAAAAATTAAAAAAAACCTGCACAACAGCAGCTGGAGGAGAGGAGTGAGAATACGTGAGAGAAACAACTCTGCAGACACCAAGGTCAGTGAAAAGGGAGGGGGAGGAGGTGCTCCAGGTGCCAGAGCAGAGATGCCAGTGGCGAAGACAATGCTGAGGCAGGCTGGCCCCTGCAGCCCATGCAGATTCATGGTGGAGCAGGTATCCACCTGCAGCCCGTGAAGGACCCCGCACCAGAGCAGGTGGATGCCCAAAGGAGACTGTGACCCCATGGGAAGCCCACGCTGGAGCAGGCTCCTGGCAGGACCTGTGGACCTGTGGAGATAAGAGCCCACGCTGGAGCAGGTTTGGTGGCAGGACCTGTGACCCCATGGAGGACCCACCCTGGAGCAGCTTGCTCCTGAAGGACTGCACCCCATAGAAAAGAAACATGCTGGAGCAGTTCGTGAAGAACTGCAGCCCATGGGAAGGACTCATGTTGCACAAGTTCATGGAGGACTGTCTCCCGTGGGAGGGACCCCGTGCTGGAGCAGGGGAAGAGTGTGAGGAGTCCTCTCCCTGAAGAGGAAGGAGCGGCAGAAAAAACAAGTGATGAACTGACCACAACCCCCATTCCCCGTCCCCCTGCGCCGCTCGGGGGGAGGAAGTAGAGAATTCAGGAATGAAGTTGAGCCTGGGAAGAAGGGAGGGGCGGGGGGGCAAGGTGTTTTGAGATTAGGGTTTATTTCTCATTACCCTGCTCTTGTTTGATTGGCAACAAATTAAATTAATTTCCCCAAGTTGACCCTGTTTTGCCTGTGACAGTAATTGGTCCTTATCAACCCACAAGCTTTTTGTTATATTTTCTCCCCCTGTCCAGCTGAGGAGGGGGAGTGATAGAGCAGCTTTGGTGGGCACCTGGTGTCCAGCTGGGGCCAACCCACCACAGGTCTATGGAAAATAAAACCAAGAAGGAATGGAAGAATTTTGAGAGCTTCACAGTCTCTAAATTTAACACCTACAGGTTTATCTTACAAATAGCGTGGATGTCACAGTCATAACCTTGGCCACACACTGGGCTGGGATTTGATTTTCTAAGGAGCTAAACTTTTTCTGAAAAGCTTTTACGTCATTTCACTTAACTATTTCATTTTCCTTTCATTAGGAGACTGACCATGTCCAGAAGTATTACTTCTCTCCCTCTGCTATATATATGGACGACTTGGGTGCCTTAGCTCAGCTGCAGACGTGTAGGATACAGTTCAAATCCTCACACATTTTGAAAGCGTCATTTTTGAAAGCCTGTGATGCCTTAGACAGAGAGACCAGAGTTCAGATCTCACAGAGGTGCTAGAGGAGACCTGCACTCTTCTGGCATGGGACTTGGATACAGGGTACTCGGAGTGCCTCCTGCCACACACACACCTGGCATGAGAGCCATGTGGATCTCATCACGATGCCAAAAAGGCACGAGACACCTTCGTTTAATAGGCCCTGTGCCACACGTGCTTACACATCTGAACTGAACTCCTACCCTGCAGATATTTCAATTGCCTGAAGCTGAGCTGACATCATATATGACAGAGAGTCAAAGAACTTAGTTCATTAAAGAAGATTCAATTTAATCCGAAATGTTCCTCAATTTAATCCATTTAGTTAACCTTTTGAACTAGGACCAATGAATTTGCACTGAAAACACAAGCCATAATATAATTATCTCTATGAAACTAAGCATTGTATACTAATATAGGGGTTAAAATGCAGTTTTAAAATATTTATCAAAATTCATCAGGAAGTCAGCCCCTAATTAAGACACTGACATTTAGATATGAAGACTATCTTCCAGCTGCTGTTCCAGATACACAGAAGTACCTTATAGGGCCTGTGCCATACCTGGTAGCCTGTCCCTGCCTCCAGTATCATGTTGATAAGGAGCAAAATCATGCCCTGGAGATCTAGTGACACCCTCAGCGGAGTCAAGAAAGCATCACACCTCAAAAGTACATTTCATCAGCTGAACCACCTTTTAAGCATCACTAATTGTATTGATTAGGGACTTGTTTGAATTGTCTAAACACAGGTGTCTAGTGCTCTTTGAGATGCAACAGGTATCACATCTGGTGCAGATCTCCCATGGTATATCTACCTGCTCCATGCAGGTCATTCTAGTCATTCTGGATATTGCAAATAACACACTCAAGCATCGTACCTTACTAAACGAAAACTCAATATTATAAATCCCTGAACTACAGTGGGAAAACTTGACATGTTTAACCATAGTTGTAAACTAATACTAACAATAATGTTCGTATTCAACAGTTCTAACAGTTTCTAACTTCTATATTGAACTTGTTAGTTGATTTTTTACTTATTATTTAAATAAGGATTGCACTCAAATAACAATTTGACATAAATTAGACGTAACTTTAACCCTAGGAATTGTTGTTTTGGTTTTGTTCGTTTGTTTGTTTGTTTTTAAATATCTGTGTAACCTTCAGATGAGAACTTCTCTAATTTTCAGTATTACCCTCTGGGTCTTGCATACCTCTTTTACCTGTGCTCCAAGTTGGATGGATGCCAGCCCGCCCTGATCTGGGGGTTGTGAGCTCAAGCTAATATGGTAATCCTAATGAGAGTACAGCATCGTGCTAACAAAGATGCACAGCTTTTAGGTTGAATCTTGCTGGCCTTTAGCCAGCTCTAAGCACAAGTGAAATGAGGGTAGGTTTGTCTGCAAAAGGCCAGGAAGATCTGCTGTGACTTACAATGAGCCAGATTCCCAGCACTTCATAAAATTTGGCACAGCCAGGTGTTGAAGGGCAAAATCTCTGAAAACATCTGTGGCTAATGTTTGAATGAACATGGCATTTATCAAGAGACCTTTGTTGACATAGTAAGACTTCTAACTTTACAGAAATGCAAGGAGGAAAAATTAAGTCCCAGTGAGATCTAGGAAACCGGAAAGCATCTACTTGATATAAGAATTATACATACAGCTTTTCTATACCCACAGAAACTATGTTAACTGAGGATAAGGTACAAAGATAAAAATGCTTATTCATTAGAATGAACAGACCTGATATCTGTACTATTTCACAAGTGGGCATTTTAGAAGCCGCTTAAGTTAAAATGATAATGTATTTGGATTAGACAACTTTTTTTATAGATTTGACAAAAAAAATAATTGAATGACCTGTATAACTAAGGAGAATGTAATTCCCTAATTTCATACTTACATGGTTTACAAATGTTTGGAAAATGAAAAATTTGCAGGAGATAAAATATGATATAGGTGGTTATTAGAAATTATATTTACACCATCACGACAACCCATTTTGCCAAGCCACATTACAGGAGAAAACAAGATTTTGTATATAAGCATAAATAACAGGACTTGAGAAGGTTTTGTCTGTTGCTGTGCATTGTCTTTTTGATGGAAGACAACAGCTTGACACTCAAAATAACGTTAACTCATGACTTTTGATTTCTGCAGTAAGAAACACGTGACATATTACAGTAATTTTAGTGACTGATAAAAGATAAATGCAGCAAAAGTTTTTAGCTCTAACCCAATCAGAATCAGTTAAGAACTTCATCAATATTAATTCTATTGATGCTGCCACTTCTGTTGCATACAAAGAGGCAGCTTTCCTATTTTCTGTTGGTTTGCCACTATATATGTTTGAGTAGTGGGAATAAATGGTACAAGATTATTTTTTTTTCCTTATGTAAGCATAAAGTCAAAAAGTCAAAAAACAAAAGTTTTTAAAAATGTGGTATGAAAGAACACAATAAACAATCAACTGTGTTCTTTTTCCACTGATTATAACACTTGCAGATTTTATATTACCAACATCCAGTTGGATAGAGCTCCTTATGTTTAGAGCAAAATTATGTAAGTTTATGACAATCAACTTCTTCATACTTGGTAGGCAAAAAAAAAAGGCAGCAGATTTTGACTACTATTTAAGTGAACAATCTCAGGAAATGTACCAAATAAAATATGCATTAATTTAAAAGCAGAGAGATATTAAAATTCCTTTTGTTTCTCACAAACTTCTTACAGTGAAGCTTGTGATATCTTGTGATACAACTTATGAAATTTTCACCATCTAGCATATACACAAATTGTCCAATACCCACACATACAGTGAACATATACATACCTGGGGAATGCATATCTATATTGAAGAACAGACACATATGTCTAACAAACTAAAAATATGGTAATGGATCAAATCCCCAAAGTGGGATTTAACACACAGTTCCTTGGATTAGTCTGCTATAATGTACTGTTAACAGAGCAAAGCGTAGAATAAAGCAGTCAAACAGTGATTGTAATATAGAGCAAAAAAAGACTTTTGATCTGCTTAAAAATCAGCTACTAGACAGCTCTCTAGTGGGAGGTCATTATCTGGAGGTACCTAGGACTGCGTTAATTCCGACTTAGTAAGTAATTGGTTAAAAATGCTAATGCTATATGCCCAGTTGCCTGAGAGTCCCTCTGTAGTCAGTAAAGAGACAGAGGCAACTTTGAAGGGAAAATTATGCCATGTAAGTCTGATTCAGCTTTTATAAGCGCCTCTGTCTTTCCACTTGTGATGACCAACACACCCCTGCAACGGAAGAAGACTCAGAGGAGGTGGGCAAGAAAGATGAGCTTAGGGAAGAAGGTAAGGAATGACCACCAGTCATCGCAGAGAAAGCTAAACTTAGCACAGGGGGGACTGGAGGGTAACCTTTATTGCAGATATACAGCTGTACCAGTGGGTCTGCAGGTCATATAAACAACCTTCCCTGGGATAATTAGCAGAGAGTAATGTCTTCCTGAGCCAGCCAGACCAGTGTGGGGCCAGGGGAAAAATGTATACATGGATCAACTCAACATAAAGTATAAAAACTGGACAATTAATGAAAGGAACCTTGAACAGAGAAATGGGCTTTAGTTAGCTTTTATCCACATACTCATTCCCAGTGACTGGGGACACCCAGTGTCATGATGGTGAGCATATAGGGACCAGTAATAGAAGTCATGTTTGTATTGTGATTCAGCTGTATATTGCAATCACTGTATTATGCTTGTGTTGTGATTTCAGTATATCTCTGTATCACTTTGTTAAACCAGAATCCCACGTAATGCCAAATATCTTCAAATAAGTACATTTTATATTAAACATTAAACCCTCCTCATGTGGAATATCTAAAACAGCCTGGTCAGACAGTATTGGACTCTGACACCACTGAACATAGGAGGCAGGAGGACACATAGGCTCCTTGCTTAGGAGACAGACAAACCTTTTAATCAAGATTTGATGAATGAGGGCCAAATGAGATGTTCAGGATTCACGTCACTGGATTTCAAGTAGCATGGTGCCTAATAGGATTTCAGGGACTACACGTAGCTGGGTTTGATCAATACAGTACAGTCATTTAGGAAAGAATATGGCATACTCACATTTTGAGCAGCATTTTTCCAAATGGATGTATCCATATACACTGGGTACCCTGGCATTTTGGGGGAGCTTATGATGTCATGTGGATGATTATCCCTGCATTTTGGGGGAGCTTATGATGTCAAGTTGGTGATTATCCTTTAGTAAATGTAAAAAAAAAAAAAAAAAAAAAAAAAAAAAAAAAAAAAGGGGGGAGGAAAAAGGTCTCTTTTTCTCATCTGTGGCCTACCCTTACCAAGTAATAGACATTTTCCTGACAGTTCTGTGAGCAAATTGTGGACAATATACACACTTTAGAATATGTAACTATATTAATCACTTTAAAGAAAATGCAAGTGTTCCGCATGTTATGATAAAAAAGACAGACATCACTATCAGTACAGGAGTTGCACTTCAGCAATCACTTCTGGCTGTCAAAATAACTTATTCTAATAGGAAGACTCAAGGGAGGAGAGAAAGTGCAACTATATACTATGCAGGGAAAAAATTCATCACAGTATCATGTAATTTATGGATGAATGAATCGACTGCCCCAGGTTCCTGGGGAGGTTTCTGTATTTTTAATCTACTGTCAGTACAACCACTGGAGTTCATGCCAACACCATATGTTACCTCACATATATGCCACTCCACTTCTATGCACTTTCACATAACGTAGATCCAGCAGAACTCTTTACTCGCTTGGCTGAATCAGTTACAAGGTTTAAAGGAACTTGGCTCTGTGCATTCATGTGTTTCTGTCCTGGTTTTAGCTGGGATAGAGTTAACTTTCTTACCAGCAGCTGGTATAATGCTGTCTTGGATGTAGGATGAGAGTAATGTTGGTAACACACTCCTGTTGCTGCCAAGCAGTCAAGGACTCTTTCAGCTTCCCAAAGAAGCTGAGAAGGAGCATGGACAGGACACTGACCCAAGCTGGCCAAAGGAATATTCCACACCATAAATGTCATGCTCAGTATATGAATGGGGGTTGGCCAGGGGGCAGGAATTGGTGATTGCTGCTCATGAACAGGCTGGGCATCGGTCAGCAGGTGGTGAGCAATTGCATTGAGCATCACCGGGTGTCAGGAGGATGGGGCCAGGCTTTTTTCAGTGGTGCCCAGTGACAGGACAAGAGGTAATGGGCACAAACTTGAGTATAGGAAGTTCCACCTAAACATGAGGAGGTACTTCTTTACTTTGAGGGTGGCAGAGCCCTGGAACAGGCTGCCCAGAGAGGTGGTGGAGTCTCCATCTCTGGAGACATTCAAAACCCGCCTGGACGCGTCCCTGTGCAACCTGCTCTAAGGTGACCCTGCTCTGGCAGGGGGGTTGGACTAGATGATCTCCAGAGGTCCCTTCCAACCCTATGATTATATGACTCTATGAGCAATTGTTTTGTATATTATTTTATCATTATTATTGTTACTATTTTCTCTTCCTTCTCTCTCCTATTAAGCTGTTTTTATCTCAGCCCATGAATTTTACTTTTTTTCCATGATTCTCTTCCCCAACCCACTGGGAGTGGGGGGAGTGAGCGAGCATCTGTGTGGTGTTTGGCTGCCTTCTAGGTTAAACCACAGCAGTTTCTCAAGATTGCACTAGGTCTATGGGCAGGCTGTGACTATTAGGTAGGAAAACAGATATATAGCTGAAACATTCTTGTTTAAATAAACCCTTGAAAAAAGGTTGAAAGAGGAAGAAATAGATGTAAAACCTTTTCTAGGTAGATTTGTGTTTTCAATTAAAAGGATTCTTAAAAGCCTTTTGAAATGAGAAGCAAATAGTTTAGCTAAAATACTAAAGAGAATAAAGATGCAATAATACACTTTTCTTCTACGGTATGATGAACTCATAAATTTATACAGGATTTATCAACACAGTTACCAAACAAGTAAAAATAAAAGACAACTTTATTTTTTAAATTTTTATTTTAAAATAAGATGTAAAATATAAACTTTAATAGTAATGGAAGCAAAGCTAGTCTATATAAAAACTCAAAAGCCAAAGACGGACACAAAAATGAGAACAGCTGTAATTTGTACTGGAAAATGTTATTAAAAGACTTGAAAAAACATGGCATCAATGAAGAAAAATTTAAGTTTCTCTTCTCCAAAAGCTACAGAAAGATATATTTATCTGTGGCATTATTTCAAGTCTACAGTTATAGAAAATTAAAAATTTGTTATATTTTTATTACATTCCCTTCAGGCTTGTTAATGTTCAACCACAGAAGCTATCTATTTGTTAATACATATATCTATATAAGCTTATGTATATATGCTGCTCTATACATCTTATAGCAAGTAATTTCCAGACTAAGCATTACTGCCATAATGTGTTTCGGCAAACCATTTAGAGCACCTGAAATAACTCAGTGTAAGGTGGGTCTTTGTTCTCCTATATACAGCATAAAGCAAAAATAAAGCAAGAATGAACTTCGCTTAAAGAAGTTATAAGCTATAACAGTAAATGAGGAAAATACCGTAAGTTTTATTTTCAAACTAGAAACAGTATTTCATTACAGTGCTGAGCTATGAAACAATTACTTAAGAGAATTAACAGAGCAAGTGGCAGTTCCCACCTATTTTAAAAATAAAACTGGCTATCACTATTATGTTAGGTGTGGATCTCATCCAGAAAGTGTCTGATAGGTGTGATGGGAACATGGCTTCAGATAGGGCCTGTAGGGGATTTAGTGAGAAGAAAACCTAATTTAATGATCATTGTTCAGATTTGACATGAGATAATCACGTAGCTGCTCAGCTTGAAATTGCCTGAGATAATTTTGCCTATGCACAGAAGCAGAACTTCTGGTTCCTAGTTAAATTTTCTGATGATTGTTGGTGCCAAGGAAGGTATTTTGATGATCACAGTGTCTTACATGTGCACATAAATCCTTTTGTGGCTCAGAGCCAAATTTATTAACCGCCTTGTGGTGCAGAAAATCTCTGGCAGAGGCAGGGACTGACTGGATACCTGGAAGCAAAAGCAGTTAGTTCATGATTATAGACCTGATCTGGAATTAAGGGAATAGGTAGTTTAATTCCCTGCTCTGTCACAAAGTTTCTGTGACCTTCACCAAGTCCTGCTAGATACATCTATTTATATGTGTAGCTATCTCCAGTTTTCCCTTAAATGAATCAGCGTGAATCTCTGCAGCAGCACAGTTTCATGCACACTGACAGACCCATGAAGCACGGAGCTCTCTGGAAGCTAATTCACCCCATTGCTCTTCCAGTATTTCCTTATCAGACACATTCCAGGACTGCAAATACCGAAAATAATTAAATTTTAGTAGCTATGAGATCTTTCTCAATGAAAAAATAAGCAGTTTAATTAGGCACAATCCAGATGGTGTTTCTGGTTAAATCTTACTCCTTACAGAGCTGCTGCTTCAGTATTGTAAGTACGTCTAGCAAATGGGATCTTGGAAAGTAGCTTCACTGAGTTCTGTGCATCAGAATGGTAAGTTGTTCATTCCCATAGTAGATAGCCATGGTTCCCTTGGTCTTTGGCATTATTGACTAGGACTGAGCTGTGAAGCTGAAATTTGCTATCTAAAAAAATCTAGAAAGTCTGCTCTCTAAGACAATGCAGTAGGAGGACTAGAATTTTGTTTTCTCACTTCTTCAGTTTAAAGTAATAAAAACAGTATATAGAAATTCAAAGAATGAAAAACTAAACATTTCAAAAAAGGCTGAACAGGTTTAATGTGATATTACATATTTCCAGAATTCAGCCACTACTGCATAGGTGTCCTAATCAATGGTGTAGAAATAAAAAATAGGGTTATCATTGCATTTCTATTCCTATTCTAGCATTTACTTTTGTTTCAGGCTCTGAAAAAGTTGGACAACAAAGCAACTGCATAAATAAATCTGTCATTCTTTTCAGCTCTGTTTTCAGAAAAAAAAAAATTATGACAGTGGAATTGGAAGACTTAAGGAAAGCCATTCATGTTACCCAGGAGAATACAAATCAATAAAAGTTCATGGCTCAGAGGTTCTCATTGATTGGAACATACTGGTAGCACAGTAATTTCAAAAACCCATGTGGGGTTTGCCAACCACACCACATTTTGTGATTGTACACAATAAAACATTATGACCTAGAAACCACTCTCCATAGTACAGGCCTTTGAATGTCTTAATATGTTTCACTCCAACATGGACCAGCTAAATACTGACCATTTGAAATGTATTTCAGAAAATCCTAAACCTCATATAACATAAAGCGTTTAATGTAAAAAAAAATCCATAAAATATTGTAGGGTGAAGAGAGCAGACATTATAAAGACAAAAGAGAAAATCAGTATTTAAAGGAAAATTGTATTTTGTTAAAAGGCACCTAAAGGGCATGTAAGACCCTTTAAAAATGTACTCAGCTAAACTCTTCAGTTCATTCATTAACTGTTGAAGACATTATTGGCTGTCACAGTCAATTCATCCATGTTGCTATGCCAGTAATTAACTTCAAGTCAGCATGGGAGAAAAAAAAACCCACTCCTATGGCTTAGAGACATATCTCAGTTAAATTCTCAAGCAAAAATAGCCTTCCCTACCAGTTGTTGCTGTGAAAAAAACAGATTATGCCTGAGCTATATTGTAGCTTATTGTCACTCATGGGACACACTGAATGCAACGTCCACAGTTCCAAACTATGGGACAAAGTTCTACATGCTACGTTCATTCCTGCTGAGCCAAAACACAATATTTAATTTAAGTATAAACAAATAATATCTATTGTTTTCCATTAGATTTACTACAAGTTTAATTATTTTTGAGTCATGATAAAACGTACTGCTTGGTAAAGAAAAAAGTTAAAGATAAAAGGTAGAACATTAAAGTGGTTGTAAAAAAAGAATAGGGTACAGTATCTTAAGTATCATCCAACCTTATTTCAAATTAAGCCTAAATAAGAAAATCATTAATTTTCAAGCACATGCTCGGTCTTGGATCTTAGCTATAACTAATGGGTTCAATGCAAGTCCCCAGCATTACAGCAAGGTGAAACACCAAGACTGGTCCGGTAAATCCAAGAATGTGATTTATCTCATTTTCTGTTTCATGTACTCTTTCAGCACTGAAGATAAAATAAAACCTATTGAAGCAAGGAGTCTCTTTTCACTGGTTAAAACTTGTTTTAATAATGTTACATTAAAAGTAGCATATATAATAAATAATGTAATAAAACTGATTATAATGTATAAACATCATAAGAAAGGATAAAATGAAATTGAAAATTTCACTTAGGCACGGAAAAGTCACCCCTGAGTTAGTCAGTCAGTGGTTTGCAAACTACCCATCTGACCTTTTTCTTTTCTTTATGCCAGACAGTCCCTTTTATACCCAGGGAGGTTGCACATGACACTCAGGACAAGGAAGACATGCACAGGATATTTGTATAGAGCAGTTAAACAGATAAAGAAGCAACCCTAGATCTGAGACGGGTTATCTGTCTGATAAAGTGCTGTATGGTGGTCAGGCATTCAGGACTCCTCATTTTCTGTGTCGAAAAAGATGAACAACTGAAGAGCAACAACCCCACAGTTGTTATTTTTCTTCTTTTATATGTGTTTTGGTTTCAAAAACAAAAGCAGGTTTTGCATGGATGGAATACATCCATGATTCATCAGGAGCTGTTACTCAGTTTGGCCATAATCCTAATTTTCACAGTCAAAACCTGCATATTCCTTCACCTTCCTCCATCACTTGTGCCATGCGCACAATCTATACCCACAGGAACTGCACCATTCTGCAGCTTGTGAGGAATGTTTCTATAAATACATCAGCAACAAAAGGAGGACTAGGGAGAATCCCCATCCTTTATTGGATGCAGGGTGAAACACAGCGACAAAGGATAAGGAAAAGGCTGAGGTACTGTCGTGGTTAATGCTTTCTTTGCCTCAGTCTTTAATAGTAAGACCAGTTGTTCTCTGGGTACCCAGCCCCCTGAGCTGGACAACTGGGTTGGGGACAGAACGAAGCCCCCATAATCTACGGGGGAATGGTTAGCAACCCGCTACACCACTTAGATGCACGCAAGTCTATGGGGCTGGATGGGTTCCACCCAAGGGTACTGAGGGAGCTGGCAGAAGTGTTCACCAAGCCACTTTCCATCATTTATCAGCAGTCCTCACCAACCGGGGAAATCCCAGTTAACTGGAGGTTAGCAAATGTGATGCCTATCTACAAGAATGGTTGGAAGGAGGACCTGGGAAAATACTGACCTGTCAGTCTGACCTCGGTGCCAGGGAAGGTTAATGGAGCAGATCACCTTGAGTGCCATCAAGCAGCACATACAGGACAACCAGGCAATCAGGCCCAGTCAGCATGGGTTTATGAAAGGCAGGTCTTGCTTGACTAACCTCATCTCTTTCTATGACAAGGTGACCAGCTTAGTGGATGAAGGAAAGGCTGTGGATGTTGTCTACCTAGACCTTAGTAAAGCCTTTGACACCATTTCCCTCAGCATTCTCCCTGAGAAACTGGCTGCTCATGGCTTGGGTGGGTATGCGCTTTGCTGGGTAAAAAACTGTCTAGATGGCCGGGCACAAAGACTTGTGGTGAATGGAGTTAAATCCAGTTGGTGGTTGGTCACAAGTTCCCCAGGGCTCAGTACTGGGGCCTGTTCTCTTTAATATCTTTATCAACAATCTGGACAAAGGGATTGACTGCACCCTCAGTAAATTTGCAGATGACACCAAGTTACATGGGAGGGTTGATCTGCCTGGGGGTAGAAAGGCTCTACAGAGGGATTTGGACAGGCTGGATCGATGGGCCAAGGCCAATGGTATGAGGTTCAACAAGGCCAAATGCCACATCCTACACTTGGGTCACAACAACCCCATGCAGCGATACAGGCTTGGGGAAGAGCTTTATGATGCCTGGTGGAAAGGGACCTGAGGGTGTTAGTCAACAGCCGGCTGAATATGAGCCAGCAGTGTGCCCAGGTAGCCACGAAGAGCAATAGCATCCTGGCCTGTATCAGAAGTAGTGTGGCCAGCAGGACTAGAGAAGTGATCGCCCCCCTGTGCTCGGCACTAGTGAAGCTCCACCTTGAATACTGTGTTCAGTTTTGGGCCCGTCACAACAAGAATGACATTGAGGTGCTGGAGTGGGTCCAGAGAAAAGCAACAAAGCTGCTGAGGGCTCTCGAGCACAAGTCTTATGGGGAGAGGCTGAGGGAACTGGAGTTGTTTAGCCTGGAGAAAAGGAGGCTGAGGGGAGACCTTATCGCTCTCTACAGCTACCTGAAAGGAGGTTGTAGAGAGGTGGGTGTCAGAGGTATTTAAAAGACATGTATATGTGGCACTTAGGGACATGGTTTAGTGGTGGACTTGGTATCGCTATGTTAATGGTTGCACTTGATGATCTTAAAAGCCTCTTCCAACCAAAATGATTCTATGATTCTATCAGGTTAGTGAGAGGACAAGCAAACCAAAATATAAGAATGATTCCTCATTCAGCCCAGTCTAAATAAAAGACTTTGCAAGCTCCTACTTTAGTGTCTGGAAAAAGACTTGACAGTGACTTATCTCTTCTAATTTTTTTTTTTTTTAAAGTATGTATACCAGACTGCTCCAGATAGTTTATACTCCACCTCTGTCTCTAAAGCCATACAGCAGATGGAAGCAAAAACTAGTGTCTAAGCATGGATCTACTGCTGAGTGAATCTGGTTCATTTCTCATCTGCTACCTCTGCATCCCTTGTTAGAAGCACTGGCTGCAAAGAAAGGCAGATACTCCTATACATTTCTAGCCTAATTTGATTATTTTCTTCTTTATTACTTTCAGATAAATATTTCAGGCTAGAAAGAAGCCCATTTTTTCTGTTTGTGTATTTTTGCTTTAAACTCTTCTTTCTTTTCTTTATATTCATAATAATTAAATTATATTTGCATGTTATCTAAAGGTCCATTAAATCCTGTCCTTTAGTGGTGTGCCAGAAAATGATTTGACTTCAGCCCATGTGAATAAATATCCTGCCAGCCTTTTCTGATTAGCTAAGCTGACTGCCTGCTATAGGATTTTTCCCTCAAACACCTGACGTGCCTTCTCCACCATACATGGGGTCCTGTCCTTGCACGGTACGCAGAATCCAAAGAGTCTTCCTATCTTTCATCTTCTCATCATTTGGCTCCTCCGCCTCCTAGCAGCGTCCCCACTTAGCACCTGACGTATTCCAGAAGTGGAAGGCTGTGTAATACAGCCTAATCCATAAGTAAAGCTGACTTTCCTTAGTCATACTGAAGAGCACTCAAGGACCAGCAGAGGCTGAGAAGCTCAAACATCTGAGTTATTATGGAGTGCCCCCGTCACTGCTCTGTGAGCTGTGGTTTTGGGCAGACATTGGGGTGAACTTTAAACAGGGCGGAAAGTAGTGCAGAAGGGACAGACAGTTTCGTACACAAAGAAATAAAGGCAAAACAAAGAGGAAATTCTTCTGTTAGAATCCAGAAGATAGGATATATGATAATACACCAGATTTCTTCTTTAAGGCAGGAATGAGGATTAGAAAAAAGAAGAGGGTAGTCATAAGGTGCTTGCTTACCTCAGACACAGACATTAGAGTTATTTTAGGTTGAAATACAGCACAATTGGTTATTTACAGTATGGGTCTCCTGTGGGCTGATGAGGTAGTAGTATTATAGCGAAACTTTTTGGCATTTCCGTATGCCTTGTCAAGTCTTCCTGATAGCCTGTGAATTTTGCCTCTTCAACAAAATTGTCTCATTGTCCAATATTGATTATCAATTACCAATTATCTACTATAAATTACCTATTATCTATTATTATCGTCATAATCATTGTTAAAATCCCCAATTAGGTACAGACTGACCCTCCAGATCTTTGCAGGATCCTGCACATTGCAATTAGGCTGACTCTATGGTCTGCGTAGTAAAATTTTGATATAAACTTCAGAGACAAGGTCCTTAGAGGTGTTACAGATGCTAAGACTAAGCTCATATAAAGCCTATATATACTGGATGACCTTGAAGCTAAGCCAATACTTTTTGATGCAGGTTATTCCATGAGGATGACAAACTCAAGCAGAAGTGATCATCATTAGCGCCACTTAGACCCATCCTCACAGCTCTCCCAGGTGGCAATGTCCCTAAAGGCAAACATTGGCTGAGAAAACTTGTCTTCATTATATTTCAGTATACTCCATCAAAGTAGAAAGGTCTTAATACAACCTCCATCTTTTAATGCATTATATGTTCACATACAACTAAAGTAAAACAGAGGTTAGGGTAGAAAAAGTACCTTCACATGCAAAAGCAATCCCACCACCCTGCAAATCACTCATTTTTGGTTTTAAGCCAAAAGAACAGCACATCCTACTGCAAGGAAAACTCAATTTCCAGACTTAATAGGTTACAAAGTAAATACAGATTCCCCGTGTTCAAAAATTAATCATGAATTGTTGAGATCTCCTTGCCCCAAACCATTATGACTTCTAAATACAGCAATGTTTTATTTGCATATATCCCAACCTTATCATGCAAGCTAAGAACAGTTAATGTATGTTACAAAAAGATATGTCGAATTATCCCAAGAGGATAATTATAAAATATGTTTCTGTATCACTTGTCAGTTCAAAACACTGCTACATATGGTCATGGCTTAATGCTTCCCATTGCTCTTCTCATGCTCATGTTCTTCTTTCAAGTCCCCTCCGCAATTACTAGTATGTTGGAGACAGTGAGCAGGGTGTAAATCACCCCCAAACTGGTGCTTTTATGATCCTTCCTGCTGCTGTTCCTCCTCTTCCAGCTGCTTCTCCTTCTGTTATTTTGCCATTTTACAGAATAAAGGTGATAATCTGAATTTTGCAGGCTCATCAGTTGACAAATATTTTTGAAGAAGAGTGCCAGCCTCTAAGAATTCCAGTTTCCATAATGCTTGTTTGGTAATTTCCATAATAATTTCCAATCTGGTAGCCGGTTTAGTACTGAACACTATATGGGGGCTAATTTGGCATTGGTTTTGCCACTGTAAAGTCATACAAGTTCCCAACAAGACAGTGGCAACATTATCTGCAGCTGCATTTCACACAGGAAACATGGCAGAACAGATTTTTATGAATTATACAGAAGTTTAAAGATTTTATCTAAAAATCTTGACATTTTTTTGTCCAATTACCATAGTGTCATCCAGTATAATCAAAAAGCCCATCTTATCCTCTTTACTATGCAAAAGCCATAGCAACTGAATACTCCTCTAGCCCCATATTAAAGTTTGTGAGACTCATTTGGGAAAGACAAGTTGTCCCAGTGTGCCATCTTTTCCTCATAAAGCAACATCTTCAAGAGACCAGCCATCAAGTATTCTTGCTATTATTTCAACTAATGGAGCTATTTAAGGCAGTAGATAATTGGGTACATCATGGATTCATCTGCTTTTCATCTCCAGTACTTGAAAGATTAACAAAATGAATCCAACTGGCAATAAAATCTTTAAGAGCTGAAACAACTATTCGGAATATTGCCAAAACTAAAGGTAGTTTCTGTATCTTAAAATACCTCAGTTGCAAAGCAACTTTTCAGTATATCTTTACTCTGATGACATTTATTACATGTTTTCCCTTAGATACTCAGAAGAAATTGCGTGTGCTTAAAAGAGACCGTGCTCTATTGGTTATGCAGGTATTTGGTTTTCCTCTCATCTTTTATTCTGCATCCAGTGCTCCAGCAGAAGTCTGAATGGCCACCTATTTTACAGCCAAGATCATAATGAATTATGCCAGGTCTGTCTTGACAAAAGTAATTTGAAAGAATTTTTCTGTATTCACCTAAAGTGAAATAAATTATCTTACAATGACAAAAAACAAAATTATGTTTAAAAAGAAAAACAGAATGAAAGAAAAAGTAACTGGATAGGCCTATCATAACATTTAGTATATTTCCCTCTTTTTTGCATAGTTTCTTCTACCATTTTAACCCTAGTTACCAGTATCATAATTTATTAAATTCCTCCTTTTTGTAATAAATTATAACAGGATATCTCTCTCAATAGGAATATATTTCATTTCTTACTTTCATCGCCTTTATACTCCTTGCAATACATTGAAAAAAAATCTTTTATCTTTCAATACAAAAGTTTGTTATCACATCCAATTAGTCAAAACTAAATTGAATTCTCTGTACGCCGGTCGTATCTTTTTGATGACTGGGTATTGAAAAATGAACACAATATCACTAGATCATATAAAGAATGATACAGCCTCCCCTGCTTCATGTTCATATTCTCTTCATATGCATTTTAGAAAATCACAATAGATTTTTCCTTCTGCCATGTCAAACTGCAAAGTAATACATAATTAGCTAGGTAGGAAATGTAACAGAAAAGAGAATATTAATATCCTGCAGGGTCAAATCATATTTTGAACTGTTCCTTAGCAAGGACTTTGAGTTTGCAATCTTCTCTTTAGCAGACCTATAATTTTCCCCAGTTCTATTCATTTCAAATGCCTGCAGAGACCTTTTTCAGTCTTTAGAGAACAATTGAAACTTTCCATCTTTCATCAGGAGTCTCTGATGGTGCATTGACTACAATGAGGTGCAGAATTGTAAAGGCTTCTTCTGTCCTATGCCGACCTATTCATTACACGAGATACCACATGTGCAGCCTTTGGAATTCCTTCTGAATTTCTGACCACATGGGAAAGAAATATGGTCACAGAGCACAACAGTCGTTTCCTGCCTAGATGATCCATTTTCAGCCCACTCCCCTCAGGTTTTCTTTACATTCCTATTGTAGTTGAATGATCTCCCTGAACTTGGTTATTCTCCATTATATTCTTAAACCTCAGGGCCCCAGATTCTGCTACAGACCTTTGCTTTGCAAACTTTTTTTTATTATTCTTCTTATAAAAAATATGCGTTTTTTCAAGATTATTCAGTGATAGTTCTATCATCACAATTTTTATATCCGTAAAAATACCTTCTGCCTAAAATATTATCCTTATCATCCTTGCCAAAAAAAGTCAAAGCAGCCAATGGAAAATCAGGATGCTATAGATAATGAAAGGAAAGTAAGGCTATTATATGGTTTGTTCCATTTTGCTCCATTTAATTTGTAAGGATTAATGTGAAATTCAGCTTTCCAATTCTAAATACAAAGTCAAATAAAATTTAAACTATTTATTTCCATAAATAACGATGCATGTTTTTTGTTATTAATAAAAACACTTTTAATTCAATTTTGGAAAAAATCGGTGGGTTCCTCAACAAGGTTGCAATTTTCAGTAAAAGCCTGGTATTTTGAAATGAAAAAATTTTGTAAAGAATATTTGACTTGGGAATCATCTATTGCATAGTACCTTCCATAAGCCATGATATGCATAAAGATAAAATATCCACAAATTATTTGTAACTCCTTACAATGCAAACTCATTAAAAATGAGTTCAGCATTTTATATTTAGAAATTAAAGGTTTTCGTAAAATCATGGTTAGAGTTGGAAGGGACCTTAAAGACCATATACTTCCAACCCCCCCTGCCATGGGCAGGGACACCTTCCACCAGGCCAGGTTGCTCAAAGCCCCATCCAGCCTGGCCTTGAACACTTCCAGGGATGGGGAATCCACAGTTTCTCTGTGAGTACATACAGTGGTATAGTAAATTGTTCTGTTCATACAAGCTACATAGTCACATTCATCTTGGCATATTTTCCCACATCCAAACACAAATTTTTCTCGATCGCAAATAGAATTCTTGTAATCAAATGTAATATGGTGTTTTTCTCTCCACTTCCATCTGAAAACTGTGGTCATCAAAACCCAAAAGGGTTGTTCTGCATTATGGAAAAAAAAAAACCAAACCAACACCACAAATTTAAATTCTAGCTGTATGTTTACTACATGGATAAAAATGAATTTATTAAAACAAATTCATTAACATCTTTTAAATAGAGATATAGCTCTTATCCTTAAATTCATATTACATTCAGTTTGAGGTAAAGGCAAGACAATCTTACTCAAGAGCAACACATCCCCTTAAAGAAAGCAGAATCATGTCCTCAGTAGACAGAGAATTGAGGCGTTAAACAGCCTGGTTTGCAATCAATATAAATAAATGATGTTTACAATTTAGGAAAATGAGGCTTTTCTGAGACAGTTCTATTCTCACTAGATTCTCACAAAATTCCTCATAATTAAAACCTGAAGTCTTAGTTGACCACCAATGTTTCAATTTTCTTTTTTTTTTTAATTAAAAACTTCTTGAGGGTATTTTTATAGCTTGTTTCTGCTGAATAAATGGAAGTGAATTACTGTATGATCAGTTTTTCTCTGAGTGATCTATTGATTATTTTTAACAATACCATTTTTTGACTCGCTAATAAAACCTAAAATCCAAGGTGCAGATTTTTCTGGCTCTATGTGGGCTGAAAGAAACTATTAGCATTACAGACTCTGCAATCAGTCCCATGTTTGCACTCCAGGATATGCCTGTTTATCAATTGTCAGTACTGACTCCTCCACTGTATATGTGTAATGCCACCACTTTTAGACTCAGCTCGAAACATAATTCGTCACAAGGCCGGGATTCAGCTTGAGATCAGATACCTAAACTGAATTGTCTATATGTTGTCTATGTTATAGACAATGGGAACTTTATTCACTTGTGTAAATACAAGCATTGAGCATTATCTGAGACCTAGTGTATCCAACACATCTACATGGGGCTGGCAAATGTGACCCAGAACCCAACCTGTACCCAGCAGGGGACACCCTTATCAACTGCAGTTAGAGGCTTGGCAGGAAACACTACAGTAACTCAAATGGTACTAAACAACTCTCTTTGGACAACTCAATAGACCCTCAGGTGTCTGACCAGCTGGATCACTCTCCAGGTGCCACTGACCAGGCTGCTGATTCATGCACCACAACAGAAGTTCAGGTAATGGACTTAACTGTAGACATGTATGTAGATACCTAAATTAGGCGTCATATCAAATAGCGCCACACCCACAAGTTTCCTTATTTATGGCCATGTGGGTGATAGCAAACGTACCACTGTGTACAAAAAAATGAAGAGCAGATGACAGTAGACCTCCAGCCAAATAATCTAATATACAGTTCTTCTTCTTTTATATATATATAGGTGTATATATAAATATTTTTTAATCAGTTCAACAAAGGATTCTATAGACTATTATGCTCATGTGAAAAATCTCTCGTTTTCCAACTGATTAATTAAATTGTCCATAAGTATAAGCATTCCACAGCCTTCTGTAGCAACACCATACATGCAGTTTATGCTGTTTATCTTGATGGGCCATAGTTAATCATCTCCCATTTCATCTTCCATTTGTCTATCCTTCTCCATAAAGTACCTGGTGGCCACCTCTGTTAAGTTTTTGATTAAATGTATGCATCCTGTTCACTAGCTCAGGATCAAATGCCTATCTGTCTTAAACTCATCAATATTGTTGTTCTGTAAGCCTAGTGCTGCTTGTCTCCTCACTGAGAGAAAAGAAGCCTTGAGTTGTCCCACAGATCCCAGCCTCCCTTACACACAATCAGGAGAAGAAAGCTCCACCTCAGGTTCTCTGAATTACATTTTAAAGGCTCTCGTAGGCACTTCACTTTCTGGCAAAAAAAAAAAAAGAAAAAGGTGAGCAAAGGCTTCTAACTTAGGCAGCATGAATCACACTGCTTAAGATTCAAATCTGCTTTTAGATGCAGGATCCAAAAGCATTTGGGCAGCATTAATGAATTAAATTCCATGACACAAAGCAGAGTACAACCCATACATTGAATTTTCCATGTTAATTCCAAAGTCCTCTCTGCTAAATATAAGACATTTTTCTTTACTTTTTTTGCTTCATGTTGCAGAACCCTACCTCCACTTCACCTATAGCAAGGCATGTTTAGATGTGGTTTGCACTCAATTTATGAGATGATCCATTGAATTCTACACCCTAATTTGTGTTTTCAAAAAACATGTATTTTCCAAGCCTGCACTAAAAATCCATTTTTATTATCAGAAGTGTAGTAACAATCCTGTCAGAGAGTATCTTCATTCATCTGTTTCTTTGAGAAGCCCCATCTATATGTTGTTTCAGACTACCTTAATGGATAATTCTGTATGTATAACCAATTCCACAAACCTAGCGTTCATCACACACTGAAAAATTGAAATATTTTGCAGTTCTTTTGCTGGCAGATGATGAATTCCTTGTTGCTCATTTTTCTTAGAAAAGTAGCCAAGATGCAAAAACTGTGTCTGTATTCTACTTAAAAGAAGCATGATGTCTGCACCTACTTTACATATCTGCAGTTATTTAACCGGCAGTTGTTGCATTTGTCTCAAATGTTTGAAAACATTCCCACCAGAACAAAAACTGGAACAAAAAATTGCTCATGACAATTGACAGAAGAAAGGGTTGATTCTGAGAACCAGAAAGAAGACCACAATATAGAAGGAACTTTTAATTTAAAAACATAGTAATCTTAAATGGAATCCCACAGAAAAATGTTTGTGGAGCGATTCTTCAGCTTTTATTATAGATGCATCGATAGATTGATAAATACATAGACAATTATCTGGTAAATATTCACAATATCATGAATTTTCGTGACATTATGGAAAATTGTACTCCTGAATATTTCTGACTACTTTACAAGACAGGCAATTTTTAAAATCTACAGGCTATTAAAATATGTTTTTTTAATAATGGGAGTCACTGAAGATTTAACACTGAGTACTTTATTTTCTCTATATTATAATAATTAGGAGAACATTTCTACCAGTTGCGTAGTGAAAATTCTTTAAAAAAAATTATATTACCTCACCTGTTGTGGTAGTAGTGTGGTAAAGCCCATGACAGTTAGATGATTGTGCAGCATGTTTGCTCCCTGGAGGACATCGCAATGTTTCAGATCTGTACCCTCAAAAAATTTCTACTTTTTCAGGTATATAATTTGATTTAATAGAACATATTAATTCTGTCCACAAACTTTATCTTGTCAATATTTTGAATGATGTTTTTAGTTGTTCATCTGAGATACAATTTATTTGTAAAATGCAGTATACGGCATGGTGAATATCCGATTTTCAGTCTTCCAAGTCACGTTAAAGAGAAGAGTTGCCCAAACTAGAGTCTCCGAGGAAAGCCATTTAAAATTGTTATCACTACAGCATGTTCTTGTTTACATATAACTCTGACAAAAATTTTCTGAAACATTTGGTCTTGTCCTAAATTAATATATTTACTCTATTACGATATGTGGACTGCAGTTACTAAGATGAATTCTCTGAGTTTTTCTACCCAACAGGCCAACAGACACACTCCTTCTCTTGGATTTATGTAACAAATAGATATACTTTTTAGCAAACTCTGTCCTGCACTGAAAGCACCTCACAATGTACTCTTCCATTTAACAATCTGTAAGTTCTTATCATAGAAAAAAACACCCCCTGAACAATTAACAGTGTTTGTACACTTAGTTCCTCATTTGAAATATTTAAGGTTCTAAAATTAAACAGAAAAAGCAAAGCTTTGACTTCCTTATGACAAAATTCTACAACAAGCTTGTTTCTCATTTATACTGAAGGCCATTTACACATTACTGGCAGGGTTAAGAGGACTTTCAGTGAGTGTAAATGTAATTTATGTTCAGCCAAAATTCTCTCATGTTCTGCGGTTACATTCTAATGCATAATTTACATATTGCTGAAACATTAATGTCAGCTGAAATAATTAATTTTCAAAATCCTATATAAACTTAGTATCAAACTTCATTCTTAAGCAAGTTGCTCGATGGCCTTTAATTTATATGATGTACAGTAACCTTTTCCACTGGTAAATGTGCAGTTTGATCTGCCAATTAAATTAAAAAGCTGTTCATGCCAGGGAAGATGTTCAAAGGATAAGTGCATTCCTGATAGGAATACCTGTAAAGCTTCTTTTCTTTTCAAAATGTAACAAGATAACATTTCATCAGTACCTAGCATTAACACAGATTTTATTTTACTTGATCCTGTCCTTCAGCAAATATCACAGAAGAAAAAAACCCAACCCAACAAAAAGCCAGCTTGATAATAGATCTTCCTAACCACATTATTATCTAAACCTGTCCAGTGCACTTGAGAAATTTCTTTAGATTATTGCTACCTCATCATATTTTATTAAATCAGTTGAGCTCAACATCTGAAGACTCAGAAGATGCTGAGCGTTAAAAATAATCACATGAGCTACAGAGGTTATACATTAAAATATAAACATAAATAAATACATGTGTCATTTTTTTTGTTGCTGATAGGTGCCAACTTTGGTCTCATTTATAAATCACAGCACCAATCAATGTAAATGCACGTCCTCGCATTTGTGCGTATTCCTCTTTCGCTAGAGAAATGATCACTGACTGAAGAGAGCAAAAGCTAGAACGGAAAGTTTTGTAAAAACAAAATTAGAAGACACACAAATCCAAGAGTAATTTTCAGACATGTCTAACTGACACATAACCCTAAGTCCTAGCTTGGAAAATGAACAGGAATGCTTAAAAGAAGATGCCTGAGGACCTTTGAAAATTTATACTGTAGCAGACTCAGACACTTTTCAATAGAAAATTTGCTAATTTAATCCACTTAGATACTTCTGCATTTTACTACAGGTTTCCTTTGGCTCAATTTTCAAAACTGTGGAAAAGCATGAAAGAGCTGAAACGTGTGCAGTGAGATTGATCCATATCTTTTTCATCACATCTGTCCCAAAGGATTTTTTAATGGCAACTTGAAGCAAGGGGGAAAACCCATTATATAGTACACATCTTGCTGTGTAAAACATGAACTTGCAAAATTTTTCTTTTCACTAAATCATTGCACCACCACCTATTCAGCATTATTTTCATACCTTTTGACCTATTTCCATATATCAAAGCAAAACTGGTCAGAAAATAGAAAAAAAATATTCACTTTATAGTAATAGATGAAAAAATAGGTTTACTCCTGTCATTGCTATGCTAAAACTTCAACTCATCACAAAGCCATATTGAAACAATGTACTTAAACACAGAATCTATTTTTTACATTGCCAAGACAGTCCATTCACTGCTAATGACAAACATTCAAATAGTAATACTTTTCAGACTTTCAGTCACTTTTCAGACCCACTCATACTTTTTTCATAAGCCATACATACTCATGTCAGCATTATTGCAAAATGCTGGAGACAGAACTAAAGAAAAGACCCATAAGTCAACATAAATACGGATTTTAAAGTGTGAGCAATGAAGGCAATGTTAAATGTTGTTTCCCTTTGCCTTCCTTACAACCAGAAAGAGAACGGATGGCAGCAGAAAGGCTACGGTTTTAAACAGTGAATAAGATGCATGTGCCCTCAATCCTAATTCACATTTTCTTTTGTTTCACTCTGAGACTGCATATCAATCTAATAGTCAAACTTTCTTAGATCCACCACAGGTATTACAGGAGGATGTGCCTACACCTACCTACTATAGTGTGTCCAGGGCCCTGGCTATTCAGATCACTCAAGTAATTGAGTGCACTGTTGTGCCTGTCTGGGTAACATCCCCCCAGGTTTTATTTTAGAGGGAACTGGTGCATCAGTTTCTCTCACAAGATTTAATCAGGATGCAGCATGGATTTTGCATCAGCAAGGTATTGCTACGGTCATGGAAAAAGACCATGGACATATCAACAGAGGAAGACCTCGGTACTTTTGGTTTTTCAAGCGGCTTGCCAGATATTCTTTATTTAAATATTTTGGTATTTTACTGGAATCAGCATATACAGGTTTGGTATAAAGTTCCACATTAGCACTAAAGAATGCATGTATCATTTCAGACGAGATGAGGCAAGTGGACCTGACATGAAAGCAGAAGGCCAAGAAAGAATGACCAAGCCAAAGGCTGATATAAGAAAATTATCTTTGCAGAATAAATGACTGGGGCAAAATTAGACATGTCAGTCCAGTGACCCTAATTAGTGTAGCTATTTTATTAATCTTGCTGTGACATTAGCAATCTGGAACTACATTTGAGAGAGTTTTTCAATACTTGGATCTGTTTTTGTGCTGCTGCTGTAAACCTACGTTGCCAGTTTTCACCACGTGAGAATCTAGTCCACTTGTTACAGCAATTCTTTCTACTTAGCTAACCTCGTTTGTTGTGTTGAGTGTATTCCATTCTGTTTATTAGCAAGGAAAATAAGATCTATAACCTTGGTAACTTTCCTGTGAAAACAGTCCTTTATCTCAGGATACAGAGAAGAAATATGTGATGTGAATAAAGCTGCTAAATAGAAACCTGAGCGGGAGAGTGCTCTATGGAAAATGTGGAAGTAATGTATTGGGAAATCCCCTATGAGCTTTACAGGCTGGCAGGTGTGACTGAAGGCCCTCTTTCTCTGTAACAGTGACATTCTTAAAATCCTGAGAGTATTGAATAAAGCAGACAGCTTCCAGGACAACAGCATTTTGATAGCTGCAAGCAGGTTAAGGCTGTGACAAAATGTAAAAGCAAAATGTAAAAGAAATTGACACATTTATTTAATTTTTATTTTTTTTTTCTTCTAATGTTCTGAAACTTGTGACTGGAATACTTGTGTTTCCATTACACTGGCGCATGCGTAGAGAATGTATGGAAGTTCTTTGCTGTTTTTTTCTGTAAAGATTGCAGTAATCTCTTTCCCCAAATTACTTATTACAAATTTATATAGCACAGCTGGTGTTCTGTACAAGCCACTGGGCATTTGTTGACACTACACAGAGCAGGTGTATTCACAGTACTCAAGAGAAAGTGGTATGGTATTTGTTTTCAAAAACTCCTAAAACATCTGCAACGTACAATGAAAAAAATAAATAGAGTCTACACCACTTCACTTCAATCAGCAAATGCTGACTATTAGGAATTAGTTTACCTTCTACTATACCCTTGATAGATTATAGTCATTTATCTTAACTGCCAGGTAAGGGAAAAGCAAGAGTAGATTAAAGTTGCCCCAGTAATTCACAGATTTCAGGATGGTAAAAACTATATGAAAGTATAAATGGAAAATTCTGGCACTAGACAGTATTGTTCAGCCCTAGTACAGAAAAAGGAAGGGACACAATCCAGTTCACTTAGAGTGCGTAAACCTAGTAAAGGTTATGGGTTTACTACTTGAGGGAGCTATTTTAAAAATCACCACCTGAAACAGCAAAAAATGTCACCTTAACCTACTCAGAATGACAGATGCCACGTAAACTGAGGTTATGTTTATGACTTAGGTCATTTTACAACATTGAGTATTTATTATTGAAACGAAATTATGAAGTCCACGTCTGCACTGCAAAGGAAATTAATCAAAATGGTGGGTAACTAGAAAAGCTAAAGGCACAGGAGGCAAAAAAACGTATAAATATCAGTGTTTCTGACCACTGAAATGAGCAGCAGTAATACTGTGTTTTAGTATACATTGATTTGCTGAGGACAAATTCCTGGAAATAACTTGAATGAAAAAAATGAAAAAAAAAAAATACCTTTTCAAGGGAGTGGGGAGATTACACAGCCTAACCACTCAAAACACAGAGCTTGATAAACATGCACCAGTGATTATGCGATCTTGCTTTTTATGGCAGGACACAGCTGAGGTTCAGCAGACCTTTTCCAGGTCTATGTTCTTATGTCTGGATAGTTGGGGTTTCATTAAGTAGCCCAAACATAAGAGTTTAGCATAATCTACTTTTCTAACTCTTAGACTTCATCCTAATTATGTCAACTAGATTTATTGAATGTCTTTAAAAGGTTTAAGAGAAAACTATGTGCTCCTTGATGCAGTTGAGAGCATATGGGAATCCCAGTTACCTTGACTATCCCTCTACTCCTAAATAAACTGGACCAAGACCTATTCCTGCTCCTGGGAAAAAGTAGCATGATGCAGGTCCATACAGCTGTCTCCTTCTCCTTCCCAAGGGGAGGTGGCAGTCCATAGTGCAGGCATGAAGCTCAGAGTATTTCTCCAGTGTCTCTTGGCTCCTTACTGTTACCCTGCTGGGCGGAAATACCTTGTTGTACTTCTCTGCAGAGAGCTTTGATCCTAACTATTGACTATTAATTGTGCGCTTTAACTGCATTCAGTTTAATACAGAATAACAATGATATTGTGGACCCTGCTCTGAAAGGCTTACAGGATTGTTTAAGACTCCAAATAATACAGTTAATATAAAAAGAGTGATATTTCTTCCAGTATTTTACAGTATCTGTCATCTCCTTAAGAAAAACTGGCCTATACACCTCACAAGTGCAGCTTCCATACTGCGAGACTTATTTAAGATGAGCTGCACACTTGTGTATACAGATTTTAGGGGTCATATGTTCAGTGCCCTGAAGAGGTTAAGTAGCATGTTTCAGCATTTTTTAAAACCTGCGAATCTTTTTGTTGTTGCACTGTGAGTCAAAAGTGCAGATCCTGACAGGTCACTAGTTCCCAGTTGATGGTAAACTGTCCTACGTGCTGTACAGGAGATTTCACAGCTGCCCCTGAAAAAGACTAATGCCCAAAGCCCGCTTAGGGCTCTGCCTTGCTATAATCTCTACTGTTAAAAGCTTCATTTGAAAATATTCTTCACTGATATCTTACTTGTTGTAAAAAAATATTCACTTTTGGGAGGATAGGAAGAACACAAACAGCATTTCTTCTTTCCTTTGATTCTATAAACATGTTTGTATAGATTTTAGTTTAGAACAACAAGTCCACCTTCTGCTTTTGTAAATCAGAGTCCAGGAAGAATTTACTATTATAACCCAGCAGGACAAAAATCAATAAACGTTAAACTTGTGTCTCTGAGTGCCTGCTAGACAATGCTTATGAAGAATGCTGACACCAACAATACGGAGGGAGTCCATGCTTATCTGTAACACAAAAAAAAAAGAATGCATTACTTTTCCTGCTACCTTTCTGTTTCAGAAAATTGGTATCCTTGATGCTAGAGCACTTGCTCAACTCTCCAGGTTGATTACTTGGTAACAGAAGCCAGGAAAGAAAGATTTATCAGCATAATTAATTATTTTTGCCTTGCATACAGTACAATGATGCCATCTACAGACACGCATAAAAGCATACCTAAACGCATCCAATCCAATCTATGAAGCTTCTCTCCTGGATATTAATTAATATGTTTATTTCACTGACTAAGACTGGAATACTAATAGCTTAGCCGCTGGAGATCAGATCTCCTTTGACTGAAATCAAATAAAAGGCTCTCACCAGTTGGGTAGAAATGGAATCAGGCCCTGAGCAGTTTTTTGGTCTTATAATACCCCCCCACACCCCCTTCCCTTCCTCTGCAAACCAAATTATTTCCTCTAATTTTGCTGCAAAAGACAACCTGTTCTCTCATGTGTAGATGATTCGTCTGATTCGAACAGACTGACCAAATCTTTTTGAGGGGTAAACTGTTCTGCTACGTCATATATACCATCTCAGCACACTGTCTTTTACTTGAGATTATCCCAACAAAACAGTTTCACCTGTCAAATGCCAAAAGACTAGCGCTGTAATGCATACCCTTGGGCACAGCCCTGCATTGCTTTTACATGCACAGATCATCCAAACCTTTGAAAGGCACCTCTTCCACTTACTTATCTCTATTTTAAGATTAAACAAATGCAGTCTGATTTGGTTTGGATTTTGGTTTATGGTTGTTTTTTTTCTTTCTCTTAGCCTTCATTATGTCCCCTAGGCATTTCCGCTATCTCACCTGTCACTAACATTTTTTTCAAGATATACTTTGCACTGCAAAAACAGCAACTCTTTATTTCTGGAAATATCATCCTGATTCCAGACATAGTCACTAGCTCATCCTCAGCAGATATTCTTTATTTGCATTTTTAGTGAAATTGGCATTGGAAATGTACTGTCTCCTATAGGTCTGATGAGAGAGGGAGGTTCTAGCTGAGATACTGGAAACATGACTGCATGAATGTAACTGCAGTGTTCTCCTTGCTCTGAGGTTGTACTTTCTTAAATAAAATGATGTAAATAAATTTAACATCATTTATTACTAATGTTTTTAGTTTTCAGTAATTTTATTTTATTACTAATTACTAATACGAGCTGCTTACAAAGCCAAACCTTTCATAGTCATTATATTCACAACCTCTTTCTCTGAATGGGTAGAAACATGAAAAAGGGACAGCAGCACTGAGAACGGGCAGTACAGGTCCATTGAGGGCAAATTGTGCCTGACCCTCCTGGTAGCCATCTGCGATGAGATTGGGTCTGTGGAAGAGGGGAGGACAACGAATGTTCTATAACTTGACTGTAGCAAAGACTTTGAAATGGCCTCTCGTATCCTTATAGCCAAACTGGTGAGATATGATTTGGCTAACTGGACTGTAAGGTAAATATAAAATCGGCTGGATCACTAGGCTTAATGAGTTGTGATCAGTAAAACAAAGTTTGATGCGAAACCACTTCAGTGGAGTCAATGGTGGGGCTGATGCTGTTTAATGGCTTTATTAATGACCTTAACAATTAAAGGAAAAGCACTTTCAGCAAGTTTGTGGGTGATGTTAAATTGTGGAAGAGCAGTCAGCCTGCTGGAAAGCAGGGCTGCAATTCAGAGCCATCCCTACAGCCTGGAGAAACGGGCCAACATGAATCCCTCGAAGTTCAAGAAAAGCAAATGCAAAATCCTTCTCCTGGGAGGAATAACGCTGTGTCTCGGGTAGGCTGGAAAGCAACTCTGCAGAAAAGGACCGGGGGATCCTGGTGGCCAACACGATCAATAAGTCAGCAGTGAGGCCTTGCAGCAAGGAAGGCCAACAGCATCCTAGGCTGTATCAGCAAGACTGGAGTCAGCACAGAAACAAAGTGATGTATCAACTTGAGCACAAGCTCAAGAAGTGGGCTCATGCAAATCTCATGAGGTTCAACAAGGCCAAGTGCAAGGTCTTGCATGAATGATGAAGGGATTGAGAACAGCCCTGCTGAGAAGGACTTGGGGATACTGGCAGATGCAAAGTTGGACATGAGAAGACAATGTGCACTTGCAGGCCAGAAAGCCAAC
>VYZM01016413.1:182117-218049 GCA_013398915.1 Dromas ardeola | reverse complement strand
TTAGCAGGGCCTGTTGCAATAGGACAAAGGGTAATGGCTTTAAACTAAAAGAGGGAAAATTTAGACTAGATACAAGGAAGATTTTTTCACAATGAGGGTGGTGAAACATGGGAACAGGTTTGCCAGAGAGGTGGTAGCTGACTCATCCCTGGAAACCTTCAGGGTCAGGTTGGACAGGGCTCTGAGCAACTTGATCTAGTTGAAGATGCCCCTGCTCATTGCAGGGGGGGTTGGACTAAATGAACTTTAAAGGTCCCTTCCAAACGAAACTATTCTATGATTCTATGAAGTGAGGATTAATGCCACCAAATCAAGACTAACACCAAAAAAGGAATTTTTTTTAAATCTCAGCAACAATCTAAGATGGAAGAATTACGGAAGAAGTAAAGAGCCTATAGGATGTTATAGTTATCTTTAGAAAAAGATAATTATTTTAATGGAAGGAAAATGGTGGCAAAAGAAAAGATTATTATAAACTGGATAATGAAAAAAATCAGATGGAAATCAAGACACTATTAACCATTAGTTAAACATGGTTCATAATAGCATTCCAAACGGGAAATGCAGGAAAAAGGACTAGCTAATTTTAAACTAGAACTTATTAAGATTACGAAAGGACTGATATAGCACAGATGCTGCTGACAAAAAAAGTGTACAGTGGTACAAATCACCTATTCCAATACTATGCTTCTTACGTTGGTTTGCCAAAGTAGCTCCAAAGCTGAAGTCTTACTTTACCCTATTGCTTTTTTCGAAGTAGCTGAAGGGCTACTTACACCTGGGTGAGGGTTTAGCCCTGGAATAGGATCTCACTCACAGACTGGCTTTGCAAGGATGTGCATTTTTAGGAATCATTACAGGCTCTTAAAAATGTTCTTAACAAAATGGTCTTAAATAAAAGGGATTTGAAAAAAGAGTACAGGGAAATACAGACTGAAATGTCTAAAACTAATAAGCAGGTGAAGGTAACATTATTCTTTAAATATACTTTATGTAACACAAAGCATTAGTACCTACAGCTTCAAAGTAAAGTAAGACCTACCTAGGCATTAGCACTGCTACAGGCACTAGCTCTTCCACCCTTGCCCCACACTTCCTCATAGCGTGGTGATGACGACAACTAATATTTTGTCAAAATTGGTGGAAAGGAAAAAGCTTTTGCACCCTTCATCTTTAAGCGCATCTACATGGAAAAGTTAATATTCAGATAGTTATTAAACAAATAATCCCATTTCTTTATATCATACTATTATGAAGAAGTAGGTGCTTCCCTCTTTTATAATTGCTAAGTGATTGAGCTATGAAACAGGCTGTTTTGTTTCCTATGGCAGAGCAAAGAAGAAAAGAGTTAAATTTTCCCAGTTTGGATAAATTTTAGTGAAGCCTTTTAAGTAGATGTATGTATGTAATTGGAATATATATTAAAAAAAAAAAAGGGGTACTAGCATATATAATCTTCCTTTATTTTTCACATTATATTGGGAAAGAAGATGTAAACATAGATGTCAGGGCTACAGCTCATATGATTTAAAGCAACTGGGACATAGTTGCTGAGAGAGACACAGACTCAGCTGAGGCATGCATGTATAAAAATTTACTATAGCACAAATGTGAAGTGACTCACTTCGTTAACCGTGTATTCAGAAAAGAAAAACTGTCCCCAAAATGCACTGGCTAGCCAGTTCATTAAAAGTCATACAAAAAATGATTATGTAGTTGGACAATTCACGCAAAGTCTTGGTAAGGACCAATACAGAGAAGAGAGCGTTGATGTGCCCATTTGCACAATAAAGTCTGCGAAAAATCCAAAGAATCCCAGAAGCTTAGAATGAACTTAAAAAGAAGTAAGGCTGTTTTAGAGACAGAAGTGTATCATCTTGTGACCTGCACAATGATAAAGTGAAGGCTGAAGTTACTGCACTGGGCAGACTCAGAGTGCCCTAGAAACTATTAGTCAAACTGTTCTTGTAATCAAAAATACTGAGGCAGCTGTGTTTTCTGAAATTCAAATGATTAAAGTTGCTATGTAATATTTAAATACAATCTTTTAAATCACATTACGAGAATCCTCTTTTTTTTAGGCAGAAAATTCCTCAGTCAGTAAATTATGAAAGGTCGCTTAGAAAATTCCCTATTCAAATTTGTTTGACATTTAATTTATTAATGAAACAAAAAAGATGCAGCAAAACAACTAAGAGGAAAGAAATATATATGATACAAAAAAAAAAAAGAATACATGATTAATTGAAAAAGTCTGCAACAATTTCATAATTTCAAATCTCTAAATATCCACAGATTCACATGGTTGCTACAAACTGACCATAACCAGCATACTCTATCCAAATCAAAATATTTATACATTTAAATGGAAGACAGGTATTTATACAGTTGGACTTCTCACAACTATATTATTACATTGGATCATTTTACTGTAAACGTTCAATTATATTTTAAATTCTTGAAGAGATTTCTGACATAAGTATAGCTTTTGTACAAGCTATTTTCCAGTATTTAAAAAAATATGATTTAAGAAGGTCTTGAAGCTGGATGTCATACAGACTGAATGACATTTGTAAAAAATATGTAAATACCAGTGTCTGAAAGTAATTTAAAGCCATTCAGAGGAATATTAGCTCTGAAATCTGTCTGAATCAGTGTTAATCAGAGTGCCTAAAATACTCTGAGGAAATATTAGCATGACTATAAAGAGCCACTATGCTAACTGCCCTCCGAAACACATGCAACAATGGGGGTAAAAGATTCCCTGTGTATGTAAAAGAGGTGGCTGCCAAGGCAGCTTCATACGTGCGAGCCCCTTCCCTTTGAAATGATCCCTTTATTCCTGGATCTAACGCACTCCATAATCTTTCAAAAAGGCTGCACTGCCCATCTTCCCAAGCCAGTACTACGGTGGAATTTCTCTTGGGAAAAGAAGAGATGCAGTGGGAAATTTTTAAAGCCAGTTCACTGCTAATGAGTACCACCTGGCTGGAAGGAAAGCAATAAGCTGCTGGCTTGATCAGGTTTGTTTTGTACCTGCTTTTTCTTGTGTTTTGAAAAGGGATATACACAGATCCTGGCCTGGCAATCTTTGGAGAGGACCTTTTAAAACTAAAAAATAAAACATTTATAAAAATACAGAAAAAACAAAAATGAACTTGCTGATAGTGTCCTTAATAAGAGTAATTTCTCCAAGTTTTCACTGTATATGCCATATGTAAGGCAATTATGATCAATATCATTACTCCTTATAACATACAGGTGAAAGCACTCTGACTGCACACATAATTTCCTCAGATACGCCTTGTGCTCTCCTTTTCAAGCACAGACATAGCCCTGCTCCAAACAGGGGCTCTATTTCCTCTGAATGACAAAGTACTCTGAAGCAAATTGTGTTAATGGCATTATACGGAGGGCAATCTGCATCCGATGCTTTTTAGCAAATAGCTATCTAATCTAATGCTGCCACTCAGTGCAATCGCAGACATGTCTACAGCTCATATGGACTCAGATGACTGAAAACCTGACAGAAACGCAGTTGTAGTAGATTTTTGCAGCCAGGAGCGTGACTATTCACCCAGGTTCCTAGGGAACTCCAACATGTCCTGGACTCACGCTATCTAGTTCTAAATCAGTTCAGTATATAAACAAACGTGTATGCTCTACAGTAAATTGCAGTCATGTCCTTGAACGTAATACAGATCTAGTCGTCAATAACACCATTGGTGGTTTTCATTCATCCATTTCAAGAAGGCAGTTAATTATATACCTAATTCAATGCTACATACTGTGCCCATCCCCATTATCAGGCATCACGCCTTCCACTTTTTCCTTCCGTGCACCTCTGACAGAGTAAAAATGGTTTCAGTCACTCTTAAATCCATTGGGCTTTGGGGGTTTGGGTTTTGTTTTTGGTGACTAACTCTGTGCCAGCAGTAAGCTGTGACTCCCTGCTCTGCCACTAGCCCCTGCAACCCATCAGCCAGTGAAAATATACTTAAAAATGAAGAATGCTGATACCTTTGCTCCATTCTGGAGCTTCTCTCCCTCTGATCTGGAGTCTCTGGGTTGGCAGTACAAGATACTGCTGTTGCATCACCAGACTACAGTGGCAGAAATCTTGGCAGCCAGACAAAAGGTAATGAAAATTTCAAAGCTACAAGGCTCTTCTTGGAGCTGCAGAAAGTGACAGGGTTGTCAGTGGAATCGTAACAAAAGCATCTAAGTAAAAAGGAAAACAACACCAATAAAAAAAAAAAAAAAGTCTTTCTTTCTGGAGATAACTAAAAGTTAGGTTTACAAATATTGTATATGTATTTTAAGAGAAAAAGTCCTTCCCAATGCTCAGGAGGTCCTTGCTATAAAAGGAACTGGCATAGGAGGGAAAGTGATTTTTATATTTTTTTTTTCCTAAGGGCAGAAGAAGTACCTCTCACATTAAACATTTAAGAGCCTTTCAGGACTGAATAGTAAACATACAAACATGGAAGGCATTCTGCGTCCTGCAGTGTAAATACCTCTCAAACTGCAACTATTTAGCTGGTCCACAGTCCGGTCTTTAAAAAGGGACCTATATTTTCAGGCTGCAGACACAAAGGGAATTAGACGCGATACCTGCATGTGTACTGTGCTGTGTATTTACAGTTCCCCAGGTACTGCTCAGAAACATTACACTACAATTGTATGAATTTCCACGTAACTGTCGATTGATTTGTCATGACAATTTTTAAATCATGATGATTTTCAAATTTCTAGTTTATTAACCTGAAGACCCAGGCTTGAATACGCTTAAGAAATAGTGTTTGCATTATATATCCTATATTTTGTATAGAAAAAGCTATATTCAAAACAACGTGACTCAAGCCTTATGATACTAATGTTGTGTATCATTTTGAAAAGGAAGTGACAAAACACAAACACAATCAAAACCAATGCTTTCAGTTTTACATTTGTATGTACCTTTTATACAGTATTTACAAAGTAGACAGATTAAGGAAGGAACCCTCAGAGAGGGAAAACTCAGTTCTGCATGGCATGCTTTCCTCTGGTCCAAAACGGTGTTTCAAGCATGAATCTTTCAGTAACTTCACCAACAGTCGCACGGGCAAGGCAAGGGTTAGAAGACGGCCAGAGAGATCACTCCAAAACCCTTCCTAACTCTGCCCTTCTGCTCTGTGGCTTAAATAAGAAGCACAAGCTTCCCTACAGCTGCTTCTGTGTCACAGCCAGCGCAGCAAGAGCTCCCCCCTGTTTTCACAAACTTTAACCACTTTGCTTGCTTCTTGCATCTGACTTATGAAAGAAAGGAGAAAGAAAAAAAGCAAAAAGAAGCTACTATGCCCTATCAGAGAAGGGGGGGGCGGGAAAAAACAACAACAACAACAACAAAAAACAACAAACCCAAAAACGCCTAGATATTTATTTCAACAGGAAATATCTAAGCTGTATACTTTGAGATCTTTACAAAACCATCCACTTCAAGCCACGCTGGGCTTGCTTAGGGAACAGGCTGTTTTGAAGTGGTCAGTCTGGGGAGAAAGGACTTTCCATGGCACATACTTCAGAAAACTTGTCTAAGTCAAAATCGTTCTCTTTCATTCCCAGATCAAAACCCAGAATCTTCTGAAAACAAACAAACACCTGGCATTTCTTAAAAGGCCTGAGTTCCTCCAAGCTGCTGCTACTTCAGCCAACGATTGGGCCACTGAGCCAGGGCCTCTTAGATTGAAGTGATTTTTATTGAAAGCTGAAGCAGATGTTTAACGACCTCAAGTATACCCTAGGAAAATCAGTAGTGCACATGCTTTGAAATGTGGTAAAAATATAAAGAAAAAGCGAACACAACATTATCCAGGAAAATTTCCTAATTATTCTCTGAAAAGATGACCAAATGTTTGAGTAAGAACAGTAACTGCAATTTCAGTAACTATAGTAATTAAGGCAGAGACTGTTAATTCTCTTTCTCTGGGCATAACCTGATGACAATAAGGAAGTTTTTTTTCTGTTATTGTAATACTACTTGCTTATGGTAACATGCCTTATTCACAGAATGATAGAATCATAGAATGTGTTGGGTTGGAAGGGACCTTTAGAGGTTACCTAGTCCAACCCTCCTTATTCTCAAATTATAGCTGCATGAGTTACGAGGTAAGTCGAGGTGCATCTTATTTTTCCGGAGAATGTTTTTATCTCAGTCTTAAAAGTAATAGAAGATGTTTATATTACCGTCTGATTTTGAAGAAAAAAGATAATAAAATTGAAATGCATTTGCACACACTACACATTATCTAATGCTTAGCCTCAGACACTGCTGTGAACCTGGCAGGGTGCTTCAAAGTTTCCGACTCATTTAGTTGTAGCTCCACAATGTGGCCAATGTGAGAATACATTGAAGGTGAGACAGACATTTCCAATGATTTTCCAGTTGCTCTGTGCCCGCGTTCCCCAGTTAGGCATCAACAGCTCTCCCAGCAGGAAAGATTACAGGCTAATGCAATCTACTAATGGGCTTTTTTCCAATATTACCTTCAGGAACTTAACAATATTAACATCAGGAAGCTTAGTGTCTTTTTATATCCTGTAAGATGATGGCTTCTTTATAAAACACCATACCGCAATAAATAAGTAAATACAATTAATATAGCATTGACAAAGACAAAAGATGCGTCTGCCTAGTAGAACAGCTTTTCATTTTTTAGGCAAATTCATGGACGGATAAGGAGAAAAACTGGATATTTTAAACACTGTAAACATGATTGCTTTTTCCACCGGAAGAATCTACTAAGCGAGATAAATACTTTGAATTACATGCCATTGATCATTAAATTCTCTTACAAACAATTCTTTTCTTATGGTGAGTTATTTCTTTGAGAAGTTGAAAGGTGAATCCATCCAGGTTACTTGCTGTAGTATCTATGTGTGTGCACAAGCTTGTTTAATTTAAAACTGGACCAAAGATCTAGATTCTAATATGCCCTGAGGGTGTTTGGAGACAATACAGATCCATTGTTCATTCAACATAAGTACTTATTGAAATGAACTATTAGAATAAATGCATCAGAAGTTCCTTCACTGTTCTGAGAGTTTAGGAATACAGTTAATTCTGTGCTACCACTGCTGAACTGATTCAGTCAAGCAAGAAAAAATTTAAACTGGGAAATTACAATACAGTTAAGGTTGCCAGTTTGCATTATTTTATTCCTAGTTAAACCTTTCAGGCATTCATAAACTGACCATAACGATTTGCTCTGCCCTGGGGCCACTGTGATATATATTAGGCTGACAATCTGTTCTTTATTCAGCTTGCTATGTCTAGATAAGAAATATCACACATTATCCCGAGTCTGCTTGCGAAGTGTGACAAGGGTATGAAGTTAAGAATCCAATGACAGATTTTATCCTGTCTTTTCTTATAGCAGTTGACAATGTTCTGTAAAATTTTTGGTCACCCAGTTTTGATTATCCTTACGATAATTAAAACAGTAACGATACTTTATCTGAATACTTTACAAGCAGGATTTAACTGATATACATTATACCCCCGTAAGGCAGACAGGTAAGTGTTATTATCCTTATTTAGGGAAACAGAGAAAGGCAAAATGACTTGCAAAAGGCTGTATAATGAAGTAATGCTACATCAAGATTAAGACCAGGATTTTTCTGAAGCCTATACCCATTCTTCTGGATGATAGCTCCTTCCACATTTATTAGTTAACCATATTTTTAATTCATAACTTTTTAATATCTTTTATTAACATGCAAATAATTCTACAAAGCAAATTTACTTTTTGTCATTTCTAGTATTAAATTTTTGCACAATAATGAATTACACAAAATAACAGTAAATTTTGCCTTCTGTCTCTCTTACAATGTCACAGAATTCTTCCTTATTAAAGTCTTTGATACTAGGGATACTATTTATACAACATACAGATATAAATGCATTAGTGTTGAGATACCTTTTTGTTTGCATTTAGTTCTGCAATTGAAATCAGTCTATTAAAAATTGGTCCTGAATTGCAGGTTCAAATGTCCCTTTTAAAGGCACACCGACAACATAAAATAGACACTTTTTTCCAGCCATCAAGCATCTGATATAACTGTATGTAAAAGAGACTGTAAGAAATAACATCGGTTGTCTAAGTCAGTCTGTTCATTCTGAGAGCGCTTTGGGTACTTTGGGTTTAGTTGTTGTTACCGAACCTGCTGATGTCCTCTCAATCATTGAAAATGCCGGTAGCAGGAGAATTTTAACAAAATGCCATCTCTTTTTCTGCTGTTTTTATGATTATGTTATATTGAATACCCAGAATGACATCCAAGATCCTAAAAGATTAACTCCTCGTTAAATGTGTCCAAACTTTTTAATTTCATTTAAAAAAAAAAAACCTAAGAAAGTTTCAGTCATCACAAGTACGTGCTGTATAAAAACAGACTACGAGAACACAGTCACAGACTCCATTTCGCTTTGGTTTATATGATGCCACAAAGACTGCCTTGGAATTCAGCTTTGTCAAGAACTTTTTATCCTCTGTGTTGCAGCATGCTCCTTGCTATGGCCTGACTCCCTCTGCAAACCACCCTGAATTAACAGGTGTAGGACTATCTCCCATCTGCCTCATTTTGAAGAATTTGCTTGGACTCTTTAGTTTTAGAAAGGTTTTTAGGAAAATCTAGTATTGCTAAAAGAAAGAATTAATTCTTTTTTTGAAGGAAGGAAGAGAAATGTTTTTTAAAAGAAATGCATTGTACATTGCTTTAGAAGAAGAAAATCTTCAAAGTTATGCACTAGTATTCTTTTTTGATGTAATGGTTACCAGTATGATATTTAGACAAGGAAACACATAGCTTTGCTGAGTTTTAAATTATTATTATTATTATCTGTGTATTTGTGGATTTACTTATCCAAGATCAGCTGCTGAAGTCATTGAAAACGGTGTCTAACATTTCTAAAGCCCCACTGATAATTGCAGCCATACCCTTCTTTATAAGCTCTCTTTGCATGTTTTTGGGAGTATCTTTCAGTGGAAAGAGTGGATCATTTCCTTTTATCTTCCATTGTCACTTCATGCCTTCAAAGGCTGTGAATATACCCTGTATTTTAGTTTGTATAATTAAACATTTGTTTTTGTCTGAAAGCATGAAAAAATAGCAATACAGCCTTTGTTTCTGTGCTTCAGAGACAGGGGAAAAACTCTAAGTAACTTATTGAAAAAGAAGAGATAACCTTGACTATATTATTCTAGCATATAATATAGCATATATATGTACATAATAATAGCATAAGAACAGCATCAGAGAAGTAAATCTCCTCTAAAGCATTTAGAGGCTGTGTCCAAAACTCATCTCAATTAAAAAAAAGAGAGAGGAGAAGGGAAAAAAAAATCCACATGGCTGAGTATTCTCATTAAACTGAAAATCTGTCAATGAATATTTATCTTTGTTCTCCTGCCTGGAAGGGAGGCTGGAGAAAGACTGAGCAAAAACACTTATTTCTGTCAATGAAGCTTAGTAATCAACTCCATCACCAGAAGTCCTCTTACTGCCAGCTGTCATTCAGCTGACAGGTTATTTCAATATATCAGCAGAGGGCCAGCTGGCAGGGGGATAGAAATGACAACCTTGCTTGAACAGTGAAAAATAGTTCCAGCAGAATTAGCAAGGCTGAGACGTCTGTATATGCGTGGGGATATGTGTAAGGCCAGAGGAGGGATGTATTTGAGCAAATAGGCATATTTATTCTCTGTTTCCTAGTGCATGTAGAGAAGCATTTCTTCCAAATAGCAAGAAGTATGCCACTCATAGGTAATTTAATATTTGACCTGTTCAATAGATTACCTTTTTTTCTCTATGTTTCTTTCACAGTGTTGTTCTCCTGTCTCATACTTTTAACTCTTAAAAGTTTCAGGTCATCCCTGTTTCACTGCATGACATACAGCGGTTTCTTTGGACTTCTTGTCGCCTTTGTGACTTTTCCCTTTCTTTTAAAATCTCTAGCTCCTATTTTTTTAGTTACTTCAGATTCTTCTCAGTCACTGACATTTTTTTCCCTGCTGTCCATTCATCTGACTTCAAATCTCCTTAGAGGTTTAACTCTAGTTGACTTTAAATTTATCTGTTCATGAATAAAACTCATATTTTGAGAACTTCACCACCAGACTGCCAAGGTCCGGTTTGCAGTGCTGCAGTGCAATAACGAGAGACTTGCACTGACTTTACCTAGAGTTGAAAGTATCAAAAAATGTTGAAAACCAATCTCTGGCTGTGAGTGTAGGCAAAGGAAAACTCGGCTTTCTTCTGCTACTCATTTTGTGCATTTCTTTTACTTATATTGAGTTTTGAAAGTGTCTTTGAATATTTCTTTTCAGTCCTGAATTTTTTTCCATCAATGTGTTCACAAACTCCTTTACTGAAGTTTCCATTTTCATAGGCAGAATGTGGATTTAAAGTGACAAAATGAAATTAATTGTAATTCTGCATCCTACTTCCTGATTCCGATTGCCCTGTATTAAATAACTATTTTCACCAATAAAAATAACCTCATTGAATGTAGAACACAGGATATAAAACATATAATGTAGAACAAATGTAGAACACAGGATACCCGTAGCTTCTATTTCCCTCGATTCCCTCAAAGTAAAAATATAATCAAGTCTAAAATAAATGTTGCATTTTCTATACCTGTAGTTACCTGAGATATGTAATATTTTACAGAAATCACATAAAGTTTTTGGAAACTGGACAAAGGAGGGAGCTCATATAAGGGCAAATCATATCAGTTATTTCTCATGCTGCAGATTACATTACCTAAAGAAGAAAGTATGCCTAGATTAATGTTTCTTATCACGTATGTGCCCTGCCCCATCTATTTCTTATAGAGTAAATATCACCCTGTCAGCACCGATCAGCACAGGTTGGACTGTGAAGAAACAACAAGAATTTTTGAGCAACGTCTGGATCGAGTATCAATAATCATTTTGCTCCCCCAACAACACTTTAATATGCCATCTATAAATCTTTAGGATGCCCCAAGGCATGTTTTGCTAGTCCACTTATATATGCCTTGGGTAGGTTCAGAGACATAAAGTAACAAAACAGCTGTCTTCAACCATCTAAAGCACTTTAAGATTTCACTAAAAACGCCCTGAAGTGTCCTAATGTTATTATGGTATAGGTTTTCAATTTTAAGATGAGATTTCAGTAACGAGAGGCTATTTAAAACACACCACCACCTTTCTATTATTACATTATTTAACATATAAAGCATAAGATAAAATACCAGTATTAATTGTTTTCCTTCTGCCATCTAGGACTCTTGAAGTTCTCTGTATTAACTTTTGGAAATGTATAGCTGATATCAGTAAAAGACTGAATACACCTCAAACCTGATTTCAGAATACACCTTAGAATATCATTAACTAGCTTCTGAATATTAGCCCCATATCTTTCTATTATTCAACATACTTTATTGTTATATAAAAAAAAGAAAAAAGTAAATAAAAGTGGTGTTATTCACACACAATAACAACATGGATGCCTGCTTATTGGACTTCCATATGCATGATATCACTGAAAGTATGTTTTATTGAATGCTCCAGTTGAGTAAACAGAAAATGAGACTTGAAAACAAGCCGACATCTAAAAAAAAACCCCAAAATTCAGTAAAGCTGTACCCATTTATATCATAATTTAATTCAGCCTTTCATTTCATTCATAGTAGCTAGAAAGTCGGGAATTATTAGAATGGTTGCAGATTGGTTGTTTTAAAAACAGATTGGTAGGATTCATCTGACCTAATCTAGATGTCTACAATTTAGATATCTACATGTAAATTGGTCGTCTAGGCTTTCTTAATAGTAAGGGCATTTAAAGAGTGCTTTTTTATCCTGGAACTGATAACTAGAGTGAAATTCAGTGATCTAAACCCAAGCATCTGTGAAGCCATTCCAGATGCCAGAGAGTACCTGAGACATTTCCATGGATCTGCAAACATGACAGAGAAGTGATCAAACACCTGAGCAGCACCTAGAGGCCAAGCAAGATACCTTTGGCATCTAAAATGGCACAGTGGATGCCTGTATTTAGGAAAGTGAATCTCATCTCCGAAGTAGATATGGTGAATTGAGCTCTGTAATAGCACTTTTCTCCACTGACTGTAAAGGGACCCTCATCACTCACTACTGGCTAAAGATGTACACTGTGTGGGTCTAAAATTTCATAAGATTAATCACACCCTTGGTGTTAGCTCTAATAGATTTTATTTATTTTGAAATGCATAGTTTAAAAAAATAATAAAACTTACATCACAGAAACACTGATCTTGCCTATGAACAGAAAGGGGTTTGCTGAAGTGAGGAAAATATTTCTCCATTAGCTCCAAGACATAAGTAGATATATAAATAAATTAATAGCTCTACAAATATAGAGAAGGATAAACAAATTCCTATGTCTAACTGTAGATCTGTAAACAGACAGTTTGTAGACAAATGTCAGCCGCTTCCAAAAAGATTGGGAAGCCCTGTATTTATCTGTAAGATTTAACTCTATTGTGACATTTGCTTTCCTTTGTTTGCAGAGAGGTATTTGCACAGACTTGGTTTCACCCCTAGAGGAATTGTCCCTGGATCCTGCTTGGAGGCATTTGTAAAGCTGCATTTGCCACGTTCTGTTCACCTGGCACCGGGACAGTCTGGAGCACCAGGTACAACTGCACCACCTGTAACACAGCACGTCCATACCAGCGTTTCGCTGGAGTACTGGGGTGGATGCTCTGTGCCTGGCTCTTCCAGCGTGAACACCAAGACACACAGGGAATTCAGATTTTCCGTCCTGTCTCTACTTTCCTTGGAACTGACTTCATGTACGGATCATTTTTGTGCTCTCCAGCCCTCCCCACAGCTTCTTCCCAGAGTCTTTATATTTCCTGATGATATATTGAAACAAGGTTTACTAATACCTCTCCTGTTTTCTCTGAGCACTGTGTGTGTGTGTACGTGCATGTGTGAATGTGTGTGTGCACGTGTCTGTACATGTAAGAGAGAGGGGGTCTGTACCAGCTGCCAGAGTGGGGCTGCAGCCCTGGGGGCTCGTATGTCCAGGTACCAGCAACAGGGGAGACTGGGATCTGGGGGCAGCTGCTGGGCAGACTGACTGCCTGAGCCCAGCTGCTGTGGCGGATCCACCTTTAGCATACATATATATATATGAATATACAGAATACATACATATATTCTCACTAGTAGATGTCCACCCTGCTTGGCCAGAGAGAGGAGCAGGATGCGGCCATTGGTGCTACCTGTGTCCACGTGAGTGCTCTGTGTGTCTGCCTGTGGTCTGTGTGGCATGCAGTGTATATATGTATATAAGTAGTGTATACGTGTGCTCTACACGTCTGTGCGTACAGGGAATACACACGTAACCGTGCTATGGGTTGGACCCAAAGCATGGGGCTGCAGCAGCCTCCCCTCTCTTAGTTGTCGGGTCCAGCACAGATTTTCAGACTTACAAATACCTCCCCTGTTTTCGTTTGTTCTGTTTTGTTTTTTCACAAATTGCTCCTCAACATCTGTTTTCAGCCTGACTTGGCATACCTGAGTCTATGCCTTTGACCACTTTCTTTGTAGAAAAAAACAAAACAAAACAAAACAAAAAACCCAACAAGTGCTTTTTTGAAAGATGTTTTTTTACTTCTAAGACATTCTTTTATTCTGCTTCTTAAGAGCATTAGCTCCTTTTCAGGGTTTGTTTGGTTTGGGTTTGTGGTTTTTTTTGGAGTGCGGGGGAAGTATGTGGGTACGTGGGAGGTCCTCCCTGAGGCTCTGATAACATACTTGTAATACACAATCATAGAATAGTTTGGGTTGGAAGGGACCCTTAAAGGCCATCTAATCCAACCTCCCCTGCAATGAGCAGGGACATCTTCAACTAGATCAGGTTGCTCAGAGCCCCATCCAACCTGACCCTGAAGGTTTCCAGGGATGGGACATCTACAGACTCTCTGGGCAACCTGTTCCAGTGTTTCACCACCCTCATTGTAAAAAATTTCGTCCTTATATCTAGTCTAAATCTTCCCTCTTTTAGTTTAAAGCCATTACCCCTTGTCCTATTGCAACAGGCCCTGATAAAAAGTTTGTCCCCATCTTTCTTATAAGCCCCTTTAAGTACTGAAAGGCCTCAATAAGGTCTCCCCAGAGCTTTCTCTTCTCCAGGCTGAACAACCCCAACTCTCTCGGCCTGGCATTTGACCTCAAAGGTAATTAGTGGCAGGCTTCTCTGTTTGACCGAAACAGCCTCAGCAGTGCTTTGCTTCCAGCAAGAGCTAGAAGGTCAATACAGGAACATCAGAGCCCCTAAACTACCCAGTTATACAGAGCGTGCCCCATGCAGAGTGATATTAAGTCATCTGAGGTCAGAAGAAGAATAAGCAAGAGAGAAAAACAGCAGAATGCCTGTTTCCAACACTACCAATCATCTGCTAAAGCAAATAAACAAACCAAAAATAAACCAAAATAGCACAGTCTTGGTCTCCCCACTCCTAAACGAACCTGCTCATGACACAGATGTGGTTATTTTCTCCTCTCCTTCTGGCCTCAGAAACCTGTCTTTCTTTTTTTTCTTTTCACAGTTCCAACACAAGGATGGACAGCAATCTAGCAAGCCTCCAGCCTGCCGATTCAGGGCACTCTCCTTGTGAGGCAGAAGAAATAGGGCTGAAATTTCTGAAGCTAAAAAGGGCACCGAATATAGAGTGCTGCAAGCGCTATACAAAAGCCTCCGCTACCAGTCCTGCTATTTTCAGAGATGAAAAGGAGACAAAACAAAAATCCTACAACCTATAAATCATGTTTGTAGAGCGCAGCAGTGTAGACATACAAAAACTCAAGAAAAATTCCACGGTTCATGTTAGGTTATACAATTAAAGGGTCATTTCTACCAACATGAAGGAGCAGAGAGGGGCAAGGCCAGGCAGGGGACCCCCTGCCCCAGCCCCCCCGGGGCTGTCCCTGGAGACCCTCAGCCCATGGGCTGGGAGGGGAAACCCACCACCATGAGTGAGGGTGTGAGGATTTCCCCGGGTCACCTTGTGACTGAGGGGTGTTACTGCTGTTCTGTAACGAAAATAAAGTGATTAACACCAGCAACATGCTTATTGGCTGCACAGACTCATGCAAAGCTTGGTTATACACCCTCTGTAGTGTCAGCTGGTTTCTGAAAGAGAAGAAGAAATTGAGATCTTTCAGAGATACAGAGGTAGTAATTTATGAACACCACATGCAACTTCAGTCTTCAGAAATTTTAACGTCTTATTAAAAATCATTTGGTACAGAATTCTCCTTACTACAGTAATCAAATAGGAGGATGCTTTTCCAAATACTAGAAAAACTGATAAAACATATATCAGTATTTTTTGACACCTTCTGCAAGGAAAGAGTAGTACCCCACTCAACTGTGTAACACAGTAATGTATGTCTACAAAGTCAGAAAAAAAAATGAAACTTTTCAGAAACAGTGTTGAGACTACCAAGAAACACCTAATATGTAATAAAAATGGAAAATGGCTTTAAAGATATATAGTTTCCTAAAATAATGTAAGAGTATAAAAACAGCCATTTGGTTAAAGGCGTAGCCCAGTATTTTGCGTCCAACAGTGGCCTTAAACAGATGACTAGGGAAGAATAAGAACAGGGAGCACAGATATGATCAGTTTGCCCCTAACATTTATGTCTGCTTTCAGCCTAGAGGACTATAAGCCCAAAGCTGCTTCTAAATATTTATTTTAACTCAAAGGATTTTTCTTCTGGAATTTGCCTAATTACATCTTCGGTACTGATCAATTTTAGTATACACAAGAAGAGAAAATATTCTAAGAAGATGTAAGAAAATATTCTAAGAAGAGAAAATATTCTAGCTGCTATATATTTAAAATTTTGGCAAATGTTATAAGCATTTCTAATGAAACTCTTAGGTGTTGTTTCAATAATAAGCAAAATGTTAGCTTTTCTGCTGTGCTACAATGTAAATACATCAACTACACCACCACAATGAAACTGCTGGAAACCATCAAATAATGTCTAATTTTTCACAAGCACAAAATACTTGTACTCAAATAGTTCTTGAGTGTTTTTGTAAGGAACTATATAGTCAACAAAAAAACCTAATATACATTTTGGGGTGGACAGTTGAAAAAGTAGGAAAATTATTCCAGATGCTAATACAATCAAGAAAGATATTTTTAAAATGTTACCATAAAACTGACTGGTACTTGAAAACCAGAAAGGTAAATAAACTAACTACAAAGCGATTTTCACAGACATCTCCAATATAACAGAATCTGAACTGGGAAATATCTGAAGTGATAATAGCAGTACATTTCCAAGACTTTCTTTGTCCAATGATTTTCTTTTTAATGTAGTTTTTAATTTGACAGCCTTTGAGGCAAAAATGATTTAATACGCTTATATTGCAGTAATTTTGAAGACATGAACTCACATATCACTTACTTAATATTCAAACAATATATTTTATTCTAAGAGAGAGGATGGATAGCTGAAAAGAAAAATAAAAAAGCAATATAATAAAAAATAATAAAGACTAGTAGGTTATCTTGATTAGTGTTCTGCTACTGCAGAACTATTCGCTGTCATCACTTTATCTTTTTATGTGCCTGTGAAACCATAAAAAGTAACAAATAACTTTTTTATCATTTTGCGTAAAACATTGTTCTTAACACAAGGCATATTAATATTTCTCAAAATTCACGTAGAGTCTTTGTTTTTACCATTCTCCTACCACAGCTGTAGCCTGTCTGCAATCCTAATTTCCAATTCTGCTAATTTCGATTGGGGAAAAGATTGAGTTCCAGATTGCAGACACACAAGTACTGGTGTCTGCCCAGGAGGTAAGTATCTGCACTCCCACTACAGTAAATGAAAATCTAGGGTTCGATTCAGAAGGTTGAATAGAGACAACTAGTGCCATTTGATGATTTCATGTATGGCCTCCAGCTACCGGTCCAAAAAGGCCTGGGTCTCTCATAGGCTTGTGTCTCCAAGAGCGGAGGACTTGCACTAGGGCAATCCCTAGAGGTCCTTTCCAACCAATATTTGTGTGATTCTGTACCTGCCAGCCCTGTGCAATAGTTCAGATACCCTTGGCATTGCAAGTGGTATGTGATACCCATATTTCTCACTCGGCTGAATGAGGTCTCTAGTCAGTACAGTCAATGGAGTTCGGTTCAGCTCACTCAAAAGTGGACAGTAACATTTAATCAGCCTACAGTCTGCAGTGGAGTCCTACCAAACAGTATACTCTTTCTCAGTGTATTAGTTACAACTTAGCCCAATTGATCATGACTAACTTTTTCCCACATATTCTTTTCAAATTAAACCCCACAACCTCATTCTAAGTGTCTATACAATTATTTTTAACTCTTCCTGGAATATTCAACATTATTATTATGTTTCCATACAGATATGCATGTGAGCATGTTCATTATTAATGAACGTGTGGGATTGGACTTTCACTACAAAACATATCAGTGCAGAAGTTTGTAGGAAATCACACTCACTTACATCAAAGGCAGGTCCCGAGTACTATTTTATGAAATATATAACATTCTCACAAATATCATGATGCATTAACTATGGGTTTACATTAAATATTTTAATTTCATTAAGAATAGCATATTGCATATGAATAGTGCCGTTCAACTCAGAAGGAAACCAGTCACAGCTAATTGACAGCAATTTTAGGAACAATCCTGAGAGTGTCATGTTTCATCATAACACGTGGATTAGAGGTATTTATTTTACCACTGAAGTCTGTGGCGATATTCACGTATAAATTAAGCTCTAAGCACCGTGCAAGATCCACTTCCTTTCATATTATGATACTATCAAATATCACACCATCAAAAAATATTGTAACACAGAAGCCCATAGGACAATGAAGAAGTTCTATATCAAAAGAACTTTTGAAGTTCACCATCAAAAAAGATGACTTACTACTAACATATAAATGATTCTCTGATTGTTTTTTAACAGACTTCTTTTTTTTGCATAGTTTTTTTTTTCTTCCATAGTTTTTTTTCATTGTCATTACCTTATAAATAGTGAATTCACTGAAAGAAACGAGGATGTTACTCATTTTTTACGCATTACTATATCAAAATTTCTATGAATCTCACCGACAGTACCTAATGTTTCTTCCTTTAGTGGGATGCTGGCACTGAACTCTCACAGATTTACTTGCCATGCTTCTGTACAAGATCCGGACTTTAGAGGGTATCACAGCAAAACACAACTTTTCTCCCTGAAATAGTGAGCTCACCTCCTGGGTAAAGGGAGGGCCTAGAAATCTTAATGGTCACTGAAAGGCCTACTGCATCACACCTTTATCCACAAAATTTTCTTTGAGAATGGCCTAACGCTACATCCTTAAATAACCTCAAGCCAGCTTTTGTCCCTTAGAGCAATGTTGCTATTTTAAAAAGTGCAACTAAGCAAACTGCAGACACAACCGTTCCCTGTTTCTCATGATAGAAGAAAAGACGAAAATGCTATGTACACTTTGACCTAGCAGTATTCTATATTGTTTGGTACTTGGATATCAGAATGACAGGTGCAATATAAATATACAGAATTGCTTGAAACCATCCAATAAAAATACTGATCAATGGTAAACCAGTCTTTAAAATGCATGACTGCACTATGTTACTAATAAAGGCACCTTGGAGGTAATGTTACTGAAAGCACAGACTGGTTCTGAGTGCCCTCTCCCAATTCACTTGGGAATTCATTACGTTATAGAGAGAGGGGGAAAAGGTGGACTCTTCTGAGATTGCACACTTGAGAATTCCATATTGTAGTTTATGGCACAGTCATCAGCATGTTATTTCAGATATAAAAGAAACATCAGAGGATACTGTAGGAAAATGAACATAAATGAGCTACAAATCATTAAATTATTTTTTCATTTTCTGGAATGCATCCTTTCCTTTTCCCTCCTATCATCCTTTCCCTGATATCATCGAAGACTGCTTCCAGTCCAAACAAACCCAGCTAAGATGGTATATAGTATTCAGGGATGGACCCAGCCCCAGTTTCACTAGGACAGCTACACGTCATGTATCAGCACCTCATTTCCCACATGTGTAGTGTATTACAAGAATTATTATTCACATGGTGGTATCTTTCAGGTTACAAGTAAAAAATAATACCAGGAAAAAAAAGTGGTGATTTTTATAAAATTATAAAAATTTATGCTTAGGAAAAACCACCCAGACAAATCAGACACACAAAAATTGACCATCCTGCGGAAAGAATTAGATGTTCTAGGCCTTTTGAAAGAACCCATCACTGCAAATCCACAGAAGAAGTATATTAACACATCACATTTTGAATTACTGTATGGAATGTGTCTTTCTATACTTAGGTAAAGTAGACAGAACCACTAACTACTTACATTCTTAAAAACTTCTGACAATATACATTTTTAAAAGCTGATTGAATGGTCACCTTCAATGGTGCGTGAAGGTCTAGGGCAAAAGTGGATGCTACCAAGCAATGCAGATAGGCACTCAAAATGCTGAGATGACTGTCAAATGCTACTTCTGAAAGATACAAACTGGTAAAGAAATTAATAGAACTGAAATCAGTAAGGAAACAAACTCCCTCATTTTTCAAGGTAATGCGCAATTCTGCTTTCACTGACCCAGCTAATAAAAAACAGTCAACGTACCAAACAATTGCTTAAATATATTCCAGGACGTTTATTCCTACTTTTTAGGAATTTTTGTCTGAGAACAGGAAGAAATAAATATAGTCATTATGAAATGTTGTCTCACACAAATACTTAAGGAAAAGTGGCATAAGGAAAAGTGGCAGTAATTGGTCAGCAATACATTGTAGGCATCACTGTCTGTTCAATCAAGAAATTTGCTCAATGGCCTCTGCATTTTCTACTTTTTTTTTTTTTCTCTGATACTCCCTGGGAAACAGTGATATATAGTTTATATATTTGTAACCCCACCAGATGTTGGCAAGTTGACTTAATTTCTTAGAGCCTTTGCAGTTTTAAAAATATGGAGGTGACCCGTTGTTTCATATACAGCAGGCTAGTTAGAACCATGAAAGGATGCCATATTTACAGAATTAAACTGATTTAAAGAATTGTTGCCACTATACAATGATCTTCAACACAGAGGGTGACTTTCTGGACCTTTTTCAAATTCTTTCCCCATTCCTTACAGTTGGCCCATCTGTCATTTTAATAATTTGCCTCATAGCACCTTTCATCTTTTGTACCCCTACCTGAGCAGTGGTGAAAAATCTACGTATCTGCTCTTTTTCTTGCTTGTTACAACACGACAATAGTCTTCAATCTTGTCTTTGCTCTAACTCCCACTCTGTAATTTCACCCCGACAACCTGTGCTCTGCTCCAACTCGAATGGCCCTTTTTTCCACAGCACATTCCCATCCAGCGACTGGAGCTACACTTGACCACAGCCGATCCACCGAACGGATCCTCAGGCGCTGGATTGCATTACTGGCCTGGGATTTCATCAGGCCACGGCACCATGTTGTACATATCACCCTAATCCAAGGATTTTTGGGCAGCCAACCAGGGGTGTTGGACCTTAGATATGCTTTCTGGTTCTGCTCAGTCCATTGGTAACAGCTTGGTTTTGTACCAAACCTTTCCAAAACAAATAGTGTCTGGTAAGATATTCAGGAGAGTTATGGAAGTTTCTGTAAGATTAATTAATGGTTGTACGTGTAAACATAATTTAAATAAGTTCACATGATATCATGTCCAGCTGTATTCTGTCCAAAAAAACTTCAGTGACTCGAGCCTGAACTACTGGAGATTGATATAAACATAGCTTTGCAGCTGCAACTGCACAACATCAGTAATTGCATTGGGGTTTTATGGTATTGTCAGGGAGGTAGGAAACAGCTGATATTTACAAGTGAATCTGGGAGGCATTTTTATTAACCTATTTGTTCAACTGATGGATTTAAACCACAGTTAGTCCAATAATTTGTGGAAACCAGTATAGGTCCCCATTCTGCATGTTTGACAGTTACAAGCTTAACCATAAACAATACATAAATAATTTACATACAGGTATAAATGCAAAAATAATGACTTCTATGCATAAATAATTAAATTTACATCCTCATCTATTTCAGCTATAAACAGGCAACAGTTTCACAACAGTTTTCTACGCATTCCCAAGGTTCATATACACTTGAATATAAGTACATTGTAGAGATTGATAATTTGCAACTATTTGATTTTATTTCGATTTTTTCCTGTCTGCACTTTATTATTTGATATAACAATTAGCATTTTAGTGAAAATTCTCAGGAAATATTATTACATATTGAAATTTATTTTTCTCTAGGTAAAGGGCTAGATTCAGTAGGCAAGAGGAATGGGAACAAGATAAGGAAAATGGGTTTAAGAACTGGGGATTATGTCTTAATGTTTGCTTGGCTGGCTTTTGTAATTAGTGATTGATATTTCCTTCTAGAAGGGAAGCAAACCTATAGCTGAAAACTTAACTGATAATAGCAAAATACAAAAAGCAATGTAGTGCTATTCAGCACAAAAAGATCTTAAATTCATAAAAAATATGGACTAAATGAAGTAGCTTGAAATTTTCCAAATCTAAAGATTTCAGAAAAAAAATATATTAACAGGAATCTTTTGAGCACATTTTAGTTTCTCAGACAGATTTTTTTAAATAAAAGCTGTTTCCCACAGATTGACAGATCACCAACTTCAATATTAATATTGTTAAGCATGTGATTTGGGCATAATTTGCTCTAACTCCCACTCTGTAATTTCACCCCGACAACCTGTGCTCTGCTCCAACTCGAATGGCCCTTTTTTCCACAGCACATTCCCATCCAGCGACTGGAGCTACACTTGACCACAGCCGATCCACCGAACGGATCCTCAGGCGCTGGATTGCATTACTGGCCTGGGATTTCATCAGGCCACGGCACCATGTTGTACGTATCACCCTAATCCAAGGATTTTGGGCAGCAAACCCACTGCTAGCAATTTTTCTGGTAATACTTTACTACTCTGTGAACCTCACTCCCTGCAACCACATAGAAAATGCTTAGAACAGCTTCAAGAGTTTAATTGCATCTTCACATAAGTTAGTATTTTTAGCATTTCTTTCCCAAGGAGACTGACATTTAAATTCCATAATTTTTGTGTTTATTTCATCTGCCTTCAAAAATGCTTCATCTTTTAATATTTTTACCACCAACAGTAATTTCAAAAGTCAAATTAATCATATGGATGTCATCTAACTACTAGTAAAGGAGCTGAGAAAAACTCATGTTGCTTTCTGTGACAGCAAGAGCAAATAGGACTCGATTTTAACAGAAAGAGAAAGAGATTGATCTTCTTAAGGAAAAAAAAATCATAACCTGTGGATCCTTTATCACTTTAATCACTTCGAAGTCTCCTTCACGGCTTACAAAATATAGAGGTAATGCTTTTAAAACAAAATTCAAATCTTGATTTTACATATGACAAGTCTATCAGTACAATAAAAAGTAATTACTCTTCTTGTGAAACTAATGCACGTTGTAATTAAACAGCTTGTGAGAAATAATGGTATTGGAGTCCTGGAATGAATATTTAATCTACAACACATAGAAAAATCTTTAAAGTGCTCTAAAATTGTTTTGACAGAAAGCCAAATAGATATATTTTAGATAATCTCAATCAGCTCATGCCACATAAATACAATTTCGTAATGGAAATGTAAACATTAATTTTATTCTACCCAGTTTGCCTGCATTGTGTGTCAGATATTTCTGCCAGAGATCGTCACAGGTGATTAATATGAGTAGAGTAGAAGCAGTCAGAAACTGAGTAAGAGAACTCTGTATCCTTACAGTTTGTGCTATTTGTATTTTTCCCAAAATTACGTTCATGTACTTAACAGAAATTCTTTAAAGTCCCTATCAAGTGCTCTTGATCACACAGTCACAATAAGCTACCAAATGTTGCAGCCATGAAAATATGATCTTCAGATACAACAGTAGAAAGAACATTGGTAGGCATGACATAATTTAAGAAATGCTATATTAAGCTATACTGTTGCCAGGAATTAGCATCTCCATACAGTGCAGGGTGGATGTGTCAGCTTGACTAGGCGCTAGCTTGGGAACCTTCTGCATTGCACTCCTTTGAGCAGTGAAGATATGCCCTTAAAGAGCTTCATTAGTTTATCAGAGCAACACACTGGCTAAGGGGAGATGGTTGCTTCTGTATGGACACACTGTTCAAAACCAGGAATGGACGTGAGGTATATAGCCGCCATTTAAAAGTGGGGTTGATTGCGGTACAAGAAGAAATAAGACACAGACTCAACATCCTGCAAGCTGTGTAGCAATGTCTGAAGCTCAGCTCCCATGTATGGCACCTGAAAGATCACAAAGTATCTTAAAACATACTTCCTGTTAATCTCAAAAGCCCTACTTAATTTGGGAGAAAGGAAGAGAGAACAGACTTTGGCCTGTTCACAGATCTGCTGGGACTGTTGTCATGGGAGATGGTTCTGGGGAAAGGACAAGTCCAGAAAAGATGGTTGATTTTCAAGGATCACCTCCTCCAAGATCAAGAACAGTCCATCTCCTTGTGCAGGAAAACAAGCAAAGGTGGCAGGAGGCCTACATGGGTGAACAAGGAGCACCTGACTACACTCAAACACAAAAAGAAATTCTATAAAATGTAGAGGCAGGGTCAGGTCACCAAGGAGGAACACAGAGATGGAGTGCAGGGATGGGAGTAAGAGAGTCAAAACCCACCTGGACTTGAATCTGGAGAGAATCACAAAGAGCAACAAGAAAAGTTTCTACAGATGTATCAACAGCAAAAGAAAGTGTAGGGAAAATGTAAGCCTGCTGCTGAATGGGGCGGGGGACCTGGAAAAAAGACATGGAAAAAGCCAAGGTACTCAATGCACCTTTTCCTTGAACTTTACTGGTAACACTGGCCTTCTGCAATCCCAGGTTCTTGAGGCCCACCGAAAAATCTAGAGCAAAGAAGACTTACCCTGAGTGGAGGAGGAACAGATTAGGGAACATTTAAACAAACTGGACATACAAAGAAGTCCATGGGCCTTGATGGAATGAACCCATGGGTTCTGAGGGAGCTGGCAGACAACACTCAACTCCCAATAATGTATTTATGAAGGGAAAATCATGTCTGACCACTCTGACATCCTTCTATGATAAGATGACAGGCTTAGTGGATAGGGGAAGGCAGTAGATTCTGTTCATCTCTACCTTAGCAAGGCTTTGGACACTGTCTCTCGTAACATCATCATTGACAAGCTGAAGAAGTGTGGGCTAGGTAAGTGAATAGTCAGGTGTATTAAAAACTGTCTGAACTGTCTCAAAGGGTTGTTATCAGTGGCACAAAGTCCAGCTGGAGAGCAAAGAGTGGTGCACACCAGGGGTCAATACTGGGACCCATAGCCTTTAGCATCTATATTAATGTTCCTGACAGTGAGGCAGAACGGACCTCCAAGAAGCCTGCTGATAGAACTGGGAGAAGTGGTTGACAGACTACTGTCAGCCATTGATCTTAGCAATGTATATAAATCTGTGAAGGGAGGGTGCAAAGAAGACGGAGCCAGGCTCTTTTGAGTGGTGCCCAGTGACAGGACCAGAAGCAATGAGCACAAAATGAAACACAAGAAATTCTATTTAAATATATGAAAAAACTTTTTTGCGGCAGGGGTGGTGAAACACTGCAGAAGGTTGCCCAGAGAGGTTGTGGAATCTTCATCCTCGAACATATTGTATGGACAAAACCCAGCCCTGCGCAACCAGCTCTAGGTGATCCTACTCTGAGCAGGGGAGTGGACTAGATATTTTCTCCAGAGGCCTCTTCAACCATCCCATGACTGTGTGACAATCCCAGGGTACTCACCTGCTATATAGCTGTAAAATCCCTGAGCCATGCACTGACTCCAAAGGACTTCTTGTTCTGTTCCGCAGGAAACGCTGACAGTGCAGGATTACTGCTGGCTTTTTCTTTTGCAAAGAAAATGTGAAGAAATAACAATGATTTTTATCCTAAATCAGATAGAGACTTTTCTGACCTGTGCAAATGCCTGCAGAATAATAACTGACTAAAAAAATACAGAAATTTGCACCTGTAACGTTTTGCATATCAGAGAACTTCGGGAAAATTTCTGCCTTTATACAGGGCGGCATTATTCCTATTAATTCTATCATAGAGATACTTAATTTACTGTGGAGTAAATGGAGTGCTGCCAAAATAAATTACATGGAACTAAGGTATCTGAAACCTCCATAAATCACCACTTTTTTCTCAGACATAAGTATCATTATTTAACTCTGACAACCAGTGTTACTTCTTTCTATACCTTTCCCACAGTAATCCTTTCCTGTTTACCTTACAGCAACCTCACTTATCAATATCTATGGTTCCAATATCACAATAAAAATGACACAAAAGCATTATCTACTAAACAGACCCAAAACTCTGTGGAGCATGCCACAACCTGACATTGTTGTGTGAACACCACATCTTATAGATCTCAGCAGGAATGCGCTCTTTCCATGCCCTGTTTACCCTGGCTGGACACAGTATTCTTCTGACCGAGCCTTTCTTAATACTGAATAGAGTTGTAAATACATGATGGTTTGGCATACTGTGATACCTGCTTGCCATTTTCCCAACAGTATGTCTCTCTTGGAATATATTCTGACTGTGACCCAGCACAACTTCTTTACCATTTCTTGGAGAGCTACTACCTAATCAGTTCATCCAGTAAGTGCAGGGCACTTATTTCTATCTACCTATAGTTCCTTGGACTTTTCCCTAATATATTTCACTCTTTTCTTCAGATATTTTCTTCGGTATGCAAAGATAATCTAAAAATTTTAGTGTTGTTCTCCACTCCATGAGCCATCAGGGATCCTACCCAAATACCCAAAGTGAGGACAACGTGAAGATGTAAAAGTACTAGGAGAGAAACGTAGCTACATCAGATAAAGCCTGATGATTTGGAGATGCCACCTTACATGTGAAGAATGTAGCATTTGAAAACTAATGTAAGAAAATATCAGTTATGAAATTCCCTTCTGAAGAGAGAGTTCAGGCAGGATTAAAGAAAGATGGCTCAGAGTGCGATAAGTAGGACTATAGACCTTCCCATTCCATATCATCTCTTTGATTAGCACCATGACAAACAGTCATTAACTGATCTACATAAATGTGATACCTTTGAGAAATGAATGTGTGTGCCATACAGGTCCCAGTAAATTTCCTGTTTCCTATGACTTAGAATTTCTTTCCTACCTCCTGTGTCAACAAGAGACCCAACTACTGGGTAGGCTTAGAAAATCTCACTCCTAGTTTCACTTTCCTGGATGAAGCATAGGCTAAGGGCACAGTATAAAGGACGCATTTCTGCATGCATTTTGTGAGTAAATATGAGAGTTTCGGGCTACAGGCTTATGAATATCACTCTTATGATTATTAATTTAAATCCAGAGAAGTAAATATATGTATTGAGTGAAAAAAGGTACACGAACAATAAAATATTCTTTCATTCTCTTTAATTTTCTCTGGGGGAGGAGGATTACTTCCTTTTAATATTGTGTCACATCAGGACTTAGTTGTTTTGCACTCTGCTCGCAGCACCCACTGGCTCCAGTGAACACACATAATAAACTGGCAAGGAAATAAATGCCTGGGTTAAGAAACACACAAAGTAAAACAGTAATTTACGCTTTTTTTTTTTTTTCTGATAGATCAGCCTGTCTAGCCCTTGCAGTCACAAAACATCCACAGTATTTATGTTTTCAGGTCAGGACTCTTGTCCAGAAACACACCAATGCTGCACCTTCCATCCTGTTTCAGGTGCCATTGGTCTTCCACAGCTCAACCTGCTCTTTCTGTCACCAGGTTAATAGCTGAATTACAGATTCAAAAGACATTAAAAAAAAAATGGCACAGAACCTATGCTAATTTTAGATGAATAATAGAAAAAAACTATAATAGAAAAAATTACTCTTTTATAGAAAAGATTTTCCAGTTTGACAGTAATCCCAGCTCTTACAGTCTGATTGAGTGCCTGACCTTCTTTCTTTCCCTTGACCAGTCCTTTTTATAGCTTTCTTCTGTATATCTACAAGCAAGAAGGGGAGAAAAAGCTGCAGTTAATCACCTTCTGCTCTAGAGATCAGAAACAGGTCAAGTTAACTGTCCAGTATCTGAAGAAGTACCGTTGAATAAACAGAAATAATATCTTTATGTATATACACATTGATGTAGCAATGTAGCTGAAAATTCTTTACAAATACAGCCGTATCTATGAAATTCAGTAGCGTAGTTCTTTCTCTGTTTATCATAAGACCCTTTACACAAAAGTAAAACTGTCATCCTCTGGTGAAAAGCACATGTGAAATATTTGAGTGACTATGCGGCTTTAAAGTTTCAGTCAATCTTTGCAAGAGCTTCGGCATAAATACATTTTTATCTAAACACAAACATGAAAAGAAATACTACAGTTATTGATTGCAAAAGTAGAGCCTACTGGTTCCTATTTATTTAACAAATAACTCTGCCAGACAGAGAGCTTCTTCCTCAAAGACTTCATTATCTAACACCCCAGCTTTGCAAGTACTTTTTTTGTGTGTGGTTACACACATAAGAAGTTCCTTTGATTTCTGCAGTATCCCTCTGACTGCATTTACCTTCCAAAATGCTTTTTCACGGTCTGAGTTTAAGCAGATGACAAAGTCAAGGGAAAGGATGCCTGCAAGAAAGATGAATTGGAGGGATTTGGGCACGGCTTCCTATGTTATCATGGGAGAAAGGGAGGTGCTTCTTCAAAAGAGCTGCTTAGAGAAGAAGCTTAACTCAGGGCTTCTCAATCACCTTCCTGCAGAGTCTGTGCAACTCTATTTGCTATTTAGGAAGACTAAGAAGATTAGCCAAGGAAAAAGCCCAAAATCAGATGCCTAAAGCACAGGTTAAAACCATGCTCCGTTATTCCCAGTGTGTGCGGACCAGGAACTGAAGCACATAAACAACTATGTTGTGGCAGTATTAAAATGTAGCTTTTTCAGACTCTAAGTCCACTTTTCTGACTAGGCTAGAGACGTAATGTCCTAGAGTAGCAAACACGAAAGCTTTATCCCCAAGACATTTTAGGACAGAAATAGGTTCTGCTTTCTTTTTCTCCCATAGGCCTGGCATGCAAAGATGCCAGTTTGTGAAACATTTCCCTTCAGCAAGAAAAATATTTCATAAAGTATATTTATGGTGATAGTCTAGCCCTCAAAACACTTTCCATAGCTAAGAAATAATAAAAATCAAACTGTTACAATATAAAAAGTTACAACGTTAGGCAATTTTAAGTCCTACATATTGTAGGTCAGACAAATTTTCTACTTGGTCTTTAATACAATGCTAAGTTGACACACACCCCCCCAACACACTCAAACACACATATATGGGAATGACATACTGGTCTAATAAGGCTTTTGTTGCTAAGTATCATGTTAGATACTATGTCACATACCAGTGATACAATCTTTTTAGTCTACTTGGTGAATATGTTAATGCTTTCAGTTCACAAAAATTTTCTTTTTTCCTACCTCAGATGTGTCAGCAGGCACACAAAGAACATAGGTACAGAACTCGGTGCCAGGCCATCTCTAAAATAATGTATAATTCTCATTACGCAAAAAGTAAAGTCTTAATAGTTACTAATTTTACAAAAGTATTATTACTTCTCATGGCTTAAATAATTGTTGTAAACAAATTTGTCTTGGCAATTCTTAACAATTGCATAATTTTAGCAATTGCTCATTTGTTTTTCTGAGATAAGAAAAATGATATAATAGAAAAACTTCCCTAACATACAAATGTGGGCTTGCCTTCAAAATTTAAAAAACAAAAAAAAAACACAACCAAAAAAAAACCTCTTTGAAAACCATTCATGTCTTTGAACACTAATGATTCAATGATTCATTTCTTTTTTCCTGTTTTCAAAATATTTTCAAATCCTGACATCTTCCTTTGTAAGCATAGGCTGAAAGAAAAGATCTCAGCACTCAGGCTTTACAGTCATTAAATTTGCATTTGTTTTGGGAGAATACTTGTACTGCACAGGTAAAAGAACAAAGAGATATTAAGGAGAAACTATTCCATCTGGATTAATCACATTTAAAAAATTGCCTTATAAATGATGGGTTTTATTCATCAGTTGTTAATCCAAAGAATCAACCAATAGCGATGACCGATATTTTAAAGTACTTCACTGAGCAGCATATATGCATCAAAACTGATCAGGTGAGCTGTCATTTAACCTAGTCATCCATCACTTGGTGACTATACTGAAGGGCCCCTCACTGTCTACAATTTACTCAGTGTTCCAAGATCAGGGATCTTGGATACACCAGCATAAAACCATCCCACAGTCTGATTTTTTTTCCACTTCTGAAGCAAACGATAGGGACTTTAAACCACTGTCAGAGACATTTGCCCTTTCAAAAACCAGTGCAATCTCTAAGACTGCAGAAATGCAGAGCAGCTGTTTCAAAACAAGATGAAGTAAGTCTGTTAGTCCACTGAACGACCGCACTTGGTAGCTTTTCAGTAGTGGAAGAAAATCAAATTTAACCTTCCACACAGCCAGGAGCATTTGGCCACCCTTCTGTAAATCTCCTCCTGCATATCATGTTTTTCTCAGTTTATCACAGAGTATAGCATCGTAGCATTCGTTCATTCATTTGATTTCTCTCCTTTGCTTTATTTATTAGTGCTGGACGAGGTAAGCTTTTGATACTGCTTACTGAAATGAAAGGCCTAGCAAATCAGCGTCCTCAGTGCCTCACTTTCAAGCTCACGTTCCCTCTAACAGTCAAAAATTTCTCTGTTGTTCTACTAAGACGGTTCCCTTTGTTCTAGATGATCATAGGGGCAGGATTTTGAAGAATGTCATAATAGAAGAATGTTATAATAGAAAAAAAAAACCAACAATGGTAAATATCTACAGATCAGTAAGCACACATAAGATTGTGAAAATCATAGGTTTTCATACTAATAACAACTTTGGTAAAAACAGTAATTTTTTTAACCAGTACAGCTATACAAATCCCTTTTATAGCTGCAGCTATTTCAGGAAAAATGCCTAAAACATGAGAATTTTCCCCCTTACTTTAAAGTTCTGCTTTAAAGTATTCTGCTGCAGGCATCTTTACACCCATAACACTGAATCCACACTGCGTGAATAACTGTACCCAGGGAGTGTAACAAGCAAACCTTAATAATAGACTCAGCAAGAGATCTCAGTCATTCTGATGTCTTTTTGTGCAAGACAGGCTGCGAATGCGCAAGGAGCAAAAGCCACAAGTAATTTGTAACATTTCACAGTTACATTAACACCTCTAATTGTAACTGACAGGGCAATTAAGGCTGAAAAACATCCCAATGCAGCGGCTTGTACATGATGATTGTCCCACTGAAACAAAAGATCATGTATTCTATTTGGAGAAAAAAGTGTTTCACTTTATTTTCCTCCATTGAAGTAGATGTCTCAGTTCATCATGCCTCATTAAAAGGTTTGTGTTGCTATAAACATGATTATTTCAAACAATCCCAAGCCTTTATACCAAACATATAATTTAACAATTCTTTTCTCAATACAAGTATCAAGATTCTTTTTTCAAAAAAAAAAGGTTGTTAATTTAATCCATTTAAATAATGGACCTTAGAATAATGAACAGGCAATATTCTGAATACAAATATATTTAGGGCACATGTCTCCCCCTCCCTCCTTCCAGACAATTCCCCTCATGTGCCTGGGTTTACCAGGCTTTGTACAGTGGTTTTACTACCAGATTCCCTTCCTCCCACACACATACACAGCTCCCTGTGGTGAGCCGTAACAAGTGAAGTTAGGTCCAACATCATCAAGTAGTTAAATTCTGTAGCAACAAATTTGTTTCTGTAAAAACTTGATGCTTACAATATATCTATTTGGAGGCAAGAGAATGTCGTGGTTTGGGCCAGACTGGCCACTGAGATCACAGAATCATAGAATCATAGAATGGTTTGGGTTGGAAGGGACCTTAAAGATCATCCAGCTCCAACCCCCCTGCCATGGGCAGGGACACCTCCCACTAGACCAGGCTGCTCAAAGCCCCATCCAGCCTGGCCTTGAACACTTCTAGGGATGGGGAAGCCACAGCTTCTCTCGGCAACGTGTTCCAGCGCCTCACCACCCTCACAGTAAAGAATTTCTTCCTAATGTCTAATGTAAATCTCCCTTCTTTCAGTTTAAAACCCTTACCCCTTGTCCTATCATTACACTCCCTGATAAAGAGTCCAGATGATTGGTTCTGTTTTACCTCAAACCAGGACAGAGAATATTTGATTAGACCTACTCTAATCCCAAGAAACTGAAAGTCCATCAGTAGTTAGAATGTTTTAGTTGCAATCTTCAGGCACACCTTACAGCTGAGTTTCATCTGAAAAGAATCCCGTTTATTTGCCCCAAGACTGCTCCACAGCATCAACTGAAGTGCAGTAACTGGAGACAATTGAGAGATTTGCTTCGAAAGCACAGTCCGGATCCAAATTCAAATGCTAATGTAGATGCATCTCTACCTGCTTCTTCAAGTAGAAAGCAGTTGGTAACATGTCCATAATTTAGGAGGAAAGAATTCCTCTTCAGTTTCCGCACACATACTCAGGATTTAAAGTGGGTGGGAATTTTTTAGTCCTCTGAGAACTCTCCCACATCTCAGCTGTTGACTGTTTAATTTCTCAGTTGCATCCTACTAATCATTTACTATGTATATTTGTATATCAAACCTTAAAAATATCTGGCTACACTTTACACAGCTGTGATTATAAGCATACAGGGAAAAAAAACCCACCAAAATATTAAGTCCATATCCCACAGCCTTATGCTGTATTGCAATCTTAAAGAACATATATGAATAAAAATCATCTGAAAGCTGAATAACGATATAACTTGTTGTGGCAATTAATAAAATGATTGATCTTAGAAAAATACCTAGATCTGTGTCCAAAGTGTGACAGAGGTCATGTTAAATGTGAGCAGTGGATTTCAGAGTGTGCTTTTTTTTTACCTTTCTAAAATTACACAAAGACAGAAAGCGCATCAAAGGAAATAAATAATAATTTAAAAAAAAAATACGTCACAGCAAAATAAGGGCCTTTACAGGCCTGTAAAGCAAAGTGAATCCATTAAGATGCCACCAAGAAGATTAGGGAGCTGGAGAACTGGACATATGAAGAAAGGCTGAATGATGTTTGTTCAGCCTGGGAAAGACCGGGCTTAGGGGGATGTCTCACCACACACTTTACAAAGTACCTAAAAAACATAGGTACAGAGAAGAAGGGGATACTCTTTTCACAAGGATGCACCATGACAGAACAAGAAACAACAGGCGTAAGTTGCTCAGGGGAAATGCTGTCTGGCTATATGAATAAAATACGCACCCTGTGATCAATTAAACACTGGAATAGGTTGCCCAGAACATTGGTGAAATCCCTGCCAATGAAAATCTTAAAGATTTAGCTTGACAGAGTCCTGAATAACCTAATCTATGGCCCTGACTTCTTACTGAATTTTGGACCAGTAATTCCAGAGGTCCCTTCCCAACCCAGGCTTTTCTCTGTTTATGAGCCCTAGGTAACAACGGAAGTTCTACACGCAAGGTGAAAAAATATTATAAAAAAAAATATCTTTTTTTTCCCTTTGAAATCCTGAACTGCAACAGTTCATGCATGTTTTTACTTTGCAAAAGATAAATAGCAGTATGCTATTTCTTCGGTTCACACTTCAAACAATGAGAAAAGTACTGAGGCATAGAGTTTATATTCTCCTACTACCTTATCTGCTCCAACTTGGTTCACCAGTAAAAGACACAGGTATGCTACTGTGAAGCGGTTTTTAAAGAAGCAGAATCTCTCGTGACAAGTTTGGAAACTGTACATGAGCCACTACAGGCAGAATCAGCCTTGCCCTCCTCTCTTCTTCTGTCCGGACAAAGGCTTTGGGAGAAGAATTTGAAAAATGGAAATACCAGGTAAGAAACTAGATAAGGAGGCTTATTGTCAACTGAAAATGTGAGGGACAATTTGAAAAGACTTTGAGTTTCTGTTGCTTTTAATCTTTCTCAAGAAAGCAAACACTCTTTGAGATTATGCTTTGTAACTGGGCTTTCGTCATGGCAATGGCTTACTACAGACTTCAAGGGAAAGAGGATATCTTCTTCCATTTGTGTTTGGTCTGCTCTAGACACCCTCGGGCTTCTGGGCGAGGGCAGAATGACTGTTACTCAGGAATGGCTTCTGATACGGAAGTTACTGGTCACTGTCTTCAATTTCCTCTTTCGTAAGAGTGATCAGCATCCTTGGTTTTTCCTGTACTCTTATTCATCCTTCTCTGGTGTCCTCCTTCCCTTAAATACTCAAAGTATTCCCTCATGATACAGTATTTAAATACTGGTGGCTGACAACACTTGCCTACATTAGCTTTGTATAGCAATTTCAAACACTTAGCGAAATAAGTACAGAATGAGTCAGATAATTCAGTAATACAAACAGGAAACTAGTTTTGGGGTTTGGGCATTTTTTTGTTGTTTTTTTTTTTGTTTGCTTGTTTGTTTTTTTCCTCAAAGCTGTGAGCTGCTGGTGTAAACATAGTTAAGGCCAAATGAAGTTTGTGTTAGATGAGATTTTAACAGCGCATGGCATAACTTATAAGAAGTTGAAAATAATGTAATCTTTTTGTAGAATTCAAGACACTGTTGTAAATCACGGCTCTGATGTGCTGCCATATCAATCAGTTTTTACATTAATATAAATGGATCTATATTGTTCTATTGGGCTGTCGTAAGTCATATAACACACTGATCAAAACCAGCAAATATCTAGAGAACAGAGGCAAACCCCAGAGATTATTTTAAGATTCCGTGCTATTGCTAGTTCACCTTTTAATCTAAATTAAAGCGAGCAAAAACAACAAAAGCAAGCACTGTTTTCAAAAAAAAGACCACCCACCGGTATTTCCTTGCAGAATAAAGGGCTGCCGGCGGGTAACGAGGCTTCACTTTTTGAGCCTGCGACAACTAGAATTTACAATCTTCTCCACTGGGTGGCAAGCTAGGATGCATCAATAGGAAGAACTGCTCTCTCCGGAGGACCACCAAAAAAAAGAGAGAAATCCTCCACTATTAATGTTTACCTAAAGTTTTCTCTTCTGTTACTGTTGCACTTGGCAATGCTACGAACATGTGGAAAAAAAGAAACTTTGAACAAAGATGACTGATTATGGCCTAATGGCAATTAAAACAAGTATTAACATAGACCCCGAAAAATCCCGGTTTTTGTTTAATTGTTTCTCTTTGATCACAACAGGGTCATAAAATGTGAACTATAGTTGCCATTAGAAGTGTTTGAAACTAATGCTGACTTCGGATAAGTGGTTTCTCACATGCATCACAATTACAGTTCTGCAATTTTTTTTTTGAATGAATGATTTTAATAGTCACTTGAATTTATAGTAAGAAAATGTAAGATGCAAATAGGTAAAAAAACCCCAAACACTATGTCTCTGATTTGTTTAAAATGCAGAATGTACTTCCCCTGTCAAGATTCCATAAAACAGGAAGGACTCCTCTCCAAAATACTTTGGATAAATACAGACTCACTTTGTTTTCTAAAGTTATTTTGTGGCTATCAAAAGAAAATAGGAATAATAAAATTACAAAGTACACTTTTTCATTGTTTTATGATGATTAATGTGACTCCAGTGAAGTGAAAATAAAGAAATGGAGTGCAAAGAAGAAAGGCTTGAAGTGGAAGACAAAGTAGACACAAGAATATGGAAATCAATGGGAAAAAGATGTGAAAAATACTGGATGAGAAAGGTATGCAAATACGAGGTAAACTGAAAAAAGCTATGAAAAATGAGAGGAGGATGACAGATTAGAGGGAAAGAAAGAAAGAAAAAAATCACACTGGTATTTTCTTCCAGAGAAATAACAGGAAATAATATATGTTTGAGCTCTTCATACTGTATGAAATTACGAAGAAAAAAGTTTGCATCTTTTTGTCACAGCGGGGAAGCCCATAAAACTTCAAAACATTTCTGGTATAACTTCTGGCTCTCACTTCCTAGTTCTGAGGGACTGCTGCAAAGCAGCAATTACGGATCCACAGTACACATCCTTTGAAGTGAATGCACGAGTGTGAGTGATCACTAGATTACAGCTGCTTTATATTCGAGTGCCCAACAATATCTTTTTTTCTCTTTTTGTTAGAAGAAAATGTTTCAGAAATATGCAGTGTAGTATCATGGAGAAGTTCAAATGGAGAAATGTCTCCACTCAAGAAGCTCCACTCTGGAAGCAACCACTTTCTGAGGTTAGCCAGCATGGACTTGGAATAAACATACACTGCTATGCTTTCTCCCTTCTCTTCCTTGGGTACAGCCCCCCAGTTTCTCCCAATTCATAGAAAGCAGAATTATACTGTAACTTTATCAAGAGTCCTTGATTAATTATTCCATGAATTTGTCTAGCCGTTCTTTGAATGCAGATACGCTTTTGACTTCCACAACATCCTGGGACAGAAATTCGGTGATTTAATTATACACCACGTGAATAAGTACCTTCCTTTTTTAGTTAGCTGGCCAGACATCACAGACATCATTTATTGTTGATAACTGTGAAGGACTATTGCCTATTCATTTTTTCAAGTTCATGTGCCGGAAATCCGTTTTGGAGTTAGATCTCCAAATGTTCCGGGTGAGTGGTCTCATTTAAACAGAAAACCACAGCCATCGGAGGACATATTATTGTCACTATTACCCTAGTG
>VYZM01016413.1:40908-173576 GCA_013398915.1 Dromas ardeola | reverse complement strand
TAAAAAAAAAGGCTTAAACCAAAAAGGAAACAGCTGAAGCAAATGAAATGTAAACTGCTAAGTAAGCTTTCATTTCGGTAATACCCTCTTTTTATTTTTCTGACCTTTTCCCATCCAGGCTTGATAATCTCTTAGATGGTATTACAGTCAGCAAAGGCTATAAGATTTATCTGAGATATGATATTACAGCTGTTAAAATCTTGAACTACTTCCTTTAGAAAAATGCACAGAAAAGGAGAAAAAAGAACTGCAAAGATTTTTTTAAAACATATCTATCTTCTGTCTCCAGGGCTTATTGCTACTTGCAGCTTGAATCAGAGATACAGCAAACAGTCTGAGCAATCTCTTCAGGTCCTGATACACTCACACCAGCATGGTGGAGCTTATGATATTGCTTTCCCATGTCAGGCCCAAAATTGTAGTCATCACCAGCTATGGCACATGATTTTTAAATATAAGGTAAAACCAGACGAAAGTAAGGAAGACTCTTAAAACAGATAAATTTATCTTTAACTAATTTGAACAATACAGACTTTCCCTCCCCTGTGCCAGGAACACTGCACTGATGAATTCACCAATATCTTTATTTATTACCATACTGAGGGGGATGGAGGGACAGAAAGAAAAAAGGAAAAGAAGAGAGCAAGTGTACAGGTTCAGGCGTTCCTCAGTATTTACAGAGAAAAAGCAATGATGCCTGCTCAGGTCACTATTGCTTCTAAAATGTCACAGTATCCCGGGATCATGGCAACAGAAGTTGAGCAACACAGGATTTAGATAATCCTAGATTCAGAATCAGAGAGCTGGAGGAGATTTTAAGAGGTTATCCAAATTATCTTCATATCTCTAAGGAAAAATTGGCTTTTGCTGCATCATTTCTCAGTGCTTTGCCTTGCCTGTTCTTAAACATCCTCCTTCAGGCAGATGCTGGACCCCAAAACTGCCCATTTTTGCCTATTATTGTCCTTGTCACTAGAAAACCCTACCTAATATTTAATCAGAATATATTTTAAATGTTTACTATGTGTCCTAGTCATTATGGAAGCAGATAACAGATACTTTTCTTCCCCCTAGCAACAGCCTGTTTGCACTTTGCATTTTCTCCTTACAGTTTTTCCTTTCCAGGTTAAACAAATCTAATTCTTTGACTCTTTTTTTTAACCTGAGTTTCGTAGGTTCTTAATTGATCTTATAATGCTTCTGGGAATACTCTTGCAGTATGCCACAACTTTCCTGAAAATGCTAAAATTGGGCTCAGGCTGAGTTTCATCAAGTTGATTTTGAATTGCATACCCTGGTTTTTGCATGTTATTAGTGCCTTCTAATCTGGTTTGCCAGCACAGCGGTTAGGCTCACTGCCTCCAGTCCACATTCCCAAAGCCTGACACCTTCATTTCCCTTCACAATATCCCTAAACACCATCACTTCTGACACTGCTCATCACCCATTAGATCTCTTCGCTAGTTGAGTGATTCATCGGTCCATTTCAAACGTCATTTCCCAGCACAATCTGTGGGGCACATCAGGAACATTTCTTGCTCAAACACAACCTCCTTGTTTCTGAATTTGCAGAATTTGTTTGTTTGAGTGTGTTTCTGAGACTGAGTGTGACATTCCATAACCGAAAGAAATCTCCAGGCACCACACACACAATGTGTCTTACTTTCATAGCAGGCACACAGACACGCTTAAGCACAAAACGAAAAGAATGATGATTTTTCCATAGATTAACAGTTCTGTAATAATAATAATAATAATAGTAAAAAATCCCTGATCTCAGTCAAAGCACAGGAAAGACTTTTTTTTCCCCTTCAGTTACAAAAGAACAAGTATAAACAAATAAAATTGAACAGAGGACATTTTGCCTGAGTGACAAGGCAAAATGAAGGTGAGGAAGAGGACAGATGTGAGCACCTTCATAGAGCTACTGAAGCAGGAGAATATGTACCACAATATATTTAGTGTACTAGTAGAGGTATTGAGATGTAGGAACTGATCTGCAGGTCTCAGCTCTAGTGGATAATCTAGAGCAACTGAGAGTATCCTAATCTTATGATTTTAATCAGCAGTCTGTACCTCTAAATACTTTCTACATGTCAGCTCTTTCAGGAAGCTAACATTATAGTTTTCATACCAAAAATATAAATATATATAAAAAATACATATGAAACCAAAATATTTTAGTAAGGAAATGCGTAAATTAAACTAATATCAAAGTTGTCTTACTTTTAAGATAGAGTGCTTTTGTCACCAATTATACCTTTAGGTTGATCCACAGATAAATAAATTGCATTTATTAAGTATTTTTAGTCAAATGAAATTACTTTTAAAAGACACTATGGTCTAGAATTTAATAGTGTGTTTCATTTCTGTATAAGGACTGAAGTGTCTTATCAATCAAAACCAAATAGTATAATATACATACATTAAACTGTATCATTATGGTTAGCGATGATGTGGCTGAAAGCCTCTAGGGGAAGATTAGGGGGATGAAAATAAAGAAGATGTTGTAGTGGGTGTCTACTACCAATCGCCCAGCCAGGATGATAGCACTAATGAGTTGTTTTATAGGAAATCAGGAGAAATTTCTGTATTGGTAGCCCTTGTTCTTATGGGAGATTTCAACTGAGAATATCATACTGCTGAGACAAGCAGGTTTTGGAAATTCTTCATGTCTTTAGGAGATGATAACTTCTTGTCACAGGTACTCAGTGAGCCAACAAGGAAACACTGGAACAGGATTCCTAGATGGGTGGTCAATGACTCAAGCCTGTCAGTGTTTAAAAGGTATTTCGACAGTGCCCTTAACAACATGCTTTAACTTGGTCAGCCCTGAATTGGTCAGGCAGTTGGAATAGATGATCGTTGTAGGTCCCTTCCAACCAAAATTTCTATTCTATTCTATTCTATTCTATTCTATTCTATTCTATTCTATTCTATTCGACTCTACTCTACTCTACTCTACTCTATTCTACTCTATTCTACTCTATTCTATTGTCATATTATAGTATAAACATAGTAATAGCATAATAATATCATATAATAATAACTAAATATAATAGTACCAGTTAACATAATAACATAGGTTTGAAAAGATATAACGTATTAATAGTAAGACCATAAGCAGCCAAAAACGATGATAGAAGAACACTATTCTTGGGAAATCTGTAATTACAAGACGCTAATTTCAATTTGTTACTGAAACATTTGGTAGCAATAGTATAACTCATCTGGGGAAGGGCAGCAAAACAAAAGCCAGGAGGTAAAGTTGAGATTAAATCTCAAAGAAAGCACATGTCAACTTGAGAAGATTGGTGAAACCTTAGGACAAAGATTCCCAATGAGACCATCAAGGGAATCAACCTCTCATCGGGCTTTGGTGCTACCATTGGTGCTGCCATTGGACTACCCGAAAAGATGAAGAGAAGTAGGTCTGTAGCTGTTTGTTAAAAGGTTATCAATGAAGTTTCCTTAGGTATCATTGGTCAATAAATTACAGCTCCTACCTAACCTTTTTAGAGATACCTAAAGGCGCAGGCCTTCACTGTTCCTTCTATTTGGTACCAGCCACCTCCCAGTTTACTAACTGACCTCACAGCCTTTTGCCACCTTCCTTGATATGACCTTTAATACTACCTACTAATACATGCTGTACTAACATCATGCTCTTTATAAAAAAAATTGCAACAAACCTTTTAATGTTTCGGTCTCTGTCATCACAAGGACTTTCTGCTCAGAGAAATACTTGTTTTGGTGATGAGAGCAATAAAGCAAAAACGTAGAGATCAAATCTCTGAAAATCCTTCTGATATCCACAAATGCTAGTGTTTTGTAAGCTGTGAAATATATTGATTCCAGAGATACACGTCCAGGAGAATACCAGTTTATTATTATCTCTTCTTTGCCTTTGCTGCTGAATGATGTCTCCCAAGACACTGCATACATAAAACTTTACATGTGTTTCACCCTTAAAATGTTTTATCTTTGTGTCTTAACTTTTAGCTCTCTCCTGAGAAACCATGTATATTAGGAGATTACTTCATTCTTCAGAGCCAGGGAAGTTTTAAGCAAATAGCTTGAGTCTGTTATCACATACTCTGTATTAAAAGGAGCATTTTATAAAGGTCAAGATCAAACAAAAATCCATATTCTCTTTCTCCAACTGTATTTTGTAAATGCCAGTCCAGCGTCTTTTCCAATATAAGTTTAGGTGCTGTAAATTTGAAGGAGAAATGTCTGACAAACAGTAGACTTCTCTTTTTCCTCAAAATAGAGATGCAGGGACATTATTTTTTTTACTGTTCACAGGTGAAGCCTGAGAGAAGGAAACCCATATTCATTTGTTTTTCGAACTAACCTTGACACGTGCCTAGGGAAACAATGTACTTGACTACAGTTGGAAGAGAAGTTAGAGAAACACGAAATACAAACGAAAAGACAAAAGTGAGTTAGAAAGGTACCTTCTTACAATATCTTCTCCATTCCAACATGGGAGTCCATCGGCAGCTGCCAACTCATTACCGCACAGCTGATCAGCCAAGCCGCCGTAAAATGCTCTGTAGAGCCGGAGGTGGCTGATAAATTCTCTGCACAGGAGAACACCGGAAATAATTGACAGATTCAATCAATAACATTAAACAGTACTGCTGTTACACGTTTCTACAAGAAGATAAAGAATGTGCTTATTCTATTACTCTCCATATGTTCCAAAAAAATCAATTTGTCAATTTCCTGTTAGATAAGTTTGATTCTCTCAGATACACTTCAGTAGATTGGAAAGCTGATACTCTCATTGGTCAAAGTTAAAAAAAAAACAAACAACTTTACTCATGCTCTAGAACAGGAATTATTTTCCTTCAACCTGAAGTTTTCTTGCATAGTTGTGATACAGTTTTCAATGTTACAGTTGTACAAATATACCAAAAAATGTTAAAAAAAAAAAAGCAGCACAGCAGATAAAAAAAAAAGTGCATAAGAATAAGTCACCTGTTTTTTCAAAAGTCCTATCAACTAGTCCACTACACAGTGTTAGAAATACTACAAAGAGTGTTTGTTAGAATTATGGAGCAACTCAAGATTTAGTTAAGATGGTTTTAAGATGTAGGTGTTAAATATTTAGTGGATATTTAAATTACTGTCTGAAAAATGACATCAGTTTTATCATGTGCTATGTTGGTAGATTATAAATTATGTATTGCTATTTTAAACGATTTTCGAGATGCCCGGAGCTAATGATAAGGTTTTGTACTTAAATCAAAACAAATGAATGACTTTTTACTTAGTATGTTTGTAACTGGATTATGATATTCATGTTTATAAATTGTTTGCTTATGTATTGAAAATCTCTTCCTGGGAGACCCATTCCTGCTGTGAAAAATTAAAATATCTATTCATTCTAGTTTAGAACATCACACTATACTGAGTTATCTATGACCCGCAGGCACAAAGAAAGGCACCAACAAATGCTGTACCCATTGCTCTGTAAGCCAGAAAACTTCTTGTATGGTGTCTGTAGTTGTGAAAAAATGCCAGAAATACTCTATACATTTCCCTGTATTTAGTCAATGTAGGCCTAAAATGGCATGAAGAATTAAATTGTTAAGTATTATTTACTCCAAATTAAAACAGATAAAATATGAGTGATTATATACAGTCTGTCATTTAAAAAGCCACGTGTTGTTTCTTGTAATTGTAGGGCAAATATTTTACACAAACCACATGACTTAAATTCACTACGCCTATTAAATGTGATATGAGTTCCCTACTGAGTCTAAAACTGCAGTTCTGAAAATCTCAGGTAGGGTTAGTTTTAACTATGCATCATATAATTGATGCTGCGCAATATATTTTAAATATGCAAATATGATTCATCCACACTCTCCCAACCATGAATAGTCGTATCTTGTATTTCTCCATCCCCAAAATTGCATCCAGTATGCACAGTATGTTTGCAATTTTCCTCCATTTCCCATTGAGTGGGATTGATTTTGATTTTGTCTATGCTTTGGGTTTATATTCAGGATGAAAACCAGTGTTTAGAGAGTCCTCTCATAGTAAACACTTGGAATTTCTTCTCCTGCACAATCAATCCATGTATAATAGAGAAACTGAAATAAATACAGCTACCATAATATCTTGTGACAAACTGCATTCTAACAGAAAGGTCAGTTATTCAGTTTATTAGTAAATACATCCTGAGGCAAAGATAAAGTTAATACAGAAGTAATAACTGATTTCAGCCCCTGTTGATGTCTGACCAAAGTAGTTAGAAAGGCAGATGGTATAAATGTCAATTTTCACATCATCATCTTCTAGACCAGATAGCATGTAATTATAGGCAGCCGAGCACAAATGTGCAATTACAGTCAGTTGAAGCTGCAGATACTTCTTATCGTTTATTTGGAAATTTTCATTTTCTTTACAATTTTATTCTCCTGGCTAAAAGCTGTCTGCAATTTTAAGTTTTGGAGGGACATATACTTTCAAGTTTGTCTGTTACTATGGAAGGTTCTGCTTAGATGTTTTTAAATTCATCTGAAAATTTTTGGTATCAATAGCACAGAGAAATTTTCTTTTCTTCTCGTACCACGTAGTACTAGAAAATACCATCTCAGGTCTGATGGTAAAAATAATTTAGGAGAAGTTCAGGCAGAGGCTGTCCAACACGCACTTTGAAATGTAAACTTTCATCTGGACATGCATTTGAAAAATATTAGGAAATTCGGGAACTCTTAGGAGTCACTCTTTTTGTTCATTTGTTTTCCCTAAGATAACTGTCATCGATCAAGTCTACACAGTTTAGGAGAAACCTATTCTTTTCTGCTAAAGCCTGTGAAAGATGTTGAGAGCAACCTGCTGCCAGGAGTTCATGGGAGGTAAATAAAGTGGAGTTAGACTCGGAGAACAGCACTTCCTCAAAAGCAGGCTGCAAGCATTCGCTGAAGTCGCTCTTCCATGTAAGGAATTGTTAGAGTTGCCATGGGAATATAAAGTGAAATATAAAGCGATTGTGACTAATAAGGAAGGAGGCGATCCAGGAGGCAGCGAATGAAGATGATATCAACTATGAAGCTGTTAAACAGAAATCTACGTCAGGGGATCTCAGACTTCCCCCTGCCCTGTGCCGCCTTTTGGCGTAGCGCCTGTTGCATGCCATAAAAGGTTTCCAGCATCTCAAGCAGGGGGAAGTCATGGGAAAACAACATTGCTTTGTGCTGCCCACTGCCTCTGATGTCCCTTAAGATCTTCTTTTGTGCAACCGCCCTGAGGCCAATCCAGACACCACTTATTTTGAAACATGGAACTGAATTAATTGAGATTTTAGAACGTGATTTCATGTTTGCAGAGTGCTAGCAATAGGAAAACATCAAGAATTTGCTTAGCTACACAAGAGAGAAAATGTGCCTGTATAATGGGTATTGCCTGATGAATTTCTGTGCTGGCTAAAGCAAACTTCTGTTTTGCATCTCTTTCCCTTCCCACAATGTTATCTAAATCCTGTATCTGGTGTTGGTTTTTTCCACGATACTTGGAACCTTGCACTAACTAGAATGGTCTGCCTTTGAAGCTCAGAGGCACCTTTTCTTCTCCAGACCTCAGGAGTGAGCAATTATTCCCTGCAGTTCTCTCACTTCAGTTTCCTTCTGCACTGCAAATTGAAATAAAAGGAAAAAGAGGACAAAGAAAACCTCTCTGTATTTTAGCAAACACTGACAGAAATGAAATTTCTCATTTTAACTTTGTATTTTATTTGTATAACCTTTAGTCTCAAATGTAATACTATCTTCACTTCTTATTACAGTGCAATTACTTCTTACAGTCATTAAAGACTTGATTCATTTGTCCAAAGACAGCGTGGCCTTTGAGATGCCCTCAGCTGTCCAAGATACCTGGAGAAGGCTGGAATATATGATACAATTTACAGGACACCTGCATCCTTCTTGTCAGCAGAAGATCAGTTGGGATACCCTAAGGTATCCTCAGGTGGCACTGGATGCTTGTAGTTGTGTGGGCAGCTGAACTGAGTCCTCCTCTCCACAGAGTATAACGGCAGCTTAAAGACCTAGCTCATATGCAGTCAGGCAAATATTACCCTGTAATGCTCAGACAGGGATAAATCAAGCCTCTAAGCCTTTGCAGTCACCTGAATTCACGATATACTCGCAAAGAGCCAGAGGGAAAAAAAAAAAAAAACAAAACAAAAACAGCTGGACTTGATTGAACAAGGATTTCAAGATTTAGCCCTAAATGCTTAGTTGTCTCATTTTTCACATTAGAAAGGTATGTAAGAACAGTCATTCATTTTTTTTCTGTCTGATCTATTTATGTAAATAGTCTTCTGACTTCTTGATAGATTTAATAATGCCTGCTGATGTGCAAGTTAAATGTAATTTGAAAACTTACAGATAAAGATAGAGCTAATGTTCATATTTTACCAGTGTCACCCACTCTTTTAAATACTTTAAACCACACCAAATGACTCTGGTCATGTGTCCATTATTTCAGAAAACAAAATCTAGTCATGAAACTACTCTTTCCAAAATGTACCAGAGCAGATTGTGTTGCTGAAATGCTTCATTCTTTGCAGTCTTTATTCATTCTCTAGTAATGCATGCCATTGCATCGAATATAATCTATTCTGTTGTAAAATTAATGGCTTACTTTATTCTTTCTTTCTGGCTGTAAAACTAATGTCTTACTTTCTTCTGTTGGCGAGGGTTTCTTCACTGTCTCTTGAGAACATCTTCAATCCCTGATTATCTTTGTTCTGATCAAAGGAGCAACCTGGAGACTGCGTAGGCTTCCTTACAGGAGGACCACATACCTTGTTCACCTAAAAGGTAAAAAAGCCACAAGAAAAAGGAAAGAACACATGTAAACAAAAATTATTATGTATCTCTCAATTCAGTTTAAGTCCATTTTAATAAGAAAGAGAGCTCTGTGGACATAAAGCTAAGAAAAATACCATTAATTATCATACTTCTCAACACTATATGCATAACGAATGCAGTAAACACATAACTAGTCATTTTACAGTAGAAAAACCTCAAACAAAATCATTCCTTTTGAAGGAATACCAGGTGTATAAGCAAGTCACCACATGTATTTTATTGGTTGTGGCTTTTCTTCTTCCTGTAAGGCACGTGTATTGCTATGCAGAGAGTAACAGCAACCTCAGAGAACACGATGCGTTGTGAACAGTGGCATATTACCATTTTTTCTGTATTATACCCCAATCACATTTTTCATATGCATTGCACTTTGTGATTTCTTTCAGGGTTGATGAATTATTATGGCTTGTTCAGCACAGTTACCCAGAGCATATAGTGAACAGTTAGCATGGTGGAAACTTGCATTACAAATTTGCAAGATGTAAATTTAATGATCCAAGATGTAAGTTTAGTGATTCGGACCATAGATGTTGAAAATATCAAGGGATTTTATATTTCTGGCTTTCTGATCCAGATGCCAATAGATACAAATTCACGTGACCTCCCATTTTCCTCTTTGTAAAATGTGATACCGAGCATTTTGTAGAGTGGAGGATATCAATTGATGTTCATAGCTCATTATTCTTCCTAGTCAGTGAATAAAAATAATTAGGGCCATACATACCTATTAAACAAGAGATACTTCGTGTGGGGATCACATGAGACATGATATTAAGCAGACTGAACAGCACATATCTTGTGTAAGCTAGCACACATGCCCTACTGAAAAACTAATACCGTATGTGATTTATGAAAACTTGGTTTCAATAGGTAGTCAACTTTTTTTAAAAGAAAAAGGGACAGGGATCCAATTTTTGAAGCAGAAACTTACTCAAAATGCTACCATGAGAAAGAAGAAAGGGTGCATATGTTATACAGCAAGGATTGTTGTTTCCTGTTGTATTTTATATTCCCAAATGGAAGAGCAGAGAAAGCAAATAAATCTCATGTTTCAAGTTACCATGACACATGTTAAAGAAAAAAAAGTGCAGGTCTTCGGGACCACCTCTCCAGCTAAGAACTGCTGTAGTGTTAGCTAAGAAATACATTTAAAATTTAAAATAAAATGAACATATCTAATGAGTTACTTTGTTGTGACGCATGGTGTAAGTGGTGATAATGAAAGACGCATTGAATGTACTTGCTTAGGCCCGTCAAAAAAGGAAGAATCAGCATTATTACTATATATGAATAAGCGTTTACCTTATGAATTGAAAGTGATGGTAAAGCTGAAAGTGAATAGTCCTTTTTGGGTGCCAGTCACATGTCTTAATTTAGGCATCCAAGCTATATTTTGAATCCCCTTCAAATGAGGTGCATGAATTTACCTGCAAGATAATTGTCCCTGGGCATATGGCCAATGTCCTTTAAGGGACTTAATGGGATACACTTTAAACATCACTTGAAGTATTCACCTCACTGTTTCTTATCAGAGGCAGTCTCCTCTTGGAGAGCATCTTATGACATTTACTCTTGTCCTCAAATTCAGTTTAAAATCTCCCTCACACTTTTACCACTATTTCCCCCATTAGTTCTTCTTCAGAGGACACTATCCCATGCTCTTCACCAGATTAACTGGACTCCCATTTCCCCCCTGTAAGTCTCTACGTGCTTTCTAGGCTTCACCCATCCTTGTGCGGGTCTGCCCCTTCAGTCCTGCATTTCGCCAGCCTCTGCAGCATTCCATCCCATCAGCCACTCTACACCATAGAATCATAGAATCATAGGGTTGGAAGGGACCTCTGGAGATCATCTAGTCCAACCCCCCTGCCAGAGCAGGGTCACCTTAGAGCAGGTTGCACAGGAACGCGTCCAGGCGGGTTTTGAATGTCTCCAGAGATGGAGACTCCACCACCTCTCTGGGCAGCCTGTTCTAGTGCTCTGCCACCCTCAAAGTAAAGAAGTTCCTCCTCATGTTGAGATGGAACTTCCTACGCTCAAGTTTGTACCCATTACCTCTTGTCCTGCTGCCGGGCACCATTGAAAAGAGCCTGGCCCCATCCTCCTGACACCCACCCTTTGAGTATTTGTAAGCATTAATAAGGTCACCCCTCAGCCGTCTCTTTTACAGACTAAACAGACCCAATTCCCTCAGTCTTTCTTCATAAGAGAGGTGTTCCAGTCCCCTAATCATCTTGGTAGCCCTATGCTGCACCCTCTCCAGCAGTTCCCTGTCCAATTTATGCATTTATGCACCAATATTATGCATATCTACCAGAGACAAAAAAATGCTCTTTTCCTTTTACTTGTCTCAATTTGTTCATATTCTCTTATGCTCACTGATGGGACACGGGCAGTATTATGCTTATGATCAGCTTTTAGGACAAGCAACTGGTGGTTTGGGTTACCTCAGCTCCGGCTTGCCATAGACTCTTCAACAAGTCTTTGTCTTATCAAGAATAAAAATAAAGGTTTAACAGGCAGCACAAGTCAGACCCAGGTGTCTGTGAAGGAGGCTCTGTCTCATGACAGGCACGGGTTATGTGTGTAGATTGTTGTAGGTCTTAGGTGCCTTGCATATCTGAAAGAGGCACCTTAGCTGTCCAGGCACTCTCAGAGACTGACTGCAGGGTGGGAGCCTGTGAGGGGAGGAGAAACGTGGTGGAGATGAGTCACTGGCTAATGCAGACCCTAAGCAGATGAGTACCAGCCCTTTGGGTCAGGGGAAAAAAAGAAAGAAAAAAAGAATTTGCTCCAGTTATAGTAACCTGAAAAAAACATATGCATTCAGCTCCACGAGGAGGCAGGAGAATCCAGTCTCATCTGTATTTCTTGAATTTACAATAAAATCTCCTTACACTTTACTCTGACTAAAACGATCAAATAAAGAAAATCAATAATTTTTACAGTCATAGTGGCTTGGAATATGGATTATATTTGTTTTGGATGTATTATACAGTTGCTTCAAAGTACTGTTTAATGGCCTTTCTCTCTGTTTATTCTCTTTGAGTGAATATCTCAAGAAATGCATTGTGCAATACCAGGAAATTTGCATTCACTGATACATTTAAAAAGAAACCTTAGTTTCGATTACAAAACCTTTCTTAAAAAATTAATCTTGGGTAAACTTTACATATATATAAATACCATAAAAATCCAGTCATCATCTGAAATGTCTTTTAAGGAACAGATTATTTTTTTTCCAAAAGCCATTTTTGGAAAATTCTGAAAACAGCATTAATTAAATGATAAAAAGTGTTTGTACAGCACCACGCGCACCTCTGCCATTGCCAGAAAGAAGTGCCTGACAGTAATCATACTGCTGAGAACGCAGTTCTGTTGATGACAGCAACAGCTCTCACAGCTGAAAGTTTGCTCACCAGCCTTTAGCAAAGTCACTTGCTTCTTCAGACGTAGTTTCGGCAGGATGAGCTACTTCAGCACGTACAATGGTATCGTCATACCTTTCTCACATCTCTGATATTTAAGTCCCTTGGACCACTGGCTGACCGACTGGCTTTGTGTGGTGTTGGTTCTTCTTTTCGTGTTTTGCACATCGCACCTGTATGGCTCACCCAACTGAACCCAATCTGTCTTTTTTTTTTAACTGTTCGCCAGTGGCTGTCGCTTTTATGTCATGGTTAAATCATTAACTGTATATGCATGCCAAAGGGTACGCTTGCCTCCCTCACTGGCCCAGTCTTCATTGTCACCTGGTTTCTTCAGTAAACTTGTGCACATGAAAAGATCATGTATTCTTGTCTTGCCTTCAGGTGCCTGTTCTGTCTGTGAGCCAAATAATTTAGAACCAAACTATCAGTATCTCATTTCCCAATACATGGCTGATGATAGTCTGAAAAACAGATAAATACACTTTCTGTAGTAATGTCTGCTTTCTTTCAACGCATTCTTTAGGTCTCCAGGGATGAGCACACGGTATCAGTGTAATGCCATTTAGATGTATTTCCCATGTTTTCTGAAGGATTACAACTATATCCATTAGCCACATTGTTGCTTAATTATTAGTCTTTGGGCTGCAAAATTAACCTTCCAAGTAAAAATTCATTCAATGCTATTACCACCAGTCTTGAGAGACACAGACTGGAATCATAACTTTGAGAGAAGGGGAATGGTCCCACTAGGCTAATGATCTAACAAATGGGCATTTTGCAGCAACATCTGATCAGAAGGTATTCTTACTGCCTTCCAGTTTCACTGAAAGGGTATTCCCACTGAATGCTTCCACAAACTGAGTACTTTTCTTGGCTTCAAACACAAAAATCCTAAAAGAGAGTATAAAACCATTCTCAAAGGGAACCGAAAATACCCTGAGAAAAGTGAGACTGAAAAATCAACAAAAATATTATTCAGCAGAGAATTACACATCTCACTGAATTTCAGGAAGAATTAAAGACTGCTACAAAATTTCAAAATCAGAGAAGCCTCAGCAACTTACTAGGGTTTTTTTGTCATTTGGATATTTTTTTTGTTTTGGTCAAATGTTCTTAAATACCGCACAATATTTAAGAGCATAAAAAGAAACGTCAGAAAATGATAAAACTCCTGATTTTCACAGTTCAAACAAAAGTATTGTCATTATACTCAGCATGCTGTTATTATGCACAATTTGTATGCCACAGTATGATGACTGGGTTAATTAAAAGCTCTTGTAATAACCATGCAGTTAAATTGCAATTACTGCCACACATGAACTTTATGGCAGTTTGATTTTGCTCAGTGCAATTCTGTAAAATGTCTACTTATGGTTATTTACAGTTTGGAAAACCAGTGCATCATAAAACTTTACATTTACACAGGACTGGACAACGATGGGAGCATCATTTCAACAATGGTGGGATACTGTCCTCTAAGTTGACATGCTAAATAGAAGAAATCAGTCACTTTCTTTGGTTTGTTTTCATTTTTTTGTTGTTGGTTTTGGTGTTGTTTTTTTTTCCACTATAGAAATGGTTCTTTCTGGCCTCAGCATTTCTACTGAAACAATTTTACATCAAATGACCGAGGCAAACTGAATGCCCAGTCCTGTGGTGCACTTTTGAACTAGATATGCCAAGTCTCGGTGATTAACTATGCCATAATCTTTAAATGCTGCCACTCTGCCAGGAATCCTGAGACTCTCTGCTCCACTTTGGTTCACAGGCTGTTGTGAGATATGCCAAAAAGATGATCATCTTCTAGTCTTGCAGTTTGTCTGTAGTCTATTCACTAGTTCTTACTGCTGTGCTAGGAGCAACAGGGAAGAAAACACTTCTCTGGATATAAAACCTCTTGTGCTTAGACTCAGCTCTAGCTGAGAACGAGAATTAGGACTATGAAAATTGCTCTTTCTTTTATATTTAACTGTTTCATGCTTCTTTTGGTAAGTTTAGCAAGTTTTTGATACATATATATCCAGGATTTCCTCTAAATGGGGTATGTGTCAAGTATTCAGTAGTTTATAACACAGTCTCTCAGACCTGTAAACCATCAGTGTAGCTGTAGTCCATATAAGCATTTAAAATCGCTTTTATTTAATGCATGCTTTAGTTAGTGATTAGTCTGGTGGCTTTTTGTTCTAGCTATCAGATCACAAATTTGTCACCATCCCTTACAATTAAATCCTCTCAAACACTCATGAGCAAATGGACAGCTGACATCTAATAACTCTAAAACGGAGATAGAATTAGGTGGCAGGGATGGACTGGTTGAAAATACATTTGTTACAAAAAAAAATTGTGGTTAAGTGAATTTTATTTTATTTTCTAGGAATACACAAGCAAATACTTTCTTCGAGAAACAGATTCTCAATGAGTCACAAGCTTTCCCAGCAACAGATTACTAACTAAACTACCCAAAATATTCATCCAGAAAAACAGTGCATTAAATGTTTATGAAGTTTCCTCGATTCTTATTTAACCCTTGCAAGTGGATGTGTAACGCTTTCAGGTAGGTGCCTGTGTCTCAGAGGAGAAAACGAAGACCAATACAGCATACTCTTTTTTGCACCTCATTCTGCCAGCCAGCCTCTGAGAGCAGCACAGGAGAGGGTGGCTTCTCCGTCACCAGGCAACACAGGGGTTTGGCACTTTCTGATCATAGAAGCAGGTGAAAATGAAGATTTCTCACAGTAAGATCAGCTTCTCCTTTTAACTTGTAATAATCTCCAGCTGAGCTCCTGCTGCAGGAGCCAATACATCCACGCGCTTGGTGCTCGTTTCACTGGTTTGTCTTCTTCTAGTTAAACCACAAGAGGGGGCACCAACATTTCAGTATTTCCAAGCACTTAAGGAGGGTTTTATCGTTTGCTGCTTATAAAAGTTGCTTATTTAATATCAAACGTCTGTTGCAAAGCAAAATGTATTTTGATATGTGAGAGCGTGCACATGTGTCTGAAAGATTAAAGTATTCCCTACAGAGACAAAATTCAAGTTCTTGAAAACGAGCGCAAGCATTTGGTACGACGGGCCGTTTTTCCTTCAAAACAGGAAAAAGACATTAATGTGATTGTCTTAGGAAAGATCAATGGAGTACCACCAGTGTTTACAACACAGGAAAATCATGCAGAAATTGTGTATTATTTCCTTTGTTTCCTTTGCAAATTTTGTGTTCTTCATCTGCGACTAGTTGTCTCTTTTTCTCCCCTGTAGACAAGGGACTTGGCAATGCGTCTTAGGCATCCAAAACACAAAGCAACCTCTAGAGTTACAGCGGTAACTTATAATTTTATAAAATTCATACATAAGTTTAATCATTTTACAAAACTTGCAAGAGAAGTACAAGACAACCTGAAAGGGGAAAACACTGTGAACAAGAGACTAGAGAATTACACAGTAAAGTTGATACTTACAATAACGCTTACACAAATTATTAAAAACTCAATTTATAATCACCTACAAGAGAAATATTAAATGGACTTGCCAAACAATGATAATTTCAAAGCAATTTTATTCAAAATTGCAATTAAAAGCTCAGGTGACACATGAAAAAGTGTAATCCTAATTTTTCAAGTGAGATAGAGTTGGAAGTGGTTTCAAGCTCAAGAAACAGCCAATCCAATTCAAAGCAACCTTATTAAATGTAATAGTTTGTTGCACACCCAACCAGATGGTATTGAGCAAAGATAAATGCAAACTGCAGATATACAAAATGCAGACCCACCAGAAAGGCAGTGGCAGCCTCATCAGAAAAAAAGAGAGGATTACATGTTGAAAAAAAAGGAAAATAATTTTCTGTGATATATAAATAAAAGTACAACTTGGAGATACTGAACTAATTATTCCACTCTGCTTGGCACTAGTGCAGCATCAGTGCCATTGCTGTACACCTTTTTGGGGAAATCTACAGCCAAGACGGAAGACCAAGGAAGACACAAAAATGCTAAGAGTTTGCAAACCATTTTTTTTTAATCAGCGATTTTTTTATATGATTTTGCAAAAACGGCTGTCCAAGCTGTTGTATTCTGGGAGCCAGAGTCCACAACTTTCATGTGACTGAGACTCATATCCTCCTCTTACCACTCCATCCACCAAAACCAGTGCCCCAGCCCAAGTTCTTGAGACTGTTCCCATATCTTCCTTTTTTTAATTATCTCTGATTTCCCTCATAATTTTGCATGTTCTGATTGTAAAATAAAGTCTAATAGTCCATTAAATATGAGTTACTTAATATATTTTTAATTTGTGTCTTCTGCTCTTTAATTACTAAAACCTTAAATGGCTTTAATTCTGCTGCTCCTTTCATGAGGGACTAACACTCAGCAAGTCTGGCAGTAAAAATAGTTTTGCCTTCTGAATGGGGGTGGGAGGGAAGGAAATTATTTTATTTTTTTAATGGTTTAATGTCAGGGGAAATCCTAATGTTCTCAGCCAAGTTACCCTGCAGCCAGAGTACAGCACTGCCAGTTCAAACTCTTCAAAGGCAGTTCAACAAAACTGCTTCTTGTGAGAGGTTGCCAGCTCTCCCGATCCAAGTCTGCTTCAGTGGATGCCAAGGTGTTTCATTTATGTTCAGTGAAAACAGTCTGTGGTTCTCCTCTGAAAAGCAATTATATAAAACCGGCAGTAGCCCTTTCCAAAGATCAGCTGCCTGTGTGTAGTTAGACTGATTTATCTATGCTCTCTAGTGGTTAAAATATACTTTATTGCTCCTTACTTCTGTGTGCCCTGCAAGTAGGGCTTGCTACATAGAGGGCTAACATTATGCCTTCTTGCCTGAATCAGGCAGAATTGTTCATCAAATCTACGTACAAGTCTATCCAGGGTCACCTGTGTAAACCAAAAGAAATTCAGTAGGAATGTGACTGTCAATGAAAGCAGAAATGGGGCTCTATAACCTTTATCAGGCATGTTTCTCACAAAAAACATATTACAATTTACAATACATAAAGAACTTGTAGAAGCGAAACAAGGTGGCTGCGCCAGCATAGCTGCACAATGTGTTTACACTTTGTGGCAGGCTACAATTTGTGTTCCAAAATTGTAAAGAGGAGAGCAGTTTTGTAAGCAAGATCTGCCACAGAAGTATGGAAGTCAATAAAATCATGCACAATTACAGTAACAGTTATAATGTATGATTTCATTTAGCATATGACACTATAAACAACTATTTAGATATTTTGAGGGTCATCTTTTCATGATAATAAAGAATCAAAAACCATCTGAAAAAAAAAATGAGGGAAAAAACCTACTATCTAGTTAGTCAGCACTTTGGACAACCTAGATGTTTCTCCCTCATCTCAAACTACATCTTATAAGAACAGTGGTTTTGCTTCCTGTATCTGTGCATTAAGTGTTTCAGTGTCTCCTCACCCTCTTATCTGAACCTGGACAAACCAGTTTTCTTTGAAGATTTTTTGTGACGTACAAGGCAGTCACTTCTTCATACATGTTCACATCATTTCAGGGACTAAAACAGTCTGAAAAACTCATTTGCTTCAAAATCACTGGACCTGCCCTCACCTAGTTTTTCTCTCCCAGGACAAAGGGCTGGTAGTGATTTAAGGGCCTACTGAGACACCAGAAGTCTGCTCAGCTCAGTAGCTCTCTTTGTGAACAATTATTCTGTTTCACAATGAAAAAGGAAGAGCAGAGAAAAAAGAAAACACATACACATCCTACAGAAAGGATTCTCAGTTGACTTCTTCCTTTACGCTTTTTCACATCTCTAACTTGGCTTTGGGCAAGGAGTGAAAAACCTCCTTTCTTCTCTTTCTGCAAATATGAAGAACAAGACTGCAACCTTTTCAACCTCTTGTAGCATCTTCCTGACCTTCAGTTCAGCTCCCCAGTGGACACATTCAGACAAGCCTGCCATGGTGCCAAAGCAAAGTTAGACATCTAGCATGTCATCTAAAACTAGAACATGATGGCAGCCCAGACTGTTTACCCACATTTTTCAGACCTTTGAGTCAATGGAAAGAGGAAGGCCATTTTGGATCTGTGCATTTTGCCCAAATTTTGCCTAATCTTCTGTTAGAAAAGTAAAAAAAAAAAATAAAAGAAAAAAGATCCAATGCTTTCCTGACAAAACAGATCTCAATCTTACGAAGGAAAGATTTATCAAAAGATTCAAGTAATTTCAAATTGTGAAGTGGATTTGCTCAAACAGATTAAATAGGAATGCATAATGCATGCCATGATATGTTCCTACATTATTTACTTGGCAGCCTATATTGAACATACCTTACGCAAACCTGCACTACGCAGCATTGCTTGCCAAAGCCGTGCGTGTGTGCATGTGTTGATAGGGGCAGTGGATTGACCTTAGCCAGCTACCAGACCCCCACCCAGCCGCTCTCTCACTCTTCCTCCTCAACAGGACAATAAGAAAATATGATGAAAAAGCTCGGGGGTCAACATAAAGACAGGGAGGTCACTCATCAATTACTGTCATGGGCAAAACAGCCTCAACTTGGGAAAGATGACTTTAATATACTGCCAAATAAAAATAGAGTAGGATGGTGAGAAACAAAGATAAAACTAAAAAAATCCTTCCCCCTTGGCCCCTCCCTTCATTCTAGGCTCTACTTCACTCCTTCATTCCCAACTTCTCTGCCTCCCCTCAGCCCCCAAGTGCTGCAGGGGGACGGGGAACGGGGGTTGTGATCACCCCACCACCCTTTGTCTCTGCCGCTCCTTCATCCTGACACTTTTCCTCTGCTCTGGCATGGAGTTCTCCACGGGCTGCAGTGTGGATAGCTGCTCCACCATGGTCTACTGCACAGGCTGCAGGGGCACAACCTGCTTCGCCATGGTCTTCTGCACGGGCTGAACGGGTGATATCTGCTCTGGCGCCCGGAGCACCTCCTCCTCATCCTCCTTCTTTGGCTTCGGTGTCTGCGGGGCTGTTTCTCTCACTTTTTTTTCCTCGCTCCTCACTGCCATACATCATTTTTGAGCTTTCTTAAATATGTTTTCCCTGAGGTGCCACCACCGTGGTTGTGGGGCTCAGCCGTGCCCTGGGGTGGGTCGGTCGGAGTCGGCTCGAATGGGCTGTGTCCGGCTCAGGGCAGCCCCAGCCTCTCCTCGCAGAGGCCGCCCCTGCAGCCACCCACTGCCCGCGCCTGGGCACCGGCCCCCCGTACAACTAATAACTCCACTGTAGGAGTTACTGGGCAGGGAACTGGGCAATTTGGCAAATGAATTGAAAAAAAAAAAAAGCACTTTTCAGAAAAGTGTGAGACGTGAACTTGACACTGGATTTGATCCTCTTTGCTCCAAAGGTGAGAAATACGTCCTCTCTCATTTCCATAAATGAAAGGAAAATGGGCCAAAAGAAGAGGAACTGGAAGTTATGTATCTTGAAACAGGTACCAATAGCTGTGCCACCATACACTCACACGCTGAGAAGCTGAAGAATGCAGCAGTTGACTGTATTTAGATAGACACAGTTTCATGGCTTCATGTTCTGCTATCATATTTAAGAGTACTACGTCCAGCTTTGGGACTTCTGAGCACAAGAAGGACATGGACCTGTTGGAGCGGGTCCAGAGGAGCGCCATGGAGATGATGAGAGGGCTGGAGCACCTCTCCTATGAGGACAGGCTGAGAGAGTTGGGGTTGTTCAGCCTGGAGAAGAGAAGGCTCCGGGGAGACCTTCTGGCGGCCTTCCAGTACCTAAAGGGGGCCGACAACAAAGCTGGAGAGGGACTTTTTACAAGGGCATGCAGTGATAGGAAGAGGGGTGATTGCTTCAAACTGGAAGAGGGTAGATTTAGATTAGATATCAGGAAGAAATTCTTTACTGTGAGGGTGGTGAGGCACTGGAACAGGTTGCCCAGGGAAGCTGTGGATGCCCCATCCCTGGAAGTGTTCAAGGCCAGGCTGGATGGGGCTTTGAGCAGCCTGGTCTAGTGGGAGGTGTCCCTGCCCAGGGCAGGGGGGTCGCAACTAGATGATCTTCAAGGTCCCTTCAAACTCTTAATCATTCTATGATTCTTGACAGAAAGGAGCGCTTCCACTGTTTGCCACAGATCTGCCAGTGTATCATAAACCTTAAAATAAAGACACTAACAGTATATTAGCAAGTGTATGTCCAGCAATGTCTATCAATTTTATTTTTTCTTCCCAATTTGCACTTGAGAAGTAATGCCCTGGTAAATGAAAGGAGCAGATCACTTTTCCAAAATGTGTGCATAATTATGGATGTATTATTGCCGCTGTTAATATTCTGTGTGTTGTTTGAAGCCTTTTTCCTACACTTTTAAAGCAATATCAATTGCATGGGAAAAGGACACCGATTTTAAGCAGAATTCTGCAGCACAGAGCTTACAACAGGGATTCTGACATACATGAGATGCTCCAGGATGTGTTTACCACTATTTTTATGTTAAATATTGTAGCAGAGACTTTGTTGTTATTTGAAAAACACCAATTTTAGTTATAAAATCTGAAAAACAGCATGGGCGTTTCTGGTGGTAATATATAGTGTGTGGTATAGAGGACAAGACTACAGAAATAAGGGTGATGCTTCAGACCTCAGTAAGTGCAAGCTACTGAATATATAGCAAGGATGGATCACACAAGAAAAGATGGAAGGAGCTGTCAAACCGCTAGGTATGTTTAGGCAGGAAAAAAAGCCTACTATTTAATGAAAACAACTTTTCATTGGTTACAAACAAGCCATAAACACTTGCTTTGTTGATTTTCGCTTTGTTTTCAAAGTTCTTCGCTCTCTTTTCTGATGAACGAAGCCCAGTTTAGCCTCAGAATAAAACCTTTTGATAGAAGCAAGGAGCTTTTCCACTTTGAAACAATGGGGAAGTGAAATATAACACTAGAGGAATCTGAATTAGATGGAGGTCATGACTGCAGTACACTTACTCTATGCTACATTTAAAAAGAAAAAGACTGATTTATAAAAATATGCCACACTTCATTATACAAGCACCACAGTTTTTCAGAACTACAGCTGGATGCACATCTGCAAATGGAGAGAAATGGAAGACGATGGTGTTCCACTGTGTGTTAGGTTAGATATCAAACCTTCCTTTAAAACATAACGATATTAGAATACATACATGTATATGATGAGGACTTTAAATCCAATTAGTGTTCAGCAGTTTCCACAGATCAGTTTCTATCGATCTTGTGAAGTAATTTAAATTCATCAATTTATCAAGTAATTTAAATTCAGCAAAGTAATGATGGCGGAGACATATGCCAAAAGCTTCAGGCAGAACTCTACAATTTTATTCCAAAGTCTGCTTTGCTGAAAATTATGTATTTCGTTTTCTACTTTTTTTTAACAAGTATGAAAGAACTATACAGCATGTTGCTCACTTAGGGTCTGTCTTTTATAAATTGGTTATGAGAATGCGTGATTGCTGAAAGTTAAAGGAGTATTAGGCTGAGTCCAGTTAGACAGTTTGGTCATAAAAACAATATAATTAATTTTCCCATGACATCAGATTTAGGTTGTATCTGTGCAATCTTTAACACAAGGCTCATTTTCCCTCCACTGTTTATCATCAATACGTTCATTTCTCTCAAGAACAAAAGTACATATAGTCAATATATAGCTTTGCGACCAGCTGCGTCAAGAACCTCTGGGCTATCACTGCGTTGGCCTCAATTTTTATCATCCTGTCGTGAGGAATTTCATCCAGGCTTTGAAATTGTATAAGGAGCAATTCACTCACTTTTGCTTTGACCAAGTATCTGTGAAATAGACGTGTATTGTTTTATGCAGTTAATTTTAGCAGCATACAGTGGTAGTGAATACCTTGCATGACGATGTTCATCAGCGATGAGATGAAGCCAGTGCCCACATCCTACCCTAGAAGAAAACCGCCATGAACATAATAGGTTCCTGCCTTGTCCATGATGCCCATATGTGGGTCCTATCCCACCATAGACACTGATTCAAAGATGTTTGGCTCCTCAGTAAGAATATTCCACTGATGCACCCATCTTCTAAGTCATTTCACAGAATCACAGAATAGTTTATGTTGGGAATTGCAGCCCTCTTCCCCAAGCCTGTATTGCTGCAAGGGGTTGTTGTGACCCAAGTGGAGGACCCGCCACTTGGCCTTGTTGAACCTCATACCATTGGCCTTGGCCCATTGATCCAGCCTGTCCAGATCCTTCTGTAGAACTTTCCTACCCTCAAGCAGATTGACACTCCCGCCCAACTTGGTGTCATCTGCAAACTTAGTAAGGGTGCACTTGATCCCCTTGTCAGCATTGTTAATAAAGGTATTAAAGAGAACAGGCCCCAATACTGAGCCCCGGGGAACACCACTTCTGACCGGCTGCCGACTGGTTTTAACTTCATTCACCAGCGAAACATACACCCATCCAAGCCATGAGCAGCCAGGGCTTGTAGTACCCTTTTTTGCACTACTTCCTCCTCTTTAGATATTGAAGACTTACCATCTCAGTGATGCTCCTGACTCACACTTCCCTGACACATTCTTCTTTGTTTGTCATTATCAAGTCCAGTAGAGCACCTTTCCTTCTTAGCTCCTCAATCACCTATGCCAGGAAGTTTTCGACAATATACACCAGAAATCTCCTAGATTGCTTGTTCACTGCTGAGTTGTCCTTCCAGCAGACACCAGTGTGGTTATAATTTCCCCATGATGTGTGTCGCTTCCAAATCAACATCTGAAGCAAGAAAACACTGACAGGCAGCACACCTACCTTGACTACTATCAGCAGGATAGAGTGTCCTCTGTCCACAAGTTCTCTGATATTTTCCCTCTATTTTTGAAGAAAGTCTTCCCATAGGAGATTCCACCTATTCCCTCCAGCTGAGATTTTTCACCCTCTTTACCCCTTGAAAAATGAAACTATGATCTTGCCCCCTCATCACCATAAAAATAAAGGCTTTTGACATCCTGAAAACACAATGGCACTGGCCGCATCAGTCTGGCAGCGCCCTGACAAATGCTCTGAAAAGTGTCAATGACATCTTCAGCGGTCACAGCATTCTGCACACTTGCTTCCAGCAAGCAAAGAAAGAAGCATTATGCCTAGAGGAAGAAGGTGAAAACAGCCCACACAGAACGAGTGAGAAAGGGTGAACAGGGACAGGCTCAACAAGGACATTTGTCCCTTGCAGTCCTAACAGACCCTGTAGCAGAGCCCTAGCAGCAGCAGCACAATGCTACTCAAGACCTGGTATGCTGGATGACAAAAGAACAGTGTCACACACTTTGCCATGGAAACAAGGCATGAAAACAACCAGAAGGTGTCTGCTTTTAAAGAAAACAGCACAGGCAGAGAGACAGGTCAAAAGCCAAGAGGAAAAGTAGTTCATGTCACATATAACTTCAAAAATGAGAGGAATAGCTAAAGAAGAGAAAAATGCAATGCATCTGAGCTATTTTATCTTTCAGATCACATGTGGTCTCTGCCCATGGAGGCTGTGGTCCATCCCTGGTGGGGGCTCTTCTCTGAAAAGCAGCAGTGTCTACATCCCCCCATGGAAGCAGCATGCTCTGGCCTGGCAGTGGGATCCTGGTGCTGCGTATGCCGCTGATCTCCTCTGACCAACTGCCCGGCCTTCCTGCCCTCCCCTACGGTGACAGAGACTTCTTTCCAGTGATGGATTCTCCCTGGCTGATTGCAATGAAATGCTTCAAAAAAGCTACAACTTACTCCACCTGCAACGTACGCTGCATTCTTGATAAGCTATGGGATGCTGTTGACAGTGAAACGTGGCAGTGCCCCGGCTCCTGTGCCACTGTTGTAACCTAAGCCTGTAAAAAGTAGAGGGTCAGTAGAGTGGGGGTGACCTGCACATGTCACCCAGAACCCCAATTCACTGCCCTCACCCTTACTCACACTCCTTTTCTCCCCATCCCTTTGCATCTTATTTCAGAGATAAGCCTCCTTCAGAGTTGATTTTTCCCTTTTTTTCATTCCTGGTGAGAAAATGCAAGCCAGTAATCCACCATACACACTAGACGGACACACATATGTACTTATACATATACTAAGTGGTTTGTCTGTTTGATGCCAAAAGTAAGGGCACAGTTAATCGTCCTGTCTCCCTGCTGCCTCCCTGACTGCTAGTGGCAATAGGACCAAAGTTTGGAAGGAGCTAGCTGAGCTAGGCCAGCTATTCAAACTGGGCAAAAAACCCTGCATCCAGCACCGTCAGTGCTTCTCTTTTCTGCCCATGCCAAGCGCACCTGGAGCCTGATGTTACAGCGGGCTCTCTTATGAACGGAGAGTGCTGATCCCCCAAGGTAATCATAGCAATCACGACAAAGGAGCAGGAAGAGGTACAGAAGCATGGAAGAGAGGGAAGTCTGGGATTCAAATATGGTAAGTTGTCCCTGCCCTCAAGTGGCTTTTTTTTTGCTGCAGCATTGGAGAACTCCCTCAGAATGACACCGTCTCCATGTCTCTAAACTGTGCAAATGCTGGAAAAAGTCTGCACAGCAGCAGGTGAATCACAGACAAATTTAGTGAGCTATCTGGAAGAGCCAGCTAGATATTTGTCTAAAATTACTTATTTCCAATCAGATAAAGTATACCTAGAATGTTTGCAATAGAGAAATTTACTGTGCAGTTTAAATATAAACAATATGAATAACAAACCAAAGCAGTCATAAATTATACGATGATGTGTAATCTGCTTAATTTGTAAAATAATAAGTGATTAGGTTATTCTATAACAATTGCCAGTTTCACTCTAGTACATACAGTAAATTAGGATGTGAAACTATGTTTTCACAAAACTAATTCGTCTTATGCGTAGAGATTTTCTCTCTTGTTAACCAGGGTTTTGACTTTCAGTCTATGCCATTTCATAAAAGTGACTAGAATAGAATAGAATAGAATAGAATAATTTCAGTTGGAAGGGACCTACAACAATCACCTAGTCCAACTGCCTGGCCAATTCAAGGATGACCAAGTTAAAGCATGTTGTTAAGGGCGTTGTCCAAATGCCTCTTAAACACTGACAGGCTTGGGGCATCGACCACCTCTCTAGGAAGCCTGTTACAGTGTTTGACCACCCTCTCGGTAAATAAATGTTTTCCAATATCAAGTCTGAATTTCCCCATTTGTAAAATATTGTTTTAATATTTATTTAAAAAATAAAAAAAAATCTTTAATGAATCACTTCCAAATGGCATATTTCTTATTTCATTTTAGCTTAAAGTCACAAAAAAATTAAGGTGGCAAGAGTAAATGTACATTATTTCCTTTTAAAACTTTCAAAGTCCAAAAGCAGGAGTCATGGGAATAACACTAAGACTATGAATCAAGAAAACAAAATCTAGAGCAGCAAAATTAAGGTTAAAGCCCTTAACCATTTTGGTAAATGGTATGCAGCATTCATAGTCCACTGAATCAAATGATGAAAGGTTCCTCCACTAAATGAGGCAAAATAAAGTAAGCTAGTGGTAAAATAGTCATTAAATTTTAGAATAAATGTATGTCCCTTCTGTGTACGTACTGTTGGGTGCACTGAAACACATGAAAATAACATTAGGAGACATTCATATGGCACTGTTGTTTAGACAGACTGAATTGTAGGGAAAACGTTTGTTGTTTTCCTCCTTTACTCTATTTTCCCAAATTTTCAGTTTTCATGGAAATGCTTATTTTTTTCTTCCATTCTTCAATTTTCCTGCATTTTTGTTAGATGGATCACTTTTAAGTTTTTCAAGCAAAATTGGGGGTGGACATTGTAAATAATGCTTGGAAGTACAGCATTTCCCCTTACAGAAAAATACTGTAATTATGTCTCTGTTTTCAAATCAGTAATCACTTCTGGTTAACATTATACTGTGTATTTTTATATGCATATAGAATAGATATACAAGTCCATTTGAGGTGTGCTGAGTACAGCTTTTTGTGATAACTACAATTTAATTTTAAGTGATGAATTTCGGATCTCTTTCTTGACCTGATTTATATAAAAAGTTTATAATAAGCATTTTCTAATATTAAAATTTCTTTAAAATAGAGTGACAAAATTAATTATTTTTTAATATACATTCAAATAGCTTGTGATTGACTAATGCACCATAAGCAAGCAATCAAAATGCTGTAGCTATGAAGCAGTAGGCATAAAGCTGCTGTATTTATAGGCATATAATCATGTAAGTAAATAAATTAGATTTTAGACACTAAGGAAGTGGATTCACAGGATAGCTACTTCAAAGGATGCTGATCTCTTCCATCTCTGTAAGTGTTTTAACCTGTAAAGCTATGAAAGTTACCAAATATCCAGCCACAGCACTTCCCACAATCATAAATGCTGTTAATCTGGTCTTCTGTTGACAACGAAGCCTACTCCTTTAAAAGAAAAAACAACAAAAACAAACTCCTGCAATTATACTACAGCTTGCAGGTGTATGTCTTCTATGTATTTGGGATTATCAAAAGATGTTTCTCATCACCTTCTTTCCATTCCTTTTTAAAAAATTGGTTTAGCGCACTTCTACAGCACTTCATTTTCTGTAATGGCATGGAATAAGGCTGTGTGACTTTTAGCTAGAGAAACCCCAGTAAAAAGTAGCTACATCAAACAGATCCTAGAAGGAACAGAAAAAAAACCCATAAATATTCTATTTATAATGTGTGAATATGTCTGTTTGTGGGAATGTAAAATTTAAAGCATCACTGTATTACAGCAGTTCTGACTGCTTAAGTGTTTATAGCTAGTCATTCCAAGCAAAAATAATCAATAAGGAAATAAAGCTCTAAATACAGTCTATTAACTTCTTCCTGCTAGCTTTCTATGACACAAGAAAGGTGTTACTTTTTTCTAGTATTGATGACAGATTACAAAAAGAGCAAGAAAAAAATCTCTTTTCATACAATATAATTATGCATATCTTTTAGAAGACACATAATTTAGATCTTCTTTCAGGATTAGACTAAGAGGAGTGAGAGGATTTAAGAACTTCCAGAATTTTGACATTTTCATTATCTCCAACTGTTTGGAAAATTGATGCGGTGAAAGTCCACATGGGTTGGAACACAGTGAAGACATAGTGCTTTTGAAAATCCCATTCCAAATTTTGGTAGGCTTATATCCCATACAAAAACACATACAAGAATTTAACCAAACCTACAGCACAAATTCCTTGCTTCCAAATTCAGGAAATGCCAGGATTTGTCTGTGTGATTTTAATTTTTTCTCTTGCATTTCTGATTCCCACATTTTTGTATGCATATATGGCTTTTAATATCATGGTCACATACTTCATTTGCCTCCAGATCCCCAAATCATCAGTGTCCAGAATACACAATGAACAACTAATCAATACTCCTTTTCATCTCTTTTATTCAATATTAATCCCAAACACCATTGATCTTTTGGGACTCAAGAACAATAGTTTCATGTAAAGTTTGGAGGAAAGATTTAAGTCACAAAGCCTTGTGACTTTTCTCTTTCTCTTCTCTCCTGTTCCCTTCCCCTTTCCCTTCAGCTCTTGCCTCGGACCCATTTCACCTCCTCTCAGGTCCGCTGTTTGTTCCGCTCCAATGGACTTCTCAGCTGCTGCGTTACCCAACACGTGACAGCACAAATCTTCACACACCGAAACAAAACCACGGCTAAGAGAGACTCTCTCTTGCAGACAGCTCCCTCAAACAGCTTGACTTTCAGCCACCGAGGCGGCGTGCGCACAGGGGAAGGGGTGGAAACACACGGCTGAGCATGGTGCTAGAGCAGGACTTGGGCAGCCCAGGGTGAGATGTGCTTTTAAGCTCCACACTGTGAGTGACACAGGAACTTGCCCTTGCATGGCATGGGGCCGTGAAATTAACCCAGGCATAAAGGGAACAGAAACACACTCTTATGCCGGGGATAGTAGGCTCCATCCACACCAAAACTTTCTAAATCTTGCTAAAGTCTCTCTTTGTCCTTCTGTCTTATATTGACACTCAGTAGCTAGCACAACAGAATAGAGGTGACGTGAAACAATTTAATACAACTTGAAAACAAGATTCCATAGGTTTTTAGTTAGTTTGCTTATTTTTCCTTAAATAAGGCTTAAACGTGTTACAAACCTCTATTACATTATATTTACATGATCATACACACAGAAGTCTGCTAAAATATTTCTGTTTCAACTCTTACCAAATAAAAAGCATAGGGTCCACTACGCACTGAGCATAAACAGTACATAAATGGACATACAGAGATTCCAGGAACACAGAACAGAACTATCATTAAATATATGTGAACATAAATAAATACGTGAGTAGTTGCACAACCCACACATCTCCACTAGATTCTGCAGAACAGCATAGAAAAATGTCCAGGTATAGAGATGATGAACAGGTGCTGCACAGCGGAGCTGTGGGAGGCAGGAATTCAAGGCATAAATGCGAAACAGGTAGAACAAAGGGAAAGAGAAATTCCATCTGGAGACACTGTGGCACTGCTCTGCTGGCCCAAGCAGAAAAGGGAACAAGTTGTAAATTACTAAAAAAAGAGTTTTGTAAAAGGAAGCCGTGTTACGTAGGCATTAGTGCTCTTTCCACACCACACAGAGCTTAAAGTATGAATATACGTTAGATTTAAATATAGATATCCATGCAACATGTTAGAAAAAAATCTTTTACATAGTTATTTACACATACATGATTAGATAGACAAATCCGTGTATCACTAACCAGGATACTCTGTTGATTCTCATATTAACATTTGCTTATGTATATATCGTACTTCCAAATATTTAAAGATTTTTTTTTTCACTGTTTGCTTCTTTAAAACTCATAATAGTACTTACTGAGATGAAATTCACTTTTAAAACTGCAGAGACTGCTGCATGCCTAAGCGAGCCATGATTTGCTGGCTCATAATTATCTTTTCTGTGTCTGTTAGAATCACTGATGCATTAATTGCTTATCAAAATTTGAAACAGTTCATGAGTCACTCTGAAGATAAAATAAATAAATATTAATGAGCCAATTTCAACAGAATTCATGTCCTCTGCCCCTTAAAGCTGAAAGACTGTATTTATTAACTGCCAGAATTAGGTCTTGGTACCTAACATATGGGCAAATATCAAATATACTCAAGCCATATTCAGCAAATCAGAACTGACTGACTAGATCACCATGTTTCAAGGAATCGATGCATCATAGTCTTGTTTAACCAAATTATAGATCAATGAGAGAAAGGACCAGCCAATTATAGCATACAGATTAAGTGACAGGTATGCCTAAACGCGTAGGTCTGACGCAGATTGAGTGAAAAATGAAATATTTCATTTTTAAATTTTGGAAGTGATTCTATATGAGAAGATCTTAACACAATAGAAGTAAACACTTGATCTTCAAACAAAGACATCGGCACAAAATACCACTAAATAAGAAATTTTAGTGTTCTTTACATCGTATGAAGCAAAGGGAGAAGGAAGGCACAGAGTTTTCAGGAATATCAAAATAAAGGATTTTATTTTGGATCAATCTGAAATTTTCATTAAGCCAAAAGACTGGGTGGAGAGCTCTTCACTCATTTAATTTTTTATTAAAATTGAGTAAAATATACTATTTTGTAGAGTAAAAACTTTCATTTTGAAAACATGAGTGTGCTGAGAGACTTCTAAGCCTGTGCCAATGCTGGTTCACTGCTGAAAATCCAAGTCTAAAACTTTTCAAACTAAATGACCAGGATAAAACAGGAAACAGAACACCTTCCCTTAAGCCTTTACTTTATTATTCTAGCTTGTTCCTGAAAATTGTAGGAAAAAAAGATCCCCCCCAAATCTGAGGAGGAACAGGGAATATCCCTGAAAGGGAATTGTAGCTCAAACATATTAGGAATTAGACAGGCATCAGTGAGCCACCTTTGAGCCAAACTGTTGGTGAAAAACCTTTTTAAAAAAGAAAATCACATTTTTTCTCAAGGAAGTTCAGCAGCAGGAGATTCTGGCTAATGTAGCTGGCTGGTACAAAGCAGATAAAATGGGAAATTCATAGGAAAGGGCAATTTCCCTGTTACTCCATGACTGCAAGCAGGATGAAGAACCCATTTTAATAGACTGAGGGTAAAACCAAAGGCATTTCCCCAGATCAAGATATTTGACCCAGCTTTAAACCAGAATATGTCACTGTGAGTGAAGTCTACATATAAGAATACAGAGAAGAATATAACTGCATAATGTATTGTGGCTTAAATATAACATAGGAAGGAATAAAATACTTACACCACCTTCATAATTTTGCAGATATACTAACTTTCTTTCTAATGTGTAGTTAAATAATGTGAATTTTCCCCAATGGTATCTTAAAATTATTCACTTCATGCACTCACAGCTAACACAGCTCTCACATAACTTGCTTTTTCTCTTAAGTATAGGAAAGGAAGGATTTTGTTCATGTTATAAATGAACTGTTCTACTTTCTCTGAAACCCACACAATTATGCAAATAATATATGCAAAGTCATAGGTTCTTTAAGACAGGCCACTGGTATCTAAAAGAAGAATTGTTTAAATTTATCTTTATGTGCATATAAGATAACAATGAGGTGATTAAACAATTTACTTAAGTTCATGAAAAACATTTTTTGTGCTCCTAAAAATTATTCCCCCTATGTCGTATAAGAAGTTTCCAATCTGCAAACAAATATTATTGCTGAGATTTACCACTCTCATTTACACAAATGTCAGATTATTATTCAATTCTGGTTTTATAGAATATTTGTGGAATTAGTTTTTCAACAGATAATTTACTTTCCTCTCGTTAATATTTTAAGCTTCCAAACTTAATGACACATTCGATTGTTCACCCTTGTTCAGTAGAACTTAAGACACGCAGTTGTAAAGTTAAACATAGAGCTATTCCGTGCATCTACTGAAAATGTTAACTTCTAAATAAAAAGGGTGAAGGAATAGAAGTTTCCATTGGATTGTGCAACAAAAATTCTCACTCAGCAAAATTTTGAAGAAAGCTGTGGTTTTATGGGAAATGACAAAAGATAAATTCCACAGAACAATTATTTTCATTTTGAAAAGCCTTTACTGTAAATGCTGCCAAAATGTTAAATCTCCACTTGATGTTAAACTTGTGAATAGAATATGGGAAATCAGCAGGTCATGTGCATGATTAAAATAAAAACTGGGAGTGCTGGAAAAATGCATTGTTGAATAAAGCTGAACTTTATATAGTTTATATAAACTTTATATAGTTTATATTGTTTATATAAACAAATGTGTTTATAACCATAAAAATGGCCAAACAATTATTAATTATCAGCGTTACTTTACTTAGTATCGTGTTGCACCGAGCGTGGTGGATAAAAACAGCTTCTTACCTGCTCAGATAATTCTGGTCCGTTGATACGAGCCTGTACAAGAGCGTCATTAACAAGTGCATGAAAGTTTAGAAGCACGTGCTCCATGTCGTAGGTCCCACTCATGGCGCTCGAGAGCTCCTCCATGGACTGAATATACCCCCGCCAATGAAGATCAACTTCTGCCATGTTAGCTAAGCAGCCTCGGATGACATTGAGGCAGTAGCCCATGCAGGGCTTACTTAACGTCAGCCCTTGGCAATGGGGGCAGTACTGCATTCTCAGCAAAGCTCTGCTGCAGTCTTTAGAGAAATGCAGATGATCTGTTGTGTTGATCACTTCAATCCCCAAATTCAGAGCCTGCAAGAAAGTCCGGCTGGGTAACAGTGATCTTCCCATTTGTCCTATGGCCTTTTTGGGAACGTTTCCAAAGGGCCTGATGTCTCTTCTCGCCGTTCGGAGGCACTCTGCATAGTCCAGTGAAATGTCAGTGGGGCCAGGGTTAATCACGTGGTTGTAGACTACTGGGAACAGGGTGTCAAAAAATCTGTTGACAAATTCCTCTGTGCTAACATCGGTGCCAAATACGAAGAGTCCAACATCTGTAAAAAACTCCTGGACGTGTGTAGTAGCCTCGGCAGCCATGTTTCTATACGCATTGCAGAAAAGTGTGCTTGTGTAATTCTCAGCCAGTCTGATAAGCGTTTCAAAGGTTTCTGTAACAAAAAAAAATAAAGACTTCATTATTTTTAAGGTTTAAAACCCATAAATTAGAGTGGGAATTTAAACAATTACATCAGGATATCTTACATTTATCCAGAATGCATCTTTGCATTAGAATTTATGAAGAGACAAACTTCTCGCAAACTGTGACAAGTGCATTTTGTACATAGGAAAACACCTTACAATACAATTAATAATCCATGCTTTCTTGGCAGGATATATTAAGCCCAGTATAAAAAAAAATACATATAAAAGGATTGTAAGCTGAGTTATTAAGTTACAAAATACAACAAAGCCTTGCCGTATACCTGTCTACATATATACATCCATTAGCGCTCTCATCTCACGACTCATTTTGCAACCTGCAATAGAAAGTTAAATGCTCTCAGTCACTCCACTTCAAGCCATTCCTATTACCATCCTAATGGATGGGCAAAAGTAACATTAAATAATTGAAACAAGTCTTCCATTCCACTAAAACTCAGCTTTTATAAGACCAAACAGTTTTGCCTTCTTGTCTTCCAAAGGAAGTAGCTGTACCAAACACACATGAGAATGTGCTTTTAAACAATGCTGTTTGGTCCGGCAATCGCTACGGTCAAGCAAAGTGATAGAACGTGCAGAATTGCTCCCCTCGGGCATGGTGATGGATACACCCTCTCTAACCCTCAAGATCTGCATAACCCGTAATGCCTGAATGGATAAACTTACATTTAGTTTCATGTGTTATGCGGCAATCCTTAAGCACACTGAGTAGTTTTTAATAAAAGTTAAAGTATACTGGAGAAGTATTCACTCCTGACCTGATCTGTGATTTGCAGGTGAGGAAAAATGCTGGTTTTCAAAACAAAAACAGTGTTCGCATTGAGGGATTTCCTTGATCTGCCCGAGAAACTTGCATTTCACAGAAGGCAAAGGAGCAATAAATAGATCAAAAGGAAACTTACCTTAGAGTTGAGGAAAAAAAATACATAGAAACACGTATTACAAGTATTAACCCATTTTATCCACTGCATGGCTATGACACAGTAACTTTCTTATATTCATTCAAACTTTACGAGTTCTTATGTATTTATTTTTTCACATTTTTTTTTTTTTTAATATGACCCTATTGAAATAAAGTTAGGAAAAGCATAAAATACACTTAATACTGTCCAGGCAGTAATGTTAAAAATAGGCAGAATCAAACAGTGTCAAAGTATGTCAGACAATTACTGAAGCAATCTGAAGTCTGATGTTAAGTCACCGACTGGAAGGAATAGTAAAACACTCAGAATAATTTTAATATAATAACCAAGACTGGCTATCACATCTTTAATATATATCTATGCATAAGAATAGATGTCTTATATGCTAACAAAAAGCTTGTTCAAGTCAGTGAAATGTTTATCACTGACTTCAGTGGGTTTGAAATTGCACGCCTTGTGAAAAGATCCCAGACAAGACATATTAAACTAATCTCTTTATATGTCCTATGTATTCTTTGTTTTCTCCGATAAAAATGAGATAGATGCTTAAAAATCAGAGTCATTACCTCTATTCCTCTGCTATCTATTAACTTTTAGTTTCATATTTCACACCACCCTTAAGACTGATTTTGCTATCTCTCTCTTTTCCATTACTGTAATATTCACATAAGTAAGAAAAAAAGTGTTGACTGCCCACAGTAAAGAGTAGGAAAGTGTATCCCATTTGTCTTTTTTCTTTTTTTTCATTACTATGGCACATACATATGTGTATTTCTCCTGGAGTGAATTTCACTATAAGCATCCATACGTGCCAAATATCACAGCGATTCAGCAAAGGGTTTGATCTGTTTCAAAACTCAGACTCCTAAAGCCAGGACCCTGCATGGAGCCAGGCTCCCACCAATGGAGCCCTATTCAATACAGCAAAGCCTCTTCAGTTTAGTCCCACGAGTTGACACGCAGAAGTGACAGATGGGTAACTCTGTAGACCACAGCTGCCTGCACCACCACCAGCTCTGTGACTCTTCTCACCCTCATCACCGCATGCCAGATCGTACCTGAGACACCTGCCCTGCACCCCGTGTTTGTAGGTGTGCACATGTGTATGGGAGGCCCGTGTCCTGGAGCAGCAGATGGGACACGACATATCAGACAGGGCATACAAGATTGATCAAGATGTCCACTTTAAGGCAACTGATCCAAGGATGAGATCTCCGCCAGCTACAAAGGCAGTTCGGACACCTCGCTCACATGGAGGCACGTATACATGGACAGCTAAATCACAGCCCTAAAAATCCTACTGTACATTATCTCTCATTTTTATTGGAAGGAACAAGGAATGCAAAGAAATTAAAATCCTACTGTGGAGGATTTATTTAGTTGCCTAAGTGTGTCCAGTATCATTTCCAATGTTGGAAGCTATTTATCTGCCTGTTCAGAAGGGCATGGGTATCCTGCAGGTCCTGTGTCACATCTGCAGGCTTTGTGTGAATGTTTCGGATTTAAAATGGTTCTAGATGGCTATGCCTAGACAACTGAACTAAATTCTAGATACCCAGCTGTCACTGACTCAAGAACGCTTCATATAAAAGCTTGGAGTAGCCAGAATTTGCCAGTTTAAGTCAAATTGATTCTTGGTTTAGATCGTTTAAAATAATAAAGTGTGAAGAATATTAAAGCCTCCTAGGAAAATGGTTATTTTTGTAACTGTAGATTCGGTCTTTTACACAAATTTTGCCAATGCTTCAGACGAAATTTGTTAAAGTAAGTAATGTTAGCAAAATAATGATGTTATAATAATCTCTTTGGAATGACATGAATAAGGTTTTTATGACCCTTCTCAATTTTTTATTATTACTTTTTCCTAGATGAAACCATAAAGTATGTGATCTAAAATGTCCGTTACAATCCATGACTGCAGCATCCTATTACCAAGAGCACAAATATTAGATGAAAGAATAAATCACGCTGCACATGGATAATCAATAGATTTTACAATGTGGTCTAAACAATAACAAACCTTCAAGATTGAATTACATTGCTAGTGCCCCAGCAACCCACAGATGAATGAGTACAATAATCAACTGCAGGATTTATTGACTATTTGTGCTTTTCTAAACAGCATATGATAATACTGGCCACTTGTATTTACAATTCTGCATCATGCTGTTTAATTGTCATTTCAAGATTTCTCACAAAATTTGTTCATCGGGTTTATTCCACTGGCATGTTTCCTACTTTATAACCGCCAAAGCTGTTCCAGAGATTTGTTTTGCTCTCAAGATGGCTTGAAGAATGACAGACAGCAAAGCAGACCTATATTTATTTTCAATACCGAACAGCTCTTGTGAACACCTTATGATGGCAATCTATGTCATTTACAACACTTTCAGAGACTTCAGTGACAAATCAAGTTATGCTGGTTCAATACTGCAAGTGTATCATAGATTAAACGATGTGTTTCTCTACCTTTTAAGTCTATGGGCCCAGACTAACATCATCAGCCTTAATTATTCAGCCACATAAAAGCAGCAGTGAGTTTTCAATCAGTATAAATCCAATACATATAAAAGACATCTTAAATATAACCAAAATGAGCCAGAAAAAACTATTTTTATTGTTATTAAATGATTTTTTAATCTGCAGGCTCAGTGCCTGTTATCTCCACCCTTTATGAGACCTTCGTAGTAACCACTATACAATATCCTACAGATACCTTCTGCAGCACCACTGTGAGTAATGTCTAGCATTTACCATGGGTGACATGTCAACTTTATTTTTCTTTGGCTACACTTTAAATTATGATTTGTACACTCCTGAGTAAAAAATCAGGGCTGTCAATATATTAACCCATTAATTCTTTGAAAGAACAGTAATATCTCTCTTCCTGGTTTTGTTAAGAAGGAACAAAACACAAGGCTAGGGAAAAAAAATGTAGATGAACACTTATTTGTTTTATGTATTGCATTTATGCAGCTGATTCTTCAAATCAGTCCACATATTTTTTTGATAACAGTGTATTTAACAAAGTGATCACAAAGTGATAGAAAATAACTATCAGGCCATTGCTTTAAAAGATTTGCAAACTTTCATTCACTTCCTTTAACCTTTATGTTCCTGAGAGCCACAGGAATTATAAATTATAAAGACACCACAATGCAGTAATCAGTCCAGTGGATTACAGGCTTTAAAAGCGGACACAAAAGTATACACGTGCCTTGTTTACTAGAACAAGTCACAAAAAGAACAAAAAAGAAATCTTGTTTTTTTTATTCCTGGACATCAATCAAATTTAATGGTTATATTGCACTGAATGAAACAGAATTTGGATTGTATTTTAAACCAGCCCTGCAATTCTTATCCTTAAGAGTTTTGGTGAAGTGTCTTTCTACTACAGGCACCTTAGAAAGTTAATTTAAAACAAATTTATATGGAATCGCGTTGTTATAAAAGCAACTTCATTTTCTTAAGTCTACCCTTTCTTCATACAGATAAATGTTCTATACAAGCTGCCGAGTGAGAAAATGCATAGTCTAAATTCTCAGTATTAACTTTTGAAACATCTATAGCACTTAACACGACGATAGTCTAATAAATTAAAAATCCAGTATTAGTAGAGAGCCAACAACTTGTGAAGTCATATAATTCAGTATTAATCACCAGCCTACATTACGTATTATAAATTAATTCACACTCAGTCAGGGTAAGATATAGAACTCAATAAATTACAACCAGACAGGTTAAAATCCAGCCTTGAACTATGGATACAGTATTTTGCAGGAATGCCTTTCACAGTCCAGAGGGGATCCAAAACTGATTAACCTGGATCACCTTAAGTATCAGCCCATAATATACAGGAATCCAGGTAACTAAATCCAAGCAAAAGCTGAAAAACCTAATAATATTATGAACTTATTATGACTTGAAAAATCCTATGGGAAAGTATGAGCCTGTTGCCAGTTGCTGTTAATATTCAGGGATCTCATATGTTTTCCTCTTATTTATGAGCAGTGCAAATAATCTAGAAGCACCAAACTCTCTCTATAAAAGATTTATAGTTAAATGAAGTGTATCTTGCATACGTTGTCCTGTTGGAGTCAAGGGGAATGTCTCAGGTACAGTTTACAGCCTAGCAAACAAAAAACATTCAAAAATTATGGAAAGAATAATTATGGAAAAGAAATTAATCCACCCACCCAGTATCACATACGTAACATCTTTGTTTGAAATACATCAAATAGGGAAATATGTATAGGTGGGAAATTCAGTGTAATTATCCCTAACTACAAAGTAATACACAGTGCGAGATATACTGTGAAATCCCCTAATCATTTATCATATCAGAAAAAAGAGCTGGAAGAATAAAGTCTTCAAGACATATAAATGAATTATAAGGAATGAACTCATTAGGGCATTGCCTGTGAAGGTTATATGGGAAAGACATCAAAAGGACAAGTGCCAGCAGAAGATACTTCAGACTCGCTAAAACTGCTCCTCATTAACACATATTTCAAATTAATCCATTTCATAGATTACAGATTCACCACTGAAGTCAGTAAGAAAACAGGTAGAAGAGAGTAAACCTGTAACCCAATCAACTTCGTGTTGCCAAGTGTTACTGATATACCTCAGGCTTTACAGCCATAACTACTCTTAACAGACTTCAGAATTTGTCAGGTCTTGTTTGGTCTTGAATTTATTTTAGCTCTATATGAAACAAAATATTTAAGAAACCTGAATTAGAATCAGTTGACCATTGCCTAGGTTGCCCTGTGTTCAATGGCAAATTACTCAGATACTCAGATGAGGCGTTTCTTGCATATCCTGTGATTTTGAGTTTGGCTTAGTTATATTGTAATTTTATTTTTTGAAGTTGTGGAGTTTTGGAGGTTTTTTTTTAGCTTTGTGCAATTGCATAACTCTCACTCTTTAAAAAATTACATGGAAGACTAAAAAAAAATAAAGTAACTATGGTGTAATTAAACCCAAGGATCCAGGGGGTAGGTAAGAGTATACAGGATTGAAACAAATACAAAACAGGATTAAAACAAATATAATTAACCCCGAGAGGGCCCAAGGCCACCACAGAAGAAAGCTTCACCAGCAGCATCGTACTCCTCCCAGTGGAGAGCTCAGGACTGATGGCTGATCTGAGCAACGCACAGGAGGTGTGAGCACAGCACCAGAGAAAAGCACAGACACTAGGAAGTTGGTGTATGACAGTTTTAGTTGGAATATTAATAGGAATTAGCAATCATAGATAATTTGGGCTATAAGCATTAGGTCACTGCAATTACACTAAAAAGAACTGTTCCACTTCGAAAGGCTGTTCAAACTTTAATCAGAGAAACAGCAAATTCTCTCAGATCCATATGTAAGGTGTGTTCTCCTTTTTGCCTATAATGAAATTGTGTGGACGCATAAGAAACTCATTCCCACTTTAACCAGTGTTTCTTTTAAAAAAATCATTTAAATTTTATTTGAAAATTCAGTATGCTGAAGAAACTAGAAAAACATGTCCCAAAGCCAGGTGAGATGAATTTCACTCATGATTGTGCTTCATCTTTTCACTAGTCTGAATTGATAATTGTACTTCTCATTGTTATTTTAAAATCTGCTTAATATCATCACTCAGTGTTAATCTTTTCTTAATAATCCGGATACTAACTATTTTGCCATGTAGAATTTGCTTTCCAAATCAACAAATCCAGGGTTTTTTTTCTTTTCCTTCTCTATCTTCCTACTTATACATTCAAGAACAGGCCCAGCGCTGCAACAGGACTCATGTTCAGCTGATCTGACACTATGATCTCCAAGTCTTTGTTTTTTATAAAATGTTGGAATAAAGTTATCTTTTTTCCAGTTCACTGGAGCTTCATTAATTTTTATAACTTAATGAAAGTCATCATCAACAGTTCAGAAAATTATTTTTAAACTTTTCAGTGAAACTTGCTACTGCTGATTTTAAAGTATCTAGCCTTAGAATCTGCCATTTAACATACTCCTAAGTTTTAATTGGAAGGTAAGGTATTTAATCATACCTCGATAGATGATATTTTAATATTGAATGACTGTCATATGAATGAATGAATGCATGAACGAACGAACGAATGATAATCACATGAATGAATATCATATGGTTATTATTTTATCTAGTCATAACTGCTTCCACTTTTATCCCCAAACTGTTCTTTTTTCTTTTTTTTCAGTCTGTTCTTACCCTTTTAATAGTGATGATTATGGGCCATTCATCTTGCCATTTTGGAACCAACAAGAGCAGACTTTTGTATGGTGCCAGGAGAAGAAATAACCAGCAATAAATAGAGCTCTACCAAAACCTCTTTTTCCTCTTGGATTCTGTTTACCTTCTCTCTGATTTTGCGTTATTCTGTGTATTTCACAGGCAACGCTTTCTGGTTGGAGGAAAATATTACTAAATTCTGAATATATTGCTTACTAGCTTGGAATGAAATATGCTCAACGTTGCAAGCAGAACACTCCAGGGGATCACAGCTTTAAAACTGGTATCATAGAATGAAGTTGTTTGAAAACCTCTTGATGTAAAACGTTGTGCATGGTTTGCAAAAGGACATTAAATTGAGAAAGATTTATGACACGCATTTTTACACATTGGCCATAACAAATAAGGATGGCAAGTCATCTCAGATGTATGAAAAGGGGATTTTTTGAAAAGGGATATCAGGATGATATTGACATAGGAGGATCAGAAAATTAATTGATTAGAAGGGTAAAATTAATCTCGCATACCTTCAAACATATATATGTGAGCTAGTCACCTGAAGCTCCCTAAAAGCCAGGTGAGAGAAAGAAGCACTTCTAAGGCGTGATTCATCTGTCTGACTTTAGGTGACTACTTTTGGTTGAGATGAACCGCTTTCTGGAAGTGCCTGTTCATGTCCCTTAACTATAATGGAACATTAGAACAAATCACTCAGATATAAAGGTCTACATTTAGTCAGGGTGAATCCCTAGATTTTTGTAAGGAACTGGTAGTAGGAGAAAGTGACATCAAACATAATACAATACTGCAATTTATATGAATAAAGAGATAAGATAATCATGCTTCTACAAAGTGGTCTTAATGGTAGATAAATGACAAACTTGTAATATATTTTAAGCAAATCCTCTTTCAACTGGGAACATGTTTTTCTAAGAATTAAATAAAGTATATACTTGGGTTTCCAGAGGGTTGCCTGCGCATCGTGACTTTACATGCTAGCTTTATAAAAAGTAATTATCAGGGAATCACAGAGGAATTACACGTGAAGAGAAAGAACAATCTCAGGAAGGTTTCATAAAGCTATGATGATGACTGTCATCAGATGAAGCTTTTGTCTTTATACTTGAAAGTTTAGAACTTGATTTTTTTGGTTGGTTTTGTGTTGTTTTTTTTTCCACTTATCCCAGTTTTATACGAGCAATACTCACTCAGCTTCAGTGAGCTGGTTTTTGATTTATACAGGTTAAAGTGAAATGACAATCAGGCTCTAGCAGATGCAACACTTCAGAGCAACATTTCTTTGACATCAAACAAGTAAATACACTCATTTTGTATCACTGAATATTTAATCTGACAGCTTTCTTCTAAGCGTTGGTTGAGGTTTGGTGAATTCCTGCATCTGATAGTCTGAGGAATTCCACACTAAAAATCGTCACACCAGTCAGCCAAAGAAACCTGAGGAGTTTGTTTACTTAACATATGACTACATTCACGGGTTTCAAAGAGTCTCCAAAGAATTGGTAAGAGACTAGATGCATTTGCTGTCTTTCACTTTGCTTCACTTCATTTTTATTGAGATAAAAAGAGAGGAAAAAGATGCCCTTGAAGGTTGCATTTCTTAAACAAACATCCAAGTTTTCCATGGAAGATGGAACTTCCTTAAACTACTAAGTTTATGACTCGTTCTGTACTATGTTGAAGTTAGTTCTATGTTCCTCTATAACTACTGGGTATCAAGAAGAAAAACCGCATGTCCCTCTGCATAGCTCTGGTATATTAGTGATTAGTGATCTAATCACTATTAGTGATTAGTGACAGGTGCAAAATTCTGCTTAAAGTAGGTGATGCAAAAGCATTTTGTTTTATGCCATATATTTCAGTACCAACTTTGCAGAATGCTGTAAAAAGGAATAAATTTGAAGTATGCACTTTCAAGTTTCAGACAGGTTAATAAATGTACCATTTCTAACTTAACAAGACAGAAACTCTCAGGAGGTGGATAATCAGGCAGACAAATTCCCTGTTACAAGAGGAAAACAGCACCCGTCAACAACAACACAAAAATCCAGTTCTCTAAACTGGTTAGGAACAGACATACAGTTTTACTACATAAACTTTTCAAATTTAAGTGAAATTCAGAAGATATTTCAACACTAAGGAAGTCTCAGGAAAGAGAAATTGTTTCTAGAAGGACTTTTTATGGCAGTGGTACAGAACATTCTGTGCAACTGCTTTTGATGACAACATTTTAGGATTGAACATTGATATGGATTGGAATAGTCTGCTCTATTTTGATTCACCCTTTCTTACCCAGTATGACTCCTGATTTTAATACAATTAATTTCTACACCGACTCATAACCCATTCTTTAGAAACTAAACTAAACAATACATATTAAATGATCCATTGTTGCTACTAGCTTCGGCACTTGCCTTGAGCTCTACTTCCTATTCATACACACTTTTGAATGCAGACACAGCTGAAGGACAAAACCAGATTTAATCCCCTTTGCTTGCATTCTGCTTGCTCCCCACTAACACTCTTAGAGGTTTTTGTGCAGTTATTCAAGCCTGCAACAGAAGCTCTTGAGGTGAAATTTCTGGATACACTCCATGATGTTCACGCTGTTTTAACAGAATGACTTTTACTATGAAAAAGGTAAAAACCCATCACATACTGTTTATTATAAGGTTCCCATGGACTCAGATAAGACTGCTGACTATACCCCCACTGAGCGTATCTGCAGAAAAACAAACAAAAAAAACCCCACAAACAAACACACACACATACAAACAAACAAAAAAAAACAACCTACAAAACCCCCACCTGGCAGAGGGATGTCTCTCCCTACACTTTCTGGGGGAGCTACTGCACTTGTAGCTGTTCTCAGGTAGAATGGCACTGGCCAAGGGGAAATCCCATCTGATTTCTGGCCTCATGACACCAATGAGCAAGAAGTTGAAACCTGGATTTCTTTATGTAGTCTGGATTTCTTTGCAAAGTCCATGTATGTTGTCAAGATACAGTCAATTTTTGAAATCCTGTTAAGAGCTTTCCATTTTTTTCATGAGATTATCTCACTTATTATTTTCTGATTTTGTTTGGGAAGATGCTTTTTAATGACTATTAATGTTTAGTTAGAGCTCGCTCAATGGACCAAAGAACAATAGAAGTTAGATTTAAATGTAAATCAATTAAGTTTACTGTAGTATGAATAATTACATAAATAAGGGTTCACAAAATTATTCCCTTAAGCTTTATACCTTAATGCTCTTTAACCCTCACCAAATTATTTCCAAATATATACTAAAGATACTTTTTTTTACTTTCAGAAAGAACATGAGTATAACCACTACATTATCTACTTTTACTCTACAGTTTTACTGGGGCTGCTAATGGCCTTTTGCCCTACCACTATTTGTAGATGCTGTGCTAAGCCCTTTTTTGCAACTCCTGCTGCAGCACTGCCAACTCACACATTCCCAGGGCATGTAATGCTTTCCAGGAAGGAGATGGAGATAATAGCTGCTGGAAATGTCTCTCTTCCAAACTGCAACCCCACTGTGATTTCCACTCCATCATGCTATCTGTCCCATCATGTAAAGTCACAAAGGGTACGCATCTCTTGCATGACTCAAAACTGGATTGTTACCTCCCCATTCCTTCTACAGTTCTGTATCCTAGTTTACGTAGGACTGGGATATCTCTCACTAAATAATTAAACCACACAGAAACACAAGGCCAGGAGGAACTTAAGATGTCGCCTAATGCATCCTTTGAAACCAGAGCAGGTTCAACTAGATTTACGATCTCATATTTTAACATAAATACCTAACCTATTCTTAAAAAATGCACAGTAATACAGAGGCCACAGCTTCCGAGAAAGTCATTCCAGTGCTTCACCATACTCTCATTTGTTCTCACCAATGAGAACAAGTTATTTCCTTCTTCCTCCTTTTAGGTATTTCAGATTAGATCCTCTGCACCTGATTGCAGACATCTCCAAAGACAAAATGCATCTCCAAAGTAGATGAGTCTACATCTCAGCTAATCAGTAGAGAGTATGATGACATGATTCATCTAACCTAGTTTAGGTGTCCACATCGAAATAAGCCACATAGAAATAAGATGAACCATGCTGCCTTCCTCCTCTATTTATACAGAGAAAGAAGGTGATTAGTTCAGAGAAGCTAGGTGATTAATCTTATTCCTGAAAACTGTTATAAATTTCTTTTCTTTTTATTAAAATGACCGGCCCCACTTCTCTCAGTCATAAAGGGGGTCCATTCTACCTCTACGTAGTCGAACTTAATCCTAAAGACTTGCAAAAGGAAATCTAAATTGCCCAGATTATTTGCTTAAGTGGATCATCTATATGTTTAGGAGTTCCAAATTCATATATAGCTCTGTCTGACTAGGTACTTCAAAAATGTTTTTTTAACCTATTTTGGAATGGCATCGCTTCTCAAACTCATGTTTACCTCTCTACATCATTTCAACAGAGCAACTGCTGAGTCAGTTCATCTCCAGTCTTCAACTCATCTTATTCCTACCTAAATGCAGAATCTGCGTATGTCTCTATCAAATGGCATCTCACTATTTTGAATTCTAGCTCTATTTTCCAGACTATGCATGTGCTCTTATTGCCCTCCCTCACTTGTTGAGAGCACACTGATAATTTCACCATTCAACACAGTAGTGAAAAAAGTGGCTGTACTTGCCCAAGAACCACAACTGAAGTGTTTTTCTTTTCTGATCATGAACATCTGCTAACCAATCAAATGCAGTTTTGCATCTGTTTCATGGTAATTTAATCAAGACAATTCCCTACTTACTTATGAGAATGGCATGTTGAATAGCATAAAAAGACTCAGGAAATACAAGAGACTTAACATCTGTGCTTCTCACATACACATATTTTGGTTCCATTTCCATACAGGGAAATTAGATCAGATTGACCCAATTTGTCCCCAGTAAATACAGTTTCCTTGTTACTTATCAACTTTATCTCTGCTTGTGTTTGGTTTCTAAATATTTCAGCTTTTCATTTCTAATAACTGAAATGAAGCTAAGCAGTCTAAAATGCTCTAGCTTCCCCCTTTTCTGTTTAACGAAAAAAAATATTCGCTCTTGTCAGTCTTTTGCTACCTCTACACATCAAAAGACAACTACTAATGCATTTCAGAATGTGTATATTGACAAAAGAAACTAATCAGTGAAAACACTGTGGAAAGCAATTCTGAAGTGAAGATTCTTTACATCTTACCAACACCACTCCGTAGCTGCACAAAAAGGCCCTTTTTCTGTTAACAATCTGATCAGTGTTGGTGATAGCTGGGCTTGACTAGAATTAACTATTTCCAGTTGAACCTGGTAGGATATGTGAGAAAATTTGGCTCTTTTCTGAATTTTTTTTAATGACACTGCATGAGGATCTGATTTATATTATTACACTCTTAGAGTAATGTATGCTGTGATGTCAGCTATTAATACACATTTTACCTCTGCAATACAAAGTATAAGGCTCATTATGGCGCCTTCCAATTTATATTGTTCAGTTCATATATAATCTTGAACGCATGCATGCCAATACTGATGAAAGCAGTGACGTTTACTAAACAATGCCAATGCCAAACCCAAAACCCACAAGCAGAAGGCAGTGAAAGATCACATGAGTTTCTCACACCTATCACACAAGTATACACGGTGACAATTAATCTCAGCTACCACCTCAGTTAAATACCATATTCTCTTTTTTTGAAGAGTAAAAAGTTGTGGAGATGTTTAAGGAATGATTCATCTGACCTATTTTAGTTGTTTATGGGAAGATGAATCATGCCAAAATATTTATGGGGAGATGAATCATGCCAAAAAAGTGCCTCTCACTTAATTTTCATAGAGGGAGCTGATGGTGACAAGCTCAACAATCCAGTCTGTTACACCAAGCATCATTAGTTTTGCTATTTCACCTGTATAGCTTGGTTATAAATTCAGATTTATATCTTAGTTATAAATTTACTAATAACTTCTGTATTATTGTTATATTTACTTATAACTTATGTATTATTATTACTTAAGAACTTCTGTATTATTGACCTGTACCAGCTATATCTGAATTTCCACTGCAGAAAATGAGATCAAACTCTGTCTCCTCCAGAGATTTTTTTTGTCCAAAGATTATTGTCTTGCAACTAGATCTGTATTTAAAATGATATATTCATCTAACTTCAACTACATGAATGCAATCTATAACACAGAACAAATTTTTGATGAAAGTAATGAACTCTCAAAGAAAACACGCGTCCTGTACAGAGGCTGAACAATATACCTCAATAAGTTGGAAGTCATGTCACATTTCTTTTTGATGTCTAAAGTAAGCTTGATGTTGACCTAATAGTCACACAAGATAAATGCGTGTGCATCTCCTTTTATATATGCATATTTAACACGCACAAGCTCGTATACCCCATACGCTATTCCTTCACTAAAAGAGGCAACTTTGAAAAATATGCATTAAATTATCAACTAAAGTTCTTTTATCTTTTGTTTCTCTGTCAAACTATTTTATTCTGTGTTAATAACCAAAACATATAACATGAAAAGGAGGTAAGACATAACAGAGGCTATTTTTTGCTTATATAGACAGATGAATTTCAGTGCCTTTTGAATATGACTAACTCAACCAAAAGATAATCTCATATTTTCCACCACTCTTCATATGTAAAATGTGTCTTGAAAATATAGCCTCGATTTTAAAAATCTGTCTTCTATGCTCTCTCACTTTTGAACTTGACTATCTTCCAGAACACCACCACAAAAGACACATGCAATACATAATATAAATGTCAATACCTGCATGCTATAACATCAACAAACAATTAAGCCAAAATCCCAAAAGGTTCATGCACTGGCAGCATTTGCCAAAGATATATGCAATATCTCTTTGCTTGAAAAAAAAATTATTTTCGATGGCACTGAAGAAAGGCAACATATTTGTAAAGTTAAATTAGACTGCACTGCCAGCATTTAACACACTCCTAAAGCTATCCACCAATAATGGATAACAAGACCACCGAAAAGAAAAGGCCTTGGGAAAGAATTTCACCACTGGACCCATAACTATTAGCTTACTCCCAGGGTTGTTTCAGATCACTCCTCCTAGTTCTTTCCAAGATAATCTGTGTAGTTCCATAAACAGCTCTACTACAGGGATCACTCCAAAAAAATAGAATGGATGAAACTGTAAGATTTGGCATTCTCCACACTCTTCCAATATAGCTCCAGAAAGCTTCCCATTCTCTATATCCTTCTCATCTCCCTGGGCATATAGCATAGCACCTTGGGTTCATTTTGGTGGGTGTGGTGCATCCTTCATATCATTGCAGACTGAAAAAATGCATTAAAAAAAAAAAAGATCATGTAAAATCAAGAGTGCACACGCAGCCAAGTGGTACATGAAAAGGATGTGTTCATTCTGCTCTGTCCCTAAGTGGTGTGGACATGAACTACACTGTATTATTTGGCCTGCGGTCTGATAATGCCTCCCTAGACCTGTGTAGTTAGAAATGCTGATACAGCCAACGTCCAGTTCCGGGCAACTTTCCTTCTGCAATCTGGAAAACAGTGCTGTAATGCTCTATCCCTCTTTCGTCTCACTTCCAAATTTCGTACTTAGTTGCAGAACTGCTGATGGGGCTCCCTCACCCTCTACTAATAGAGATCAAGGAGATACAAGAAGTACAGGAGGAAAAAGCAATAAAAGTTGTGTGCCATCTATTAAAGATTGAAAGTGTCAGCCCTATTATCCACTCACTTTAGCAGCTGCCTTTTAATCCCCTGCCAAATTCACTCTCACAGAAGATCACATATTAAACTATTTCCTGTACTGGCCACTTGCCTAGCAGTGACAGAATGGACATAACCACAACTCTTCTCCAGACTGCAGATCGCGAAGAATGGGGTGGGGGAAGGAACACCAAGAACACTGATCTTCTGTGACCATCCAGGAAAGAAAACTTCCATTTCAGTTCCAATGGTATGTTTCTTTTATAAGAAAGTCATGTAAATTAGTCCTACTTTAATCCTAAGTGATGAGCGATAATTGCAGCTCTTGAAAACAGAGTGTTACTCTGAATACAGGATATTCAAAAGATGCAAAAGCTTTCTCCATGACCATAGAAATCATCTGTCTAGAAAACAACAAAATACTCCCTTCTCTTATTCCATGCATGCAGGAACGATATGTTTCCAAATTAGCAAATAATGTACCATGAAAACGAGAGGAAGGTGAACAACGAGAGAACTTCTCGGTCTCCGGAGACTCTGAGAAGTGCCCTGCTATTCTCTTCTGTGACCAGAAGTTCACATTGGAAGTTTGTCCATATTAAATATTACAGAAATGTTCTGCTGTGAAAACTAATTTCCCCTCTCTATTCGTGGGCCTTAGTGGGATGACATTTGTGGCAGAGTTACAGGATCATCTTGCTCTTTCTTAAGACTCCTGTGTATTGTTATCAGTGGTTCAAGAAGACTCCTCAAACCAGGGTGACCGCTGATGGACTCTCACCATGAGGGTGGGAAATTGCCCTCAGAACGCTGTCATTTGACTTGAGGCAAATAGCATAAAAGGAATCCCTTTCTCCTCTAGCTAGCAGATAATGCAAATTAATATACCTTAATACACCTCAATCCTGCTGTTCTACAACATGTGACTAGTGAATGAATAGCGCTGAAGCGTACTTCTGAAGATGCCATGAGCATTACTTATCTGAAGCTGAGTATCAGAACATTCTTTAAACAACTATTTCTTAGATTCTCTGACTTATTTCTATCATGAGGATTTTTTTCTTTTTTTTTTTTTGTTTTTCACTTGACACGTTTCTGCATGGTTTGGTTCAGCTGCATAAATTAACTGACTTTCTGTATGGCATGAGCAATAATCATTGGTCATTTAGGAACCATGGAAGAAAGTAGCATTGTAAGAACCATTATGGATCAACTGGAAAAATGGGGCTTAGGAAACTTTCATCTACATGAGAAAAGATGACACCTGTAACTATTTTTTGTGGAAAAATGCACCATAACATAAACCATTCCACTGAGCAGACACAGGTCTGTGAACACACATATTGCAGTCATATGTCTTTATAGATGGCACATGGGAAAAAAGGACTCAGGGGAATAATGGAAAAAGGAAAAAAAAAATCTATACAAAAGAAAAATTGTATTTTTTTCTTTTATTTTCTCTTTCAAGTAGAATGTTCCCTGCTTCTTGGACTTTACTGGTTTTAGCTTTTCTAAACCTATAACAAATAATAAAAAAAAATTAAAATTGCAAAGTGCTGGCTTTATTCTGTCTTTTAACTGTTGATGCAGTACTTTATACATCATTAATAACTTGCTGCTACAAACCCACCAAATCTATAGTCTTCAATAATAAATAAGTAAATAAGTATTTTTTTTAAATTTCTCCTGGATGGCTTAGTTTCTATAGGTATGTAAGACAGCAACCTACCTGTATTTTTCCTTAATCATGTTCTGAGATGGGGGTGGGAGGGAATAAAGTGGATAATATTTTTCCTTTCTATATGTTTAAGAATGATAATTTGTAGAATCATAATAATGAGACAATTCCTACCAAAGTGTCATCTTTCCAAAGTATAAAGCAGGATTCATTTCACCTTATTTTAGCCACCTAAAAGTCAAATACTTCACCTACCCTAGCTATTTAGATAATCAGTGGGTTCAGATAGGCACCTCCCCATATTTTATCCCTGAGGCAATTCTAAGATTACTGATTAATTAAAATGATGCTTTAACTGTGCAAGCCATAGTTCTCATCAGACAGACAACTTTGATAGGCAACTCATCCTGATTATGGCAGCCACCCACGTTGGGATGGGATGAATTGCACTCTGGAGTTCCTTTTCTTTCTTTATGAACTATGCTGAGCCTAAATGAGGCAATACTCTTTTAGCTACTTTATAGGTGGCTAAAATTAGAAAAGATTAATGCCACTCATAGGGTCTGCAAATACAATCAGGTTTAGTGCTCGGTGAATTTAGTACTGAGTTTACCTGCCTCATGGGTCTTCAATTGCCACAAAGATAATTTCTTTGAATTAATGTATAGAAAAAAAAAAAAACAAAAAACAAAAACAAAACAGGAAAAATATGTTACTATAAGATTCTCTGCTGTTTGGGAACTCTTGGCTGTTAAATTAATTTTGCAAGAGCCTTCAAGTGCAAATGACTACCACAATTACGAAATGTAAATTTGCCTCCCACCTGATTATATGCTAACTCCTGATGAAGCCTAAAAGGTCTAACCCATTACATAAATTAATTACTTTCTGCAAAGATTCCCCAAAACGCAGGAATCGTAAGGGGAAAAAAAAAAATACAAACTGGTAAAATCAGCTCCTGCTGGCTGTGTTGATTTTGTCTGGCATTAATGAGATATACTACCATTGATGATTTGTTCAATCAAACCCTGAAATGCTGGGTAGCATTGGAGAAAGGGCAGAGGAAGCTCTTACTAATATCTTATTAAATATATCCGACTAAGTCAGTGATATATTATTAAACACATCCTAGCAGGTTTAATGTTTTGTAATTATTTAGTATATATGTACCAGTAATATATTTATTTTGAACTTTAATGAATGTGTATTGCTTGATATACTGATCAGTTATCAGCCATTTAAGAATTTAACGATAGGCATTTTCAGTTCCCAAGGTAAGCATGCAGCATACTGTTATTTCAATATATTTTGCCTAAAGAATACTCTACCATATTGATACGATTTTTTTTCTGATTTATCCCATAGAAATAGATAACTGGAAAAGAAATACTGCAGTGAAAAATCAGTCTGTACTGTGATGACTTTATTTTAAGTTACCTTTTCAGTAGACAATTATTTCCATATCAGTCCATTTTGAAATGACTCTCTGAACTACATCTTTACTTCTAAAATAATCCACCTACAACTAAGTATTCTGAGTATCTTTATCTCCACAAGCATGAAGACTCCAGAATTATTTTTTCCTGGGTCTGGCTGCATCATCAGCTCATTCCCTGAACCTGTGCTGGGATAAAATCCAGGTATGCAGCAATTCCCTGTCCCAGAAAATAAACTTCACGTCCCTAACAAGGCCCATGATCAAAACATCCAGGGGAGCAAGACCTGAAGGCAGGGAGACGCTGATTATTAAATAATGACACTTCAATTTTTCAAGAATGCTTGTATACGAAATTGAGCCAGCTATACAGACAGATTTCTAAGCAGTGTCCTAGCATACTAAAGGTGAAAGAACGCCATTTTTATAAACTGATGCTCTCCTTTCTAAGTTAGCAAAAATCCAAAGACGACTCTGAGTTTTACTAACGCTTTGGCCAGCAGAGGATTTTATCTTCAGTGGAAGATGGAGAAAACAGCTCGCCTAATTCTTCAAAGTGTTTCCTTTTCTGATCATCATTTCTATCTTCCTTGAGGGACATTATCTATTATTTAAAAGCTAATATCCCAAAGATATTCTGACAGTTAGTTATGTGCATCAGTTAAAAATAAGACACAACATAATGCATTGTTAATGTGTAAGTGTAGCCAAGGTTGTGGCATCCATCTGTCTTGCACAGTGGCCTCCTGTACGGCATGGGACAGAATAAATAGCCTGGTTCCACTAATGCTCCACAGATAATGGTTTTCCGACCGGAAGAAAAATTACTCGGTAACAGTTTCTAAGTTCCTCTGAGAAAAACGATGCAAGCCACTGCTGGGTTGGATCATCTACTTCTGCTTTATCACATAATCATTTGTTGATCTTTGATCTCAAAGGCCAGAGGGGAGAATGAGCGTGGAAATCTCATACTGTTCATAGTGATAAGGAAGTCATTGTTTATTGATGTTACCGGCCCTTGATCTTTTTTTTTTTTCTTTTTTGTGCTGAACTGTGGTCTGATCCTTGACTGTGAAACACGCAGGAAATTCATTCATGTTGTGCGTTAGTAGAACTCGGTGATTATTTCTTCCCAGGAATGAAAAACTGAGCACGGGATGCTAGCCAGAGAGATCCTGGATCAAATACTGACAGGAAAAACTACTGCATTTTCAAATAATGTGTTAAGTATGCTTATCTGAAGGAAATCAATTATTTGGATTAATAGCGAGAACAGTGTTGTTCTTTTATTTAGCAGGCAGGAAAGAAATCTATTTTGGAGAATGGAATTTAAGAAGTTTTCAAAGCTGCTTGAGTTTCAGCCTGCATTTTCATGCTGAGGGAGTCAGAAATAGTAAAGGAAATGTTTCTAATTCCTTCAGGTAGAACGTAAGTGTACTTGAATCTCCTATATTCTGCTCAGTGTTGCAGATTAGTACACAAAATAAGACTATTGGTTCCGCAAGAGCCTCCAAGAAAAGCCAGGGCTGCTACAGTATTTTATAGTGATCCTAATCCTGCACACTCTGTAAGAACCAGCATCCAAGGGGTTTTGGCATGAGGACCTCTAATTTTTGTTATGCAGCTACAGTTAAGTTAATTTTTTTTTTTAAATGTTATGAATTGCAGTGTTATGGAACATAAATTTATGGAAGTACACTTCTTGAGCACCTTCGGGAATTTAGACACTGAAGCACCTATAGAGTTAGGTATCAGTTAAATGGCAGGTTTTCAGATTATGGTTCTAAACATAGACAAATTTTCTCCAGCTTCTGGTATTCACTATCAAAGAGAAGTTTGTGACTGAGTCACCAGAAACGCTACTGTTCAATACAACTTGACTTCTTCCTGGCATCACATGAAAGTCAGTTGTCAGCTGTACACATTAAGCCTATTCACGCACTTGTAACAAGAATGTCTGCCAGTTTACAGGTTAATATGGAATATAAGCTTCAGCAGGCTGTCACACATCAGACTGAAATCTGTGTGTCAGATCTTAACACGGGAAAGATGCCCGAACCCATGGAGGTTGGTGTTTAAGTACCACATTTGGTGTTTAATTGGTTCTCTGGACTTAGCTTCTTGATCCAATGTTTTAAAAATTATTTACAGACTTAGAAGCTTTACTTCCACTGAATGTGAATGTACTAAAATCTAAGGAAAAATTCCAGTTTTCTTACTGTGCAGTAATAAATACAGTGTACAAATCATTCTTCAGTCATGGTTACAGGACAGTGAGGAATTAAATGGCACTTTGAACTGTGTACTTGACTGAGTGAACAGGTCAGGCTGCTTGTGCTATTCAAAGCTATCCAATCTAAGGCTGGATCTATTAGGTCCTTATTTGTGCTAACAGCAGTTAACAGTTCTTTGTAAAAAAAAAACCTCCAACAAAATAAGGCGGCTTCATTTTCAAGTAAACTTTTACTAAATGTTCCATTTGCGTTTCAGTAACAGAAGTACTAGCAGACTCCATACAAAACTAGTAGGCACTCTTACCATATATGCTGTTACGATAAGGTATTGTACAGAATCTGTTTCATAGTACTGCAATATAGTTAAGTTACAGTGGGAAGCTGTCTTCTGAGATAATAGATTGAAATGTACATTACGTTACTTAGGATTGAGAATTGAGGATATGGAAATAGAAGTAAAACAGTTAATATTTCCCACAATAATCCAATGGATCACTGAAAAGTATTGAGAATCGGGAAGCCTCAAATTCCAGGAACCCCAAACTGACCAGAAGTTGACTAGCTGTGAAGACTTAGGGAATTCCTGTAATTCCCTCATTTCTATTCCTTTGCAATGGGATAATATAGTTACTTGCATGAGAAGGAGGCTGTGACCATTATTTATTTGATCAGCATGTTTCATACATTAAGTGCCATAAATATTCTAGCTGCTCTTACAACTATACAAAGCCATTAAATTTGTTTGAAACATCATTAATATTACATCTTTTATATATATTAAAAAATAGGTAAAAGTATATGACTTGTTGTATGTCACTATCATGTTTTCTATTATTGACTGCTTATTCTGTTATCTGTTATCTTCTATAATAAAGAGGAAAGGAAGGTGGGGGGTTATTACACCAGTGTCAAACCAGGAAGACTGAACAGGTAACGATAATTCTTACAAGCATCTAAGAAATATTGCCTGAGACATAAAAACAGAGATAATTCTGATCTCTAACTAACTACATATTTTGGGGGGAAAGGAATACGGTGAAATGCAGACTATCCAACAATTGCTTCAGATGGATTAATAATAATTTGTTACACAAAACAGAAAGCAAGAAGACCTAGACCTTATGAAAAAAGACAGTAAGAGATTTAGGTGACTGTCCACAGAATCACAGTATTTTAAATTCTTAGGATGGGAAGGAAGAAGAAAAATACAATAAATACAAAAGACATGACAAAAAAAAGATTTCAGGAAACTCAGAAATGACAAGATCCCCTGGGAAAAAAAAATTCTTCCTTAAAGAAATTCTATTTAAAATGTGACTGTAAATCATCTAGCACAGAAGAAAGATGGAAACTGTGCAAGACCAACTTTGTAAAATCAAAAAGTCATTACTTCAGACACAAGAAGAATAGATACAGAAAAAGAGTACTATTCAAATCACTAAGGTGAGAAATGAAGAACAAAATAATAACAGAACTACCAGGAACATGGAAAAACATACTGAGAAAAGTGAAGGCACAAAATGTGAAACAACTAGCAAGGAACATGCAAGATAAACAAAGAAAAAGATCAATAAGTACATTAGTTGCAAGAGGAAGACTAAGGAAAGAGCAGGTCCACTACTCAACAGAGAAAAAAGCTATGAAGTCATGGCACTAACAAAACCCTAAATGTTTAATGCATTTACTGCTTCAGTCTTCACTAAAAAGGTTAGATGCAATCAGGCAGATAATGTAATTAACACAAACAACAAAGCATTTAAGATAGAAAAAAGGAAACAGATTGGAGACATAAGTTAGTTGGCTTTAAATCACCCAGACATGATGAAATTCAGGGAGCATGGAGAAATTGCTGAAGCAATTTCAGAAGCACTTAAAAAACTCATGGATGATGAATGGGATTCTGGAAGACTGGAAAAAAATCAAACAAGTTACCTATCTACCCTTAAAAAAAGGAAAGCAAAAAGAGATGGAAAACTATATATCAGTCAGACTACTTTCCATTTCTAGAAAAATACTGGAATATATTAGCAAACAAAAAGACTGCAAGCCTCAGCAAAAGGGATGATGACTGAGCCAAAACAATTTTTCAAAAACAATTTCTATAAGTGACGTGGGGGGAGTGTAGGGGGAGGGGGTGTAAGAGAGAGAGTAAAATAAGATTTTACTTGTTTAGTAGGGCAAAAAAGCTTTAGTGAAGCTTCTGATACTAACATAATGTTCTCATAATCTGACCAAAAATGGTCTAAATTAAATTACTTTCATATGCAAAACCAATTGGAAAACTATTCAGAGACATGTCAATGGTTCCCTGTTAAATAAAAATATACTGATTTGAGATTCCTGGGGATCTACTGTTGGCCTAATCAACATTTTCCTTAATGTGCAGTATGATAAAATGAAAGTTTTAAGAAATGTGAAATTATGAAATCTGAAGGTGTTGCCAAGATGTAAGCATTCTTCTTGACAGAAATAAAATTCAAAATGACCACTACATATTGGATACTCGTTCTATAAAAACAGGATGAATTTCCATAAGCAGAAGTGAAAAATACTACACTCGGGCAGAAGTAGTCAGTGGCACAAATCCAGACTCTAGAATAACTGCCTACAGGAAAGAAAACATCTGGGGGCTTTAGTGGGTATCAAGCTGAACATGACTCTTCTATGCTACATGGGAAAGGAAAATACTATGGTATTGGTGCATAAAAATACAAAATATGTAAATAATCTTTCTGCTTAGCTGGCTTTAAGACAACTTTTGCTGAAATATTATATTTGATTTTGGTACCAGAATTCCAAAAGTATGTGAATTGTCAAGAAGCAATAGAGGCCACAACAACAAAAATCATCACAAATGATGATTTAAACATGACTTGTAATGAAAAATATAAGTAATGTAAGTTGAATCCAGCCTAAAATGGAGGAAAGACATGATAAAAGGTAACTGCAGAGAGGAACAGAATAAACTATTCTTCATGTTCATTGTGGGTAGCACAAGTAATAATAAGCTTTAGCTGTGGAATGGGAGATTAATTTAGACATAAAGAAAAGCTTACTAGAAGTGATAGCTATGGTCTGGAACAGGTTGCCTTATAAGGGTGCAGAGTATCCATCAGTGAGATTTTAAAAAACAAGCTAGACACTGTCTAGTATTGTCTATTGTTTTTTGACACCCTCAAAATTTTGAGAGATTCTATCTTGAAAACATAATGCTGCCTTTTTTTTCCCAGACTTTACAGTTTTCTAACTTCTTGAGATAGTTGGGGTGCTCAGTACCCCCGTGACAAACCAGGAGAGAAGTCTGGTGATCCACAAGACCACGTAGAGGTGGAAAGGAAATGCTAGGAGGAAATGCTGACTTTTGGTCACAGAGTCAAGGGAGATGAGAAGCTGAGGTTGGCAGGTGGCCAACCTGACATGGCCCAGACCTACAGAACCAAGGGTCTACCTGAGCTCAGCAGTCTGATAGCCAGTACATCTGATAAATGAACTGTTCAGCATGGATAATCACAGGACAGTGAGAAGCTTGGAAGACAGGACAACACTAAAGAGGGAGCAAATTAGTCACAAGATCCAAAACTCAAAGTCCCTAGAGACTGCAGTAGGGTTGTAGAGAATGAGACCAGAAAGAGGTTAACTCAAGAAGGAAACTTGCTGGGTTTTATGTTGAAAGTTTTCCTTCAATCAATATGTGCCTGTGGAACGTGCAAGCTGCCACTGGATCAGCATTTTCCAGTGGAACTGCTCCCCCTAACACTGAAAAGCAGTTTTCTGGAATGGAACAAGATCTCAACAAGTTGCAAGGGAACTTTGTTGCTCCTGCTGATGAAGTCTTAAGAAGTGTTACAAATAAAAATCCAGGATGAAACACTTCTTGTCTGAAAGATACCAGTTCACATGCTCTTGTTAAATGACTTGTGTTTCTTGTTTAAAGACTAGTGTTAGGTGGCAATGAAGTTTTTATTATTTTCAGGTACAACAAGAGTCTCAGTTAAGTAACATTTGAGTAAAGAAATAATTTTTGACTGTTAATGCTCTTTTCTCTTATACTTTGTTTATCATGTGAAGATAATTATGGGGTTGATTGGACCATGGATCACTCAGATGTTTTGCTGTCTGTCCCTAATTGTTCTGTATTACTTCCTTACCCGCCCCAAAATTTCAGATGGAAGAACCAAATCTAGGGATGATTTTTCCCAATGGTTGCACCAATAGGGGAGTGCAGCAGCTGTCAGTGGCGCATGGGGGCGCAGACATGGATGCTGGCAGCACGGGAGTCAGGAGAAGCTGAGCAAGCCCTGCTGATGGTCCTGGGGTGAGCAATCAGCCCAGGCAAGGCATGAATCTGGAGGAATGAGGAAGCCCTGTGAGGGCTTAGAGGGCTCACAAGAAAGTGGGATAAGGTCTCAGGACAGAACATACTGGGGACTTGTTGTGGACAAGTTTTGTGAGACTTTAGGTAGCGCTGGAGTTCAGACTGGATGGAATTTGGGGTGGTCCGAGAGAGAGGGGATTAAGAAGAGTTCTTGGGCTTCGGTTTAGAAAAACCTAGGCTTTAGAGCTAGCAGGACAGGGAGATTTACATGGGACTTAGTGACCCTCTGCACTGAGAAGTCTTCAAGGCTCTAGAGCAGCTGCAGTGATAATTAAATTCTGGGCAGAAGAATTACGATTTGGCATGTGAAAGTCTCTGGGTCAGGGAATGATGATTTTTAAAAACTTCCTACTCCCTCTAACCATCTATAACCAAGGCCTTGGTTATAGATAGCTCCTCCTCAAGCTGGCATAAAATTATCGTACATGCTTCTACTTCCCTTCCACATTCCTCCTTTTTTTTTTTTCTTTTTGTTATTTTAATAGGGGATTACGGCAGCTTTACCTCATTCAGGTGATGCCTCAATTTCAAAAGCTTCTGTGCTGAACTTTTAACTGATGAGGAACATTTCTCTCCCCTAACATCTTCAGTGTAAACATCAAGATATGGGTTAGCTGTATAGCCTCTCTTTATGGAGAAAAATATATTGAAATATCCTCCTGTATGAATCCCCCCACTCTGAAATGCACAACTAATATGGAATAGATCAGTACCATTTCTCTCCCCAGCTATAAAAATTATTACCTCAGCTGTAGAAACCTAGACTGAAAACTTCCATAATTAGATGAGCTGAATACCAGCTCCTTGGACTATAAAACCACTTTTAAAAATGTTATTCCGAACCATTCATGTACATTAGTAGTTAAGATATATACCTAAAAAATGGGTGAATTAATGTTAGAATTAAATAGGTATATTTTTGTGGTTGTCATAAAAATTAAATATCACTAATATTCTTATGGCTGAGTATATGGTCAAGGATCACATTTTTTTCTTAAGTTATATGTGTTATTATGTTCCTATATTTATGTGAACTTAGTCTGGTTATTATCTATAATTGCATGCCCATAATTGGCTCATAGGTCTTGATAAAATATGTAGGCCAATCTCGCACAAACAAGTGATTGTCTTCAGATTCAGATTTGCATACCTACAATTCATATTACAGAAGCTGATTTGTAAAACTTTACTGCTACCCCTTGTCATATTATTACAGTTCATTTTCACTCACACGGCCAATAAACGAATCCCCGCTAGACCTTAAGAGTATAATACAACTTCTGCATATTGCCCAGAAAAGATAATGATGGTAAGTAGATCGTGCTTCAGAAGCTGTTCTGTTCTGCATTCCAACAGCAGCTGCCAGTGCTCCCTCGTGCATTCGTTGTAACAATTCTGGATTGAAATTTCTCTCATTAACTAATAACATTATGTCGTTTGTTTTATTACTGTCATTTGGAAGTACTGCTCTGCTGTGCTTTGCAGAATCAGTTGTGTATGCAGTTAATCAACGGGTGGCGACCACTTTGTAAAGCTAGATTTCTACATTTCTACACCTGTTTCTCGCTCTTGTCAGAGAACGCCAAAGCAATTATCAGAATTGTTTATGAAAGCCCACCACAATATTTAGTTAAGTCACTTTACTAGACACATTCTATTTATTACTTACTTTGTGCTTTAAAAACCCAAGATAATATAACATCTCTTATCTGAAATTACTGCCCTACATCAGGCATTTTAAAGTAAACATCTTGAATTCACAAAATTGTATTTCTAGAACTTCTCTACAACAGGCAAATCATAAAGCATAGGTGCTGTTTTCAGGTAGCATTTTCAATATCATGCTCCATTTTTTTTTTCATATTGAAAGATCCTTTAAATACGTATTCTCTTTTCCTCATTTCTCTCTGTCATTCAGTCAAGTTCTTGATGCCAAGACATAACAAATATAGTAATAGTAATCATAATCCAACAAATGATTAAGAACATCATTACCTTACTTTTTAAATGTCTCAAATACTTCAAGTTGCTTCAGAAGTAATATTCAAAGCATGACAAAATTAGCTTTAAAATAACTCAATGACTGAAAAAGCAGTATCTGTTTTCACCTCAAAATTTTTCAGGCTCACATGTAATTCCACTACTTGACATAAGATGCTTGAACATAAAGCCAGATACTGCTAGAAGCATTTACAATTACCAAAGATGCCAATAACAAAGTATTCACACTACTCTAGTCACTTCAAAATACTCCTTAGGTCTTCTAAGATAGGGAGCAGGATGATTACTGGGATGATTAAGGTCAAATTATCATGAACTGAAAAAGAAAAAAACAACTCTGCACAATTCCTAGAGAAATTACTCATGTTCCTAAGAAGAATGATTTGAATAAGGTCTGTACAGGCTAGCTAGTCAGATTACAAACATATGCGGAGAGGGCTCTGTCCCTGAAACCCATTCAAGTTAATGGAATTCTTTCTGCTGACTTAAATGGACTTTGGACCAGACTTTAAAACTATTTTTATCTTCTGTATACACTGAATATGCAGTATATACATATCACATTGAGGAATACTATCAGAAGACTACATTTTCTTCCAAGAATATATTTCAAAATAAAAGCACAAAGTGCACAAAATTTCATGCATTAAACTAATTTTTATGTTCACCTCAAAAAAAAAAATTAGGATTTAATCTACTGGCATGTCCTTGAACAACATTATGAAATTATAATTGGAAATATATCTTCGCTATATGAGTTGTTTAGTGGAGGTTCTTTTACCCTTAAATTCTTGTATCGCAGCTGCTTTATCAACATCATGCTTATTCATTTTCTTGCATGACTGGCTGAAGAACTAAGAGCAGCCTGATAGACAGTAACTATGAGAAAATATACGTTCACTTCCTTCTTTGCTAGCTGCAGCAAATGGAAGTAATTTAGAATCTGTGTATATATGATTATTTTGAAGAAATGTTTTATTATATGAATCATTTGAATGATGAGAAACTTCTCTGGCTCTTTAAGATTTGTTCACAAGGAAGGGATTATTTTTTTAAACATACTTGAAAGGAAAACAGATGACCAATTTAATTGAGAAGGTAAATGGTGAGGTGTCTGATCTGACTTTGATTGTTAGAAAAGACAATAAATGAAGAGTTCTACTTCATATAATGCAACATTGTTATTTTACTCCCTTTCCTTCCTCTCAAAAAATAGCTTTGTAAGTATAACTTCTACAACATCTGAACATATTACTGTACACACACTCAGTGGAAACACAGTTTATAACACTTTATTAACTGAATTAACACACCACCAATATGATGAGCACATGAACTTTCATAAAATGTAGTTAAGAAAATGTTTTTGCACATCTTAATTTTAATGTTCATGTATTTTGAGCAGTGCCCTTCAGTTTTAAATCAGGCTGTTCTAGGAAAAAAAAAGGTAAAAGGTGTAGACTAAAAAAAGTATTCAAGGATATCACAGAACTGAAATTAATACTGTGTTGAGGAACGTCTTTGTATATAAGCTGGTTATGTCAACTCTTTCATTTACATGTTATAAATACTGTCCTTGTGTGAAAGGCTTCACTATGCATAATGTATTTTTCTCACTGAGACAACCTATTAGCTTGCAGTGCTTTTACTCTGAATAATTCTCCTTTACCTCCATTTAACAGCTGTAGCTAACATTTCTTGTCCTTGGGTATTAGACAGGGCAGAGGGGTCAAGAAAATGTTGGTCTGTTTGGCTTCCTAGACTATTTTGAATTTAAATCTTTCTGGATTTCTCTTCTCTGTCTCAAGCCATCATTCTTTCTTTTAAATAAACAGCTTTTTTTTTCTCTCAGTACTTAATATCACAAACCAGTGTTTAATTCACAAAACCATTGGCTCATACTGCAGAGATGGATAAGCAATATGTGTCCTACTCCCCTGCTTCTGAAGTGGGCAGCCTGACGATTTCAGGCTCATGACTGAAACACTGAGAAGACTAGGTATAAAATTGAGTCAGTTAATCTGGCATCTCTTCAGCACTTGTATTATTCTACATTATTTACATTCCGTATTATTGTTATTGAGTATAAACACTTCAGGTCCCTACTCAGCATATGTTCCAGTATCTTTAAAATCTGTAGGAACTAAATATTTTTAAGTGGCCAGCAACTGTAGGCACATGACGAAAAATCTGTGAGCTTTCTGAGCACATTTCACAACAATGTTAAAAAACAAAGCCACCTCTTTATCTCAGCTCTTCATCAAATTCACAGTATACCACTCATGGTGCAATTAATCTAAGCAAAGATAGACATCTGCAGTGTAGATGTGTATTTCAGGTACCAACTCTAGATATTTTTTGAGAGTGGCATCCAACGCAGTTCCAGTAGAGTAAGTCTGGAATACGCCTCATTTTTTCCATTGACTGTAAAAGGAGTGGGGACTACTTATATCATAAACGTGAAGGGCAAAATGGAGACATTCTAGATTAGATTACTGAACATAATTTTTCCCATTGCTTACTGTAAGGCAAACTTTCTTCTCAACACTGGGACATCTGCACTTTAGTGCCTCCACATGTTGGAAGCCTTGTAAAACACTTAGTGACGAAATGTGCTACTGTACACAAAGTAAGGTCTACAAACCTTGTCTGAAATTTCTTTAATTGCACAATATCCCATCTTCCAGTGCTTCTTATGTGCAGAATAAAATGACTTTAAAGGAAATAAAAGTTGAGTATGATAAAATGACATAAAGCAACACACTGATACATTTAAATGTGGATAAAATGTGGAGAAGCCCAAAAAGCAGTTTATGACAATAAAATAAATCAATTCATTCCAAATGTTACGCTACAGTAGGTTATATGATTCTGCCAGATGTTTCTCTTTACACAAATTTTATTATGCCACAAAGGGTAATTTGTTTTAATGAGAATACTTTTTGGGGATAATATTTGTTCTGGAAAGCAGTACTTCTCTAGCTTCACTTTCTAATGAGAACAATTTCCTTTGATTCATTGGTATTACCATTCTTTTGTTGACTCAGTCAAAACACCAATTAGCTGCACACACGCTGCAAGAGTGCAAAATCAGGAAAATGCTGATTAGGGTCCCGATCCTGAAAACTCTTGAGCAATATCATTAACTTAGTGGAGTTCTTTGCATGAGCTGATTGCATGATTAGGAGCTTAAAAGATGCAAAATTAAGGTATAATTCCAAGCAGATGCTCAGATTCTTTGGTTCTCCATGTGAATATACTTCTCAAGTTCACTTGGTAGCTATCTTTTTATGAAAAAATTTAAGTACCTCTATTGTTTGGGTTGTGTTATCTTTAGCTGTTTGTCTTTCCAGGGTATACTATTGTTGCAGCCCTTTTGTCTCTTAGGTGTTACGTATTATTCATCTAGTGCTTCAGATTTAGAATCTGAACTATCTCCGATACAGACCTAGGACAAAATTCGAATATATAAATACAAGTGCTCCCTTATGTCCACCTGTATCTTCTTGCATTTTTTTGCACTTTTTCAAGCTGCTACCAAAAAGGCTACAGCAACCTAAATTATATGCTGAAAAGCCAAAATTTAAAATAAGTTATTTTACTTAAGAAAATGAAATTATTTTCATTCTGCTTTAGCTTGCAGGAGCTTTTACATCTTCTAGTCACTTTGGCCAATGCAGATTATCTCACGAAAAAATTAATTTGGTGCTAGGTCTAGAAACACTCAGATGTTTAAGCAAGTAAAAGAGAGCCTAGTTTATCTTTCAGTGAACAAATGGACCCCTTGAATTTCTGTATGTTTTATGAAGTGTCTATCAGAAACTGGGATCCCACAAAATTTATACAGCACATGTAAACTCAGAATTGTTCACTTCTTGAATTACCAGAGCAAATAAAATTGGTTTGTTGTCTACAAATTAATCTCTGCAGGTAAAGCTCAGTTACAAAACTATATATTGAAAATACATTATCTTTCAGTGAATAATATAACTCACCATGTCAATTTTCACAACATGATCTCTAAAGATTTGTCTTCTGATATTGATTGCAATGTTATAACAAAATTATAGTGTCCTCTTGGCCCATATCTGAATCATAAAAGAACCTTGTAGAGAACAGATTTTAGCAAACTGACTTATAAACCGAAATTAAAATGATAAAGGAGACATTCTGCAATTTTTCATTTTGAATTCCAGTAACATGCAGCAAATAAAACAGAGCTACCAACTTAATGATGTTTTTGTATAGAGTAGCTCTAAGGAACCACCTGTAATAAGTTAATGCAGTTTAACAGTTTTATAATAAGCTCAATAACATTATTATGAGATTTTTGCTTTCACACAGAAATTAAGCAAAGCCATCAATCTGCAATTTTTTTAGTTTCTCTGAGTTATTTTAGAAAAAAACCCATCACTTACATAGCTCCGTAAGAATCAGCCTACTTACTACATAAAGCTTGTTAAAAATATAAACTTCAAGCCTTTACAACTATGATTTAATAATAAGATCACTGAAGCACAATTTGAAAAAAAATATTGGATTGTTACCTCAGTTATGTCAGTTTATTTTATCCTTCAATATTATCATTCAAGATGAAACACAGTTCATCTTTCATTCAAAATTTATCTCAGTGGTAGTTTTGTACTACCTAAGTAAATCTCATTTTGTTTTATTACAACATCATTCATCCCAATCAGAATAAGTCTTATCATGCTAAGCAATATTAAATATACGTTAGATATAGTTCATTGCCTAAATATTGTGTAGTATGTAATCTAAATACATAAAACACTTAGCTCTATGCTTCTTTTTGAAGTCCTCATAGACTTCATGTGTTCTCCTGAATGGAGTTAATGGATTTTTAGCTATGTAAACTCAATTGATAATGGAAAATGTACTTAAGAAAAAGCTTTGATGTAAAAAATTAATTACTTTGAAAACGTTGTCAGTTACAGTGAAAACACTGGCTATATGAAGATGGTAATATTATGACGTACTTACCATGTCCTATTGCAATTAATTTTCTTTGTTTATTGGCCCTATCAGGTGTTACTAATAATATTCTCACTAGAGCATGTGTATGGTATATATCTTTTTGGTCTACACATAGAGCATATGCATGCTATACCTGTTATGATATGCAGAAACATAGATTTGCATGGTTGATACATAGAATGAAGTTTTAACTTCAGAGGAATATTAATTAAATTTCAAAAGACTATCTATAGACACTCTCCATTTCCATTTTAAACACAGTATTTATTCTAAATAATTACTATCTATCTTTAAAAATAATAAGCTATACGCTACATATTTACATATACTATACACTATCATTATTTTAAATTCTTACGTAAGATAACTTCATTCAGAATTGAGGGAAATACAGCATCCTTTTCTAAATCAGAGTTGATTTTCTCAGATCAGATTGCTCCCCTTTGTAAACTGATGGCACACCTGATGACAATGTACATTTAATTAGATGCCATGGCACTTGAAAAGGTAAAAAGGGGGCAATTTGGTCCTCTTGCCTCCCAAAATGTAGACACCATTTGTACAAAAACATCTATAGGAGAACATCGGCAGCAGAAATAAAATACCAATCAAAGATAAAGGACCAGAATCTGGTCCCAGTTATGTTAATGTAAAATAACGTCTTTAAAGTCAAACAAACTTCCTGATTGAATCAGTGCAAGATGACTGAACCCGAATTAACTTTTTCTATCCAATGCTTGATACCCTTTATACCTAATTTAGTGACAGCTTCAGTGGTGACAAGTGCAATAAGGGGACTATGTCTAAAATTTAGGGGATAAGTAGGGGCCTAAATAACACAGACTGAATCTTCTTCTGATTTCTTCTGCTTCCTTTAGGGAAGGCATTTGCAAGAGAATTAAGATCCTAGCAAGTAAATTAACTCTTACTACATCTTGCAGTTTTCTCAGCATTTGTGACAACATTACATTTGCTATTTGCTATTTTTTCTGCCGTTTCAATCTGAGAAGCTACATGAGCTATATGACAGCAGTTACATGAATACATACCTCAACTTATGTATAACGCCTGATGGTTATGCCCGATGGTTTGATGATTGTGAACCAACAACATAGCAAAAACTCAAAAAAGTCATGGCTCTCAGTTTTATCATAAGTGTTTTGAGTCAGTCTCACAGTATTAGGGAGTTCTGTTTGTTCTTTCTGAGAACTGTAATACAATAGTTGATCTAAGTTACATACTTTTTTCCCTAGAAGACACTTAGTACAACTTAATACCATAGTCCTGGGAAAAGTTTTAATCCGTTAGGGTTTATGTCTATAATACTACCTTTCAGTGGCCAGACTGCTGTTTGGAGAATATCTGCATAAGGTATTGCTCATCCTGGTGTCCCAGGATGCTTGTTGTCAGGGACCACTGGATTTTATGTATTTTTATCTATAGAAAAAAAATAATCATAGAATCATTTAGGTTGCAAAAGACCATTAAGATGATTGAGTCCAACTGTTAACCTCACACTGCCAAGTCCACCACTAAACTATGTCCCTAAGTGCCACATCTACATCTCTTTTAAAAACCTCCAGGGATGGCAACTCAACCACTTCCAATGCTTGGCAATTCTTTCAGTGAAGAAATTTTTCCTAATATCTAATCTGAACCTGCCTTTGTGCAACTCGAGGCCATTTCCTCTTGTCCTACCACTTCTTACCTGGGAGAAGAGACCAACATCCACCTCGCTACAACCTCCTTTCAGGTAGAGAGTGACAAGGTCTCCCCTCAGCCTCCTTTTCTAAGGCTAAATAACCCCAGTTCCATCAGCTGCTCCTTATAAGACTTGTGCTCGACAGCCCTCATAAGCTTTGTTGCCCTTCTGTGGACGCTCTCCAGCACCTCAATGTCATTCTTGTAGTGAGGGGCCCAAAACTGAACACAGTATTCGAGATGCAGCCTCACCACTAGTGCCGAGCACAGGGGGAGGATCACTTCCCTAGTCCTGCTGGCCACACTGCTTCTGATACAGGCCACGATGCTATTGGCCTTCTTGGCCACCTGGGCTCATATTCAGCCGGCTCTTGACCACCACCCCCAGGTCCTTTTCTGCCAGGCAGCTCTCCAGCCACTCTTCCCCAAGCCTGTATCACTGCAAGGGGTTGTTGTGACCCAAGTGCAGAATCCGGCACTTGGCCTTGTTGAACCGCATACCACTGGCCTCAGCCCATTGTTCCAGCCTGTCCAGATCCCTCTGTAGAGCCTTCCTATCCTAAAGCAGGTCGACAGTCCCATCCAATTTAGTGTCATCTGCAAATTTACTGAGGGTGCACTCAATCCCCTGGTCCGGATCATTGATAAAAGATATTAAACGGAATCAGCCCCAGTACTGAGCCAGGGAAAACCACTTTTGACCGGCTGCCAACTGGATTTAGCTCCATTCACCACAACTCTTCGGGCCCAGACATCCAACCAGTTTTTACCCAGCAAAGAGTATGCCCATCCAAGCCACGAGCGGTCAGTTTCTCCAAAAGAATGTTTAAAACCAATTTTCAGTATGGAAACTGATTGATATATTCCTTCTCAAGTTACTTAACTGTGCTTTTTTAACCGCTAATTATCTGATTGCAGCAGTTTAAAGGAAAAAAAAAGTATTTTAAGTACATTAAACACAAAGTTTATTTTAATTTTTGATGCTTCTTGTCTATTTTGATTTTTAAATTGCTGTGAATGCATATTGTCTTAAGGTAATGATCCTAAGCCCACGAGTAAAATTCAGAAGGAACTACAGATGCAGCAAACTAATAGTAATCAAGAAAGGTAACAAGATCCAAGTGCCTGAAGGTTTTTCAGTCTTCTGATACATATGTATAATAGTGTAACGTAGCAAGTATATCATGGTGTACTTTGAAGTGAGGTTAAGCCTGTAATACTGTCAGCGTCATCAGCATGTGCTCTGCTGTTGGTTATCAGAGCACTTCCCACAGAAATCGAGGAAGGGAGTAATCGGCATCTGTCAAAGAGGAAACAACTACAGACTTGACAATAGGTATATTTTCTATTTTTGCCTTTGCCACTCGAAGATGGAACAGAAAGAAAAACCCCATTAGTCATATTGTAGGACTGACCCTTAAGTGACTGGCTAGTTACTGTAGCTAGTGGTTTCCCCAGTGTGGCGTATGCTTGGCTGCCTTAACTAGAAAACTAGCAGTGTATTCTTGTAAAACTTGGCACTGTAAGCGTTTCTGGAAAATTCAGACAGATACTTGAATTTCCTGGATGTTTAGCATTCCTAGAAATATTTCTCAATATTAATGAAATCTCCAAAGAGATGTCCTTCAGCGTTACTTGTTGGAAAAGTGGTGTCCATTTCAATAAATATTTTTCAAGATTAATGAAGGTATTATAGAAAGAAATGTAGGTTTAAGTTTTTTAAAGGACCAAACCATACGACGTAACTGTAGAGAAGTTAATGTTGAAGGAGAGGTGCAGTTCCTACGCGAATTCCAATAAAACTGTTCTCACTCTTGGTTGTGTCTGAGATTTTCTTTTGGGTTTGTTTTTTTTTTTTTCTTTTTCTCTTTTTCTTTCCAACATAGCTCTCTTAGTCCCACTGCATTGTTTATATCATAACATACTCTAAACCTTAATATTATTAAATATTTAAGATAAACCCATTTGTCTTATCCTGTGTTCCCGCTTACTAGATTAATAGGTTGTTTATTACCTCTTATTAACATTATTAGTCTGACTGTCCTATTCCAATTGTCCAGCCTAAGAAATAGTTTGAGGCAAAAAAAGCCCATAAATACACGTACATACACATGCAGAGGGGAAAAAGACAAATATTGCAAATATACAGTGGTAACTTATATGTAGATATAAGTACACATACATACATGAATGCAAAACTAACTTGTATTAAAAAGAACCACTTTGAGTGAATACAGGGTGAGAGATGCCTTCTGGTTATTTCATGATAGACTACTTAGGGCTCTGAAGACAACTACCAATAGCATGAACTGCCATCCAAGAGGAAAAACGACTCTGCATTACATCTATGCTCCCTTCATTCTTTTCTTTTTTAATCATTGACAGTAGTAACATTCCCAGAATGTGATTCATTACTTAAAAGATCATTCTACTTAGTGCACGTTTTTTTTTCTGAACTAGCTGCCTACTACTCTTTAATTTACTATTTGTTTCTAAGGGTATTCTTCTCACCCTTAAGGATTTAATTTAGACTGACAGAACAGGATTTATGAGGATCATTTCCCTCCTGCCCCCTTCTTTTTTTGAAGATCAATGCTACCTTAGCTTTCTGTCTTAATCCTCCAGTGTCTTCACAGTTTTTTATTTTTTAGAATAAATTACACTTGTAATAAACTGTGTTTAAATTCACAGGCTCCATTCATATTTATACAACCTGCAAATTTCTATTTGTCTGACTTGGTTTAAGTCCAGCTGCCGCTTACCTCTCTTATTTGCTAAGGGCCAGACCATAAAGCAGGCTGTAAGAGAGAAAAGCAGTGTAAGGACTTTGCCTGATCAACCAAATCCAGGCATCAAATAGTCGTTCGCCGCGGAGGCAGCGATTCCTCATCAGCTGTCGCTCCTTGCTGCACAACGTGCAAATCTGTGTAGCCGAAACTGTGCGAACTGGCAGCTAAACTGCATTAGCGTGATTTGAGAACAAAAAGTAAGCCAAGGCCAGACTGCGGATCTCGGCCTCCTGATTCAGTACCTGCTTTTCGCCCGGGTTTGTACAAATGTGTCTCACCTGGGACGGGGCGGATCCCAGTGTGCCAACCCGCTCCTGTTTGCTCATGACTTTCCTGGTTTTCTTTTTTTTTTCCCCAAGATTGATTTTTTTTTTTTTAAATCACTTAGGCACTTGGCTACTTTGAGTCATTAATCATTAATTTAATCTACCTTCTCATTTATTAATAAGATTACTTTCTCTGAAGTCCTTCATTTTCCCTTGATATTCTTCTAAAAATTTTATTGATTCTAACTGCTCCGGTTGACCCTGATCTGCTCTGATGTTTTGCTATCCTTACCTTTTCCCTGAATTTTAAAGGAGCGTGTGTCCATTCAAAGGTACCCCAAGAACTGACTGGGGGAAGCTAGTCTCACTTGCTTTCTTTTTGCACCATCTCATGTTTACACATTATATAAAAGAGTGAAAGACTGCATATGCAGTAATTGCTTTATTGCCCCACACATTCAGCATCTACCCCAGTTACACGCTTGCTGGTCACCCAGCAAGGTACTTGCCAAAATAGCTGCAGTCTGGGCAGCTGAAAGCAGCAGATACAGATGGTTGAAAGGCCTGTGTGCTACAAGATGATTTTGGGACTCTGGAATTATAAAAACGGTAAGAAGGGCTGCGAACTGTGACACTGAATCAACAAACTTGTGGTTTTATTGTCCAGTTTTGATCGACTTTCAGTTACTGCAGTTTCTTTTCTGATCCATTTATGGATCCATTCTTCAAGCAAGCTATAAATAAATAAGCAGCGTTGTTTAAAAAGTAAAATGTGAAATCATAGTGATTTAAGAAAAAAAGTACAAGTTTTTTATATACATATACATATATATATTTTCAATAAAGTATATAGGTGATGAAAAGCAACATGAAATTAATGCAGATTTCAACCTTGTAGGTTTAAATGTATGCTGATTCCAGGAATTAAGATGTAGTTTACACAATAGCCGTTCTTTGAAATGTATTCTTACACCTGGAATAATATTTTCGCACAGAGCCCACCTCTTCATGCAAGATACAGGATTTTTTTCTTCCAGCTTTAAGAGATACTTGCAGAAGTTTGCAAGACAATAAAATCACTATTTTCTCTTTGGAAAAAAACTTGAAGCATTGAACTGTAAGTGCGGTAAGGTGAAGCTGGCCCTCACTGTGACACCTGATACAAAGAACTTACGTAAACTGCCGTGTAAACCTTGAAAAGAAAACGACAAAAAAAGAATGAGATTTCATATCCGGAAATAGATGTATAAAAGTTTTGCATAGAGTCTCAAAAAATAACAGTTCTACTAAAACATAATCCTACCAGAAATAACCGTTCTAATTTCTATAAATATGACTATCGTACCATCACTGTAGAAAACACAAGCCACCTTCTAATTGACAGATAGAGACTATATAATTTAAAAGGGAAGGAGAAGACTTTCCGGTGTTGCATGAAATCTTGGCCTTAAATTTGGACTTACAAAGTTGACTTCAGTGAGACCAGCAGTTCATTTTTTATCTCTTCTAAGAACTAACACTTTAAAAAAAATATCAGAGAGTAACATCTATCCTAAATCTACGCTAATATGTCAGGACCAGATGATGCCATCACATAGTCCCCATGATCCCACAGCATCCACAGGTGTTTTCTTTTAAAAGTAAAAAATATGATTTTTTTTTTTTAGTATCTTCATCCTACCTATAGTTACAATAACAAAATTAACAATGAAAACAGATGAGAAAGTTTTGTCTTTGCTCATAGAGTTTATGTGTCATGTAAGAATCAGCAAAAATATATTGAGTTTAAATTAATATTGAAATCTAGCCTGTGTTTTGAGGTAAGTAGGAAGATTTCCTGCTTAGACTCACCACCTTTGTCAATGCAGTAATCTTTAAAAGGAAACAAGTACTGTCAATACATAATAGGTTAGCTGATTTGGGATTTTTTTTTTTTGTGCTGCATTTAACCAATTTACTTAACTCTAGGGCTGACTTTCTCACTACAACAAAACATTAATTTTAAACATTTTAGAGATTTGATTCCTCTGCCTACCATCTTAGATAGGATGAGAATGAACTGTACATTTCTTTGGTGTTTTTGTCTATAGGCCAGAATTAGTCAACCCTTTGTTCTTTTCAAAATCTAGCTTTGTGCTGTATTTAATATTCTTATCATCATACTTATCATCATTCTTATACAGATTATTTAATATTCTTAGCATCATTCTTATACAGATTTTGGAATAGTAATATACTTTGATTCTGTGGGGAGTTTAACCTATGGAATCTCTCTGAGAGATGAGAACTACCTAAATATGTACTAATATTCACTGATACTTCTTGGCATACAGAATTACTATGCTAGGTCTATTCCACTGGGACAGACTCGGCTCCAGAGCCAGCAGTGCCCTGGAGCTGCAGTGCCTTTGCACAGGCATGAGGAGATGGGAGAAGTCACTGGCTCCTGCGTCCTCTTGGTGGGGCTTCAAAGCCATATTTTGTCTTTTACTGTACAAGCATTAAGGACATATTTTTGATGGCACTATTGTCTCATTTCTGTTACATGATTTATCTTTTATATCATGTACTTTGTTTAAAATTTTCTTCAAAGGCATGAGGTAGTTATAGTGGGAAGATACAGGAAAAATCACTAACAGAAACAACTCAATGTCCTACATGAGAAGAACACAAAAAGTTACATTTTTCTAACCAATAAGCAGGCTGCTGTCATAAGGAGCAACAAAAACAGTGTAATATAGCTGTGTGGCAGAAGGATAGGATTGACACTGAAAGGATGCACAAAGGATGACATTTGGACAAGATTCAAACAGGTGTGACAATGAAAAAAAAAGGTAAAAGACACATAATAAATAATAGCACAAAGAATGAATTATGGCCAAGAGATTTATGTAGATGTATAAAAGAAAAGATGAAATTATGAATGTAAATGAGAGATGACAGTACATACATAGGTAGGAATCTTACATTACTAGTACAACTGTACAGCATAAATTAGCCATGCTTTTACACTTTTCCCTCATGAAACAAAATCATAGAAACATAGAATCATAGAATGGTTCGGGTTGGAAGGGACCTTAAAGATCATCTAGTTCCAACCCCCCTGCCATGGCCATGGACGCCTCCTACTAGATCAGGTTGCTCAAAGCCTCATCCAGCCTGGCCTTGAACACTTCAATGTTGATACTGCTTTTCTAGATTCAAAGAACCATTCTTTCGCTCTATAAAAGCAAGACAAATAAAAACATCTCAAAATAAAATCATTCTAATGGTGTGAATCACTGAGAGTTTGATTCCGACTGGTTTACTCCCGTGACTCCAAGCTAATGCTCTTTCCACCCTTCCCTCCAGCCCCGTTACGGCAGACGGTTTGCCCTTACTGCAGGGTGTGCCTGTGCCAGACTGGCGGGACTAAGCAACACATCTGAGCTCAATGCACTTACAAACGCATGTAGCTGCAGCCCCAACTAATACACACCATGGCATAGTCCGTGTCCCTGGGCCTCACTCAAAAAACAAAACCATGACTGATACAAAGAGTTTCAGAATGATCTCAAAATCTTAATGGCATTTATCCAAGTGGCAAATGCATGCATACAGGGAAATAAAACACAAAGATGGACTTTAACTATTACCCCTCAGGAAGGAAATCTTGGAATCATTGTGAGTCATTTGACAAAACTGGTTACTATTTTCCTGGCAACTGTCAAACATGGGATATTCAGAATTATTGTGAAAGAGAAAAAGAAGAAAATAACTAATACCATCTTTCACAGCATAAATTATTAGGCATGAAGTACTACAAATAATGCAAACTGTACACAGCACTAATCATCACATATCCAGAAGAAAACAGTAGGACTGAAAAAGGTAGAAAGAAGGGCAATAATGAGTAAGTATGGACTAGCTCCTACGCAGCGATTAAACAGACCAGAACATTTCAATCTGGAACAGAGAAATGAGATGAAGGTGGGAATGAAAAAAGATGTGTAAAATCATGAGAAGGATGAACATAGAATGAGCCTTCATAATTTCCAACACAGACATGAGGATATACTTCCTCTCCAGGTGCCCCATGGAGCATAATTAAAGAGACAGAAGCAAACGCTTTCCATACAATACCGAGATCTCATTCTTACAGGATACTGTGAAGACCAAAAGTAAAAATGAATTCCAAAAGCAGTTAGAAAAATCAGGGAGAATACATCCACCAGTGGAAATCTCTGGATGCTGCCTTTGGCTCATTTGCCAGATGGTGTGAGGCTGCAGTATGGGAAGGACCTGCAAATAATTTTGTTTCTCATATTCTTTTCCCAAGCACCTAGGAACACAGACAGGGTACAGGGCTCAATGCAATTTTGACCCTCTGGGACAGTCTGGACATTATTTATTACTTAGAGTATTTTTTGGAACTCAATCACATACATACTTTAATTTCAGTTCCAATACCAGCTTACTGGTATTTCATGGTTGATGACAAGTTAACAGCAAAAGAGGGATAAATTTTGTAGCATAAACACCCAAGATGTTACAAGCAACTGAAAACTCATCCTATTCCTCCTTCATAGTTCTATAATGAAAACTCCTTAAAATTTTAGCTTTAGAAATTAATTTACATATTAAAAATAAAACATAGAACAAGCAAACAACTAATTATTTTCATGGTCACAGTATATTCCTCATTTGTCAACTGCAAATAGACTACCAGAGTATAGATCAGTCAGTTACAGTACAGTCTAGCTTATGGTCTAGATATTTACACCTGGCTTAAGAATCTTTCGTTATCTTTACTTTTGCATTAATGATAAATATTCTGAATTGCCACATATTTGCAGTTTCAGAAGGTGAACATCTGTCTCCCTTGTAGGAGACAGGACTGGGCAGCCCTACAGGTACCCTTGCAGTGAAACACTGATGTGTGCTGTATTGGGATGTAAAGGACAACTCGATAATAAGCTTGCTCTCTAAAAGTTACTAACATCAGCATTTTCAAAGCAAGACTTTTTGCTAATGACATAGTCACAAACTGCTACTGGAAATTCTCACGGTTAATCACAATGATGTGAATTTTCCTACTACCCCTGGGTATTAGATTAAAGTCTTTGCTTACTCAAGGAATTCCTTGCTTAATAGAAAATCTCAAGAACAAAAGAACTAAAAAAACCAGCCCAATGCAGTTCAAAAGATGCAAAGAAATGCTTAGGGATTCTGCAATATTACAAGAATGTCTTTGCTGATCTACATGAAGCATGACAGGTATAATCCAAGCTTCCACAGGAAAGATTAGTAAAAATCCTACCACAAAGACATGCAAAACACCAAACTATGCTGCTAGTAAAACATCACTTTTTAATATGCATGCAACAACATTTCCAAAGAAGTAAATGACTCAGTATCGCTAGGGAGAACCTCTACTGCATTTCACACTATATTGCATCATTCATTAAGAACACGAGGTGTAGAATGGAATAACAATAATACCGTATATGTAATGAAATATGAGTAATGGACACTAGATCAAAATTCAGAAAAAGACTGGCTTTGTTCTTTAATCTGCCACTGATGACCTGTGGGACTTAAAGGAAATAAGAGAAGCTCTGGTCCTTCCTCATTTACTTATATTGTGAACTTTTTATGATTGAGACTTTCCTTATTACATGCCTGCACAGCACCAGAAGCATGGGAGTCTCAAAGAAATATATACTTTGATGTGATTCAATAGCTATTTTAGTCATAATGAGCCATTCTGTTTATTTTCCAGCACTGCCTAATCTTACAGGTTCAGACACTCCTTTAGTGTCTGAACTCCTTCCTCAGCTGTCCTGACAGTTTTCTGGATAGCCATTGTTTGATATTCGCATATCCTATGTCAGAAGTGTCCTGAACCAAGAACACAGTTGGCTGCTTCCCTCTTACACTCTAAAGTAATCTAATGTCAAATCGAATGACATCTTCCTCATGCCTAAATGCCTGGAAGAACTCCTGTTATGCTCAGCCTTCACTGCAACTACCTACATATTCCGCAAAATGATGCAAATTGGACATAATTTTGCTTAACCACCAAGTTTTTAGACCATTTGCCTAGAAAGTAAAACAACTGTGATTTAGATCTTCAGCTTGAAAAAGTCTGAGTGCAAATAATTCATATCAGGTGGATGCCCTTGTCAGGGTACATGGAAGGAGGGTGTCTGCTCCTTTGAGAGTATCCTGTCAAAGAAGTTGTGAAGACCTGACCAACACGTGATAAGGGAGGTCATAATAAGAACAAACCTAGTCAGTGTCATGAACTGATAAGGGTATGTGGGAGGTGAGAATGTTTATTTTTTTTCAGTTGGGAAGATAAGTAAAGGTGACATGACCAATTAGAATAAACAAAGACAATAACCAGAAACAAACCTGGTCAGTCACACTAACAACTGACGGGCTATCAAGAAACTGCAGGCAAACCATCACTTTGCAACAGATGTGAATGCAAACCTGGGGGTCCTGTATGTTGGAGGGGGTCGATAGGACTGTGCCAACTGAAGAGGTAATGTGCAGGAGAAGGGCGAGCATGGGGGAATAGAGAGGGGGGTAGGTAGAAAGGGTGTAAAAGGCTCTGGGTTACATGTTAATTGGAGCTGATCAGTACACTTGTCTGGCTGAGCCACGCAACTGATCACCACACTCTGCCCTGTCTTCTCATTAAATCTTTTCTTAACTTTCTCTCTGTGTAATCTCACTCTCTGTCCTGTGCGTGTGTGTTTGTGTGTCCTGCAAGGACTCAGTCCCAGCTGCTGGTGAGACCTGAATGCGTGCAAGTGAAACTGGGGGGCAGCTCCTGGAGTCAGACCAGAGGTCTGGGCACCTCTGGCCTGTGATGTCTGCTGCTGCAGCCAGTGGGGCCTCAGCATCAGCTGCTGGAGCCAGTGGGGGCTTTATCCTCCAGCCACCGGGGGCTTTATCCTCCAGCCACCGGGATGCGAATGGTGTGTGCCCCAAAAACCAGCTTCTGGGGGGACCAGGGTGAGTGAGAGGTTCAGCTCTGGCAGCTGGAGCGGGACCACAGGTCACAGCCCATGTGCCTGGTCCGGATGCTGGGGGCAAGTGTCTGTACCTCTGCAAATTGGGTGTGAACTATTCATGTGTGTCCCATTCAGCAGCAGGTACAGGATTTCCCCAGTCATAATTTTGCAGTTCATATACTCATAGATTCCTTTACTTTTGCCTTTAACATCCTTCCACAGATTCAAGTTCAGGTGGGCTTTGGTTCTCCTAACTCTGTCCCTGTAAGACAGGGCAGCAACTCTGTACTACTCCTGGGTCACGTGTCCCTGCTTCCATCTTCTGTATACTTCTTTCTTACATTTGAGTTTTGCCAGGATCTCCTTGTTCATCCACGCAGGCCTTCTAGCATTTTTGTCTGACTTCCTGCCCAGTGTGATGGACTGCTCTTAAACTTGGAGGAGGTGATTCTTGAATATCAACTAGCTTTCTTGGCCCCTCTGCCCTCCGGGGCCTTATCCTATGGGAGTCTTTCAACAAGATCCCTGAAAAGGTCAAAGTCTCCTCTCCTGTAGTCCAGACTTGTGATCTTGCTTTTTGCCCAGCTCCATCCTCTCAGGATCCTGAACTCCACCATCTTGTGGTCACTGCAGCCAAGGTTGCCTTCAGCCTTTACATCCCCAGCGAGTCTTTCCTTGTTTGTGAGTATGAGGTCCAGTAGAGTACCTCTCCTCATTGACTTCTCTATCGCTTATGTCAGGAAGTTGTCATCAATTCTCTTCAGGAACCTCTTAGATTTCCTACGCCCTGCTGTGTCATCCCTCCAGCAGATACTGGGGCTGTTGAAGTCCCCCATGAGGTGGTTGAAGTCCACCTGCATGTATGAGGTTGCTTCTAGCTATCTGTAGAACTCATCAACTATGGAACAAGGTAGGTGTTTTCCTTTCACAGAATAAGCACTTCAGTTACAGACTATATTTGAGCTAACAAGTGATTTTCAGCCAAAATCTGAAAGCACCTAATGAATTTGTTAAGATACAGAATGTTGGAAAGGAGACAGACGGAACTGTGGACTGGGATTTAGGAACACTACAGGTGCCCAAGTCCCAAATACAAAATGTTCAGGCAGGCTGGAATCAATGTGAATCTTGGGGAATCTTATATTTCAAACTCCTACAAGCAAATGTTATAAAAAAAAAACCCAGAAAATTCTGCTACCACAGCAATTTCTGTAGTGTAACAGATCAATCTGTGTATTTAAATAAACTTTAAGCATTTACACCTAAAATAAAGTATTTGCGTATGTGAAACTAAAATTTAGGCTGGGTGTGACTGTTTTGAGTCCTCCCATTGTATAGCTCACCCACTGCAGGATGAGGGAATAGGATATGGAGATATTTCATAACTGTTGTCACTGAAGGGTTAAACAGAATCAATTAAAATGACTGTGAATCATTACAATGAATACTGTATAAGAAATTAAACTGTACATGATACGAGAAATAGAAAACTGATGCACATCCCTTGCTGTGTCTCTGATGAGCTCCCGAGCATGATACTGCTAAGGTTTTGTGAGATTAACATGTGTCTATCATATTTGTTTGCTGGTATTAAAAATTAAAGATGTAAGGATACGGTGCGCCTAGCAATCCAGAAATACCATTAATCAATATAGGGTGAAAACAATGCCAAAGTTAAAGAAAAAAAAAAAAAAACATTGAAAAGGGAGAAGAATCTAAAGGTTGGTACAATGAGAAGTACAATAACTTAGTTTTGACAGCAAAACCAGAATTATCTAAATGTTCAAATGTGTGTGTATTGTTTTATCAATTACATTACTCGTATTTTATGTTCTGCTGTCTTTTTATTTAACTTCATGTTAGAATCAACTCTCCTTAAACAATAGGTCCTGTCACTTTAGGCTTTTCTGTAAGGTAATAGACTTAAATATGTGTGAGTCAACTAAGGAGAAGAGTCTGTTACGCAAAGGTCAACTACCTGCCCAGGACGTCAGCTTCAAAAGTGAATTTGCCTTCAGATTATATTCCATTTCAATGCATTCTTTACAGCAGTTGCTTACAGACAATGGTAGAGCACTGAGTAGAAAACAGATCTGACAACATTTTCACCCTTCTTTTTGTTTTTGTGTGGTTTGTGACCACCTGATTTCCTTCTATGAACTAGCGTGAACCCAGCACACAGCAAACAAAATTAACAGGCCTGGTTAAGCTTTGAGCTCCTCTTATGACATTCCAGGTCAATGGAAACAGACAACAGGCCTACACAAGGTTGCCAAAATACAGTAATATATATGAGTGACATAGTACATGTACTATGGATACACATGCACACTCTTATACAAACAGCCTTGTTTCCTATTCTTGATTTTTTTTCAAAAGTTGAATTTCCATATTTTTGCGCATTATAGATATTAACGAAATACTTTTTCACAAAAGGAAAGATAAAGCAAGTAACATGACAAGGAACCACTGCTGTCATGCCATCTAAAAACTACTGCCTGCCTCACCCACCAAAAATTACTCTTATAGTGACCCCAGACAACAAACAACATTGCATGCTACTTGTGTAATAAGCAGCAGGCAGCAGCATGTACATAGTTCATTGACAATAACAGTTATAGGAAGTTACTTTGACACAAAACTTTCCCATTGTTTTCACTCACAAAATACACTAACTTTGAAATGGAAGGTTCAATTAATACCAAAAGACAGATATAAATATCTGCAAAAGTATTTGCATGTAAGTATCTTACTGATTTATCATTGGGAAAAGCTGTTTCTCTCCCACAAAACAAGACACTTCTTACATATTTCACAAATAAGCCACAAAGCTTGGCATCCACAGAGGAGAGAATAATTTTCTGAAGAACTTGGCAAATTTCCAGAAATATCTATGCAATATTCAGCATAACTGACACTACAGTGAAAACACATCTCAACTCGGATGCAAAATGGATTTTCTATTTCAAAGTATTATATCACTAAAAGAGTATCTGAGGAGCACAACATACACACCTGTGCACGTACACACACACGTGTGTATGCTAACATAGAATATACTGAATGGCTGAACTCAGTAAAACTGTTATTCAAATATGTACATGCTCGTAGTGCGTGGGCTACTCCGCAAACAGAGAAAATGCCGTTTGGAAGGCAGTGGTATCTGTCTCTACAGTTATGGCCAAACTGTGGGTACGCTCAAGAATGTCTCCAGCTCTCCAGGGACATGCATCGTGGCTGTCCTCAGTGCATGTTGTGATGAGATCTGGGTGTGCACTCCATGGTTGTCCTCACTGCCACTACTGGCTGTGACTGGAAGAAAGCGCTCACATGCAGACAAAAAAGAAGCCATGGGCAGGCACATCTGTTCAGATACTGACTGTGGCTTCCCAGCTCTACGAAAGTTTCAGTACTATCCTGAAAAAAGTTAAATGTATCTCTTCAGTCTTCTCTATTCAAGAATTTCCAATGAACAAGACTGGAGAGATGAACATTTTTAAATAAACAGCAAAACCACTTAATTTTTGGACGAGGCAGAGGCCTGAAATTACCACTTGGAATAAATGCAGAAAATACATCTTCTAGGTTCTCATATACTTAGAAATTGATTAATATACTATGCCATTAACCTCCTTAAAGAATCAACCTCTAAATTCAGACAGGAGGAATCCCTCTCTGCAGGTTTTTGTTTGAAAAAGCAGTTACAAGAAAAACTTATTTTCTACAAGGGAAGCAGAATTTTCTCCCCAATTTAAAAAGCTGTTTCTACGCTCCTTATTATCAGTAGTAATATCTCTCTCTGCCTCACCATCACGTTGAATTTTCAAGATTTTGTTCTAGAAAATTATATTTTTATTATAGTCTGGTTTTTTTTCAGTTTTGCAAACAATTTTTAAGACTTATTTTCTGTAAAATGTAAATAATTATATACTTTTCATTTGTAGAATGATAGGGGAAACTGCAATGTGAAAGTCTTCCTTATTGTGAAATTAATGATCATAAAAAACTATAGAATGTGCAATAGTAAAATTATTATTAAATTTATGATATTGTAATAGCTGAGAAGCCAGCTATGGTGTAATCCATTTTATTTTCTTCTTTATTGATGCCATTAAGCTAGCAGGAAATAAAATGGAATAAGGTGTAACACTTGCCTATTAACAAACAGTTGATGTAAGAAGTGGTGCATGAATGCAGTGGAAAAGTACTTGACTTTTTTAACTTTTCACTTATTTTTTCTTATTAAACCAATTATTCCTGCAGCATCTAAATCCTTCTGAAATAATTTCCCACTGGCTGAAGCAAAACCCACTGCTGGGAGTAAAATCAGCTGACTCTTTGAAAGCTGCCTTGATGTTGAACACACACACAACATGCTACAGAATTCAAACAGATGTTTTCAGTTTCTAGGATTAAGGAAACTTTGTATTAATGTCTTTTGGTGGTGTTATTCACAAAACCTGACATGCTTCAGCTTCTCTGGGGCCTGAGGTCAGCAAGAAAGTACTATAAAAATATTATGGTTATTAATCACCAACACGTAAACCTATGAGCTTGTACTAAACTCTGAGAGTAGAGTACTTATATTGCTACCTAACCCATTTTTTTTTATAATGCAGCAAACTGAAAGCCTTTTGTCATCACGGACTTTTGAAGTGTACTTGTTGTAAAAGAAAAATATACACTGTGTAATCACATGTTGCATACCAAAAAATAAAAACTGAGCAGCATTACTAAATATAGAAAGAATTATCATCAAAATCTTTCAAAAGCATACATCTGAAAGTCTGCAAGGAAGTGCAATTCTTTACAGAGATCCTCATAATATAAGCATGGCCTTTCTCTCTTACACTTAGCTTTAGGCAAGGTGCAAAAATATAAATACTGGCACTGTAAATGTTATCGTTACCGCTTTGTGAGCCAACTGACTAGAATGATGATTGCCACAGATAATTGCAGATCAGTCCGAGTAACAAAAAATAAAATTTTAGCTTGTTCTGATTGTAGGACATTTTTCATCTGTTCTCTTGGTATTAAAATTCATTGTTTGCTTCTAGATGCGCTTTCAATATTTGGAAAAATGGAAAGGAGCATGGAAGGCAAAAAGAGTGTGAGGGACTTTGTTTTCCATAGTATTGCCGTCTTTGGGAACTAAAAAGTTGCCACTTACTGAAAGGATGGCCATGAATACTAACTATTGCTCACATGAGCCAAGTGACCAGTCCTGAAATGAAAGGAAAACCATTTCTTGAATAAAAATTTTTCTTTGACTTAATGATAGAAAATGGGTATGAGAATCAGTTTATATAAATCCTGTTTATGTTTCTACAGAGTTACCAAAAACATCCCCCTACTTTCTAGGTCTACTTAACTTTGTGAGTGCCTATTCATGCAGCAGCCTCTTTGCTCTGGAAGCTCCTTTGCCATTTAATTGCAATCTGCTGCATTTGCTTATTTCCGAGAGATTTGCATTTTTCTCCTCCCTCGAATGTCATTTCAATACATGTTTAGGTAGACAGGCATCCAAACTCTGCCTAAGATCCCTAGGGAAATCCCAAAAACTTGTGTAATCTGCAGCAGGATGGGTAACAGGTATTACCTACCTTTTCCATCATATTTTTCATGAAGGAGAATTAACCTTTTTGGACCCTGAACACTCAGACGGGTTTGGTATTTTCAGCAGAAGAAAGAACCTAAATTAGGCAGAGTGGACTGTTTGCCTGAGGCTGCTGTCTCCATTAACTGTACAGGAAACACACAGTTTTTGCACAGCAGATTACATTCTCCCCATCACCATGGCCCAGTAATCTAAACCTGAAGTGAGACAATGTCTATTTTAGCATATTAAATTAGACAAACTGTATTCCAAACTGTATTTCTTTTGTGACCTTTTTCACTTCCACAAGATTACATTATTAATTAAAACTTCAAGCTGTGTGCTGTGTGGCCTTGTAGGAGTTGATGGGGTTCAGGTTCATTTTATTATCCAAGGAATGAGAATCAGCAGTTCAATAATTCAGTATTAGCAGAAAAAGAACTGTAGGCAAATACCAGGTCCTTTTCTAGCACATGTAAAAGATATATATGCAGACTGTACAAAGAAGATAACATAAAGATTTGAACATTTGGATTTATTTCATTTTATAAAAACATATCATACCTGTAAAAGTCCTTATTACACAGGTCAGAGTGCACCTAAGAGCTTCTCGAAGCCACAGATATGTGTAAGAGTCTGATTAACTCTTAGCTTCTCTAAGAGTGACATAGGAAATGTTAAAAGATAAACAGCAAGACCTGAAATCAAAAATAGGGAAGCCAGGAAACATAAAAATATAAAGGCTACAAATCTGGAAAAAATAAGACACTGGCATTATTGCACTATCAAATTTAGTATTGAATATATACCCTTTTGCATAACTGATGATGATGAAAATTTAGTAGTGACAACACAATATTTGCAGACAATTTTTCAACAACATGTATAAGCCCCTGTATTTGATGAGGAATTTTTCTTTTATAGTGCAACTGGTGAATTTATGTGGGATAAAATAGAGCCCAGTATGCCAGCAGAGAGATTACACTTGAATTCTAGGGAAGTGGGTTGACTCATAGTTAGGAATAGTTTTGAGGAAGAGTCTGCCAGTACTTTTTTCCACAAAGCAAACACCCCAAAAGGTACCAAAAGGCTTTGAATCTCAATACCTCTGTTTTACTACAACAGTGTACTTTTTAAAATAGACTAAGTCTTCAGTGAGACAGCAGCAAGAAAGAATTGGTAAGAAAGGTCTGCTGCCACAACAGTTCTTCAAGAAAAGTCTTTTTTTTTGTCATTTTTTTAGCCTGGCCAAATACCTACTTCTTGCTTCCTACCCTCTCTGTATACTCATTGCTTCCTAAATACCTCCTTCTCAGCTTGGCCTTCCCCCCATCCTGGAATGCTCCCCCAGTGATATGCTCAGCTGCTCTCAGGACAGAAGCAACCTGCAATCATGTTCCAGGAGGTTCACCCTTACCTGACACAAAGCAATCAGGTTTTTTACTATCATTATTTATCTTGTAATATAACTTAGGAAAGATATGTAACAAACCTGGGCTTATACAAACTGATGGTAAAAAAAGGTCAAAATAGTTATAACCTTTTTTCCCTCTTTAGTTTCTTAAAAAGCAAATAGAACACCTTCCACAAATCTGGATCAACCCTTATTAGCACATAATGATCTCAAAAAATTCAAGTAAGATCTTGGAAAATTTGATTTTTCTCCAAGTTTTGCAACACGTTTACTCTGTAACAAACATACTATCCCAAGGCAATCACTTAAACTAATAAAAAATACAACCACATGTTAACAAATGATTATTTGTAATTAAACAAGTTTTTAGTTCATATTTCAGATGTTCATCTTCATAAATCATTTCTCCAAAGCCAAATAAGAAAGCCAAATCTAGACCAATACATGTGTTACCTCTAAGATCAAGGAAATTCTGAAGATACAACCTAATTCAAAATCACAGATATACAGTGGCCCCACAACCCAATTGAAGATTAAGTATTTGTACAGCCACTGAAAGTTTTGAGGGTCACAAAGAAGCAGATTTAAAGTAATTTTAATTGTATGTTTCCACCAAATAAGGATTATGTCTCCATCTTTCAAAGTTGTAATATTTTGCTACTTTTGGTTGAAACCTTTTTTGTTTCTCTTCTTTTTTTTTTTTTTCCCCTCAATCACAATGAATAAAGGAATGAGGAGTAAAATAAAATGAGATTCCTAGGTTGTTTTTTTCCTCAATTTAGTCATCTGTTACATGCACAGCTGTTGTTTTATTTGAATTTCCTAAAACTCCCACCTCGCAAAATTCCGAAACTATCTGCAACAAAGAAGAAAAAGCACAGAGGAAGGAAATGAGAGCACCGATATTTGTGTGACATTCAACGCTCCTAACTCTGTTTGGATTTTTTTTTTTTTAAGTGGATCAAAGAACTTCCCAGATATTTTGTACAACAAATTCCTCTAACATCAAAGTCCTATAAGATGTCACTATTTTCCTGTAGTCACCACTGAAAAATCTCATTGGTTTCAAAGTTTGTTTTTGCTACTCAAGAGTGACATGATACAGCATAAATTCCAGTAATTACTTCATTTTTAATTCATATGAAAACTTCTGTCTTCTACAGGCTAAATCTTTGTATTTATTTTCTTTCATATAGCACTGAAAAACTTCAATTTATGACATAAATGAGAGGGTAAGAAGATTACCAACATGAATTAAAAAATTACTTTGTTAAATAGTTCTTGCCAAGTGAGAAGTAATCTTCATTGTCTTCACCGTATATAAGCTTCCTAATGCAAGTTATTTTCTAAAGAACTGCACGGGACAGGTTTTAAGCCAAAGCTTTATTGTCATTACTTCTGTTTAAATAGCTACCAGGTGAAGACACAGTCCTTAATATTTTTTTAAGTTAATGAGCATGCAACAGAGGTCTCTTTAACACCAAGAAGTACAACAAGAGCATGTAAATACAGTAAACCTTTTCCCTGAGCTTCCAGTTGAGTGCAATTATCTTTGTCAGTAACTGACAGCAATTGATTTACTGTGATCTCAACACTAATTATGCCTATAGGGAGTCACTGTTCTGATAAATTATTATTTACCTTCTCATGTGGATTCTAAATAACATGATCACGGTTCTCTGAATAGCACCGTCTCTTGATAACAACCTCACGTGCCTGTGTAAAAGTATGAAGAACAGACCACTTATGAGTGTCCCTTATTTATTTCATTATTCAAAGCTCTGGTGGTGATGGACTTCGAAAAACATGAAAAGAAGAGCCACACTGTAATACAAGAGGTGATCATTTTTCTTTCTTCAAGATGTATTCAGAAAACATAAGTTAACTACAGGCTATTGCTGCATAGTACCCATTAGGATGATAAAATGAGACTGCAGCAGCCTGAACTGTGAATTTTGGATTGCTTTAACTTTCAAATCAAATCTCAGTTGAGTCCAAAGTGTAACACTTGAGCTCTGGGAGACCAAATCTGCTTATGGGAAAATGCTCAAGAGCAAGCAAACTAAGTTACACTGTAATTGGTGCTTCGACAATCTCCAGTAAGATGACCTCACCTTCAAAATGTCAACCTTTAGCTAAAAAAAAGAGCATGAACTATTGAACAGTGCAGACCCTTTGACTTGGTATCAAAAAATCTAGAAATTACCAGGACAAACAACTTCTGTCAACATTGAGAGTGTACCTTCAGAAATAACATGCAGAATGAAACGTTTCAGATTAAATTCAGGAACCATTTTTGCAATTAGGTTAGTTGTCAGCATTTTCTCATCTATGTGAACTTTTGTGTAGGGTGTATCAGCCTTAAGTGCCTGTGATCTTTGATTGCTGCCAGCTAAGAAAACTGTGCAATGATACAAGGAATATTACAATAAATAATAAAAACTATGAACCTCAGGAGAATTCACATCAAGATTTCAGGCAAAGGTGCAATCTGACATGTACACAGATTGTAAGAATCCTTAAGAAAACTTCTATACCACTAGAAAAGACAAAACATCACTGGTGTCAGATAAAAGATTTATCGATGTGGAATTGAAAGCAAAGGACTTGTAAATTTCTCTTCTGAAATTACGTGCTCTCAATTTATTTTTAAATGTTGCAAATTTGCATTTATATATTTCTAGTAGTTTTAGTAATAAGGAATGACTCAGAAGATCATTTGTGGGCTGATTAAAAATGGAAATGTCCTAGGAAAAGCCTGTTTCCTGTCAATCTAAATTCCAACTAGACTACCTCAAATATTATATTACCAAGCAGGTAGAGCTGCCTGTAAGATGCAAAAATCAGTGCTTGCTAACATACACTTCATTTTTTGAAAATCTAGACATGCCACACTGTCATTGCAGCCAACATATCTCAAGTCTGATTAAAGAAATATAGTGAGCTGCATATCACTTAAACACTGAATTGTTAAATTTCATGGCTATCGCATATTGCCAACGTGCTCTTCTTATTTTCCCTTTGCACACTGTAACACAGAACCTTTCCATAGATCATAACAGAGGTGATGATTTACATCATATATAATACCAGATTTTGAACAGAGAATACTTAATGTTTTTAACAGAGAAGAAGATACTGACTAATTTAATTTGAAGTATTTACTTTTAGTAAACTATTAAGATCATTATACCTCCAAGACATACACTTAAATCCTCTAATAAATAAAGCAAGGCATTCTCCTAACTATAAGGGTAAACCACACGCAGGAAGAAATTTATTATTATTTAATGATGAGCCTGCCCTGTTTGAAGTGCAGAAAGTATTTACGAATCTTTGACATCAGTGAAAACAGCCAGTCCGGATCCTGCTTAACTATTTGGAGACTTCCAGATTGAAAAGTGAGTTATTCTGTTTGATGACATTTTTCTGCACAACAGTCTTGGCTGGCAAAGAAATTTTCGTCCACGGTACCGAACAAATTAACATCCTGACAGAAAGAATAATTTTGTCAATAAAGTGTGGTTTTGCAAAACCTAGGTCCCAGAAACATCACCAGAAGGATAGGCTATAGAATGACCTATCAAATGTATCTATCATGGACAGTGAGAAACAGTAAGAATAATTTTTATTCTCAATTTTGTCAATATCACCTTTCAAAGTAGTATAATCAATGGACGCTTTCATTCCCTATCTATAAGCAGTCTATAAAATCTATCAGTAAGATCCTTAATAGGAGTGCACCACTTAAGTAGTTTTGCTTACTGTGGCTGGGAAGACTGATACAACAGGCATAACCACAGCACCTGCAAGTGAAATCTGGCATGCTATGTATCTACATGCCAACCGCTGGCTTTATTTTATTTCATTTGGATTTGGTTCTGTCCTGAGGAACGGAAAAAGGATCTCTAATAAAACGTCCCAAGAGGGTATGTCCAGTTCTCTAAAGCACTGAGTGGCAACAGAAGCTGGTTTAGGAGTGAATCATAGAATCATAGAATCATAGAATCATACGGTTGGAAGGGACCTATGGAGATCATCTAGTCCAACCCCCCTGCCAGAGCAGGGCCACCTAGAGCAGGTTACACAGGAACGCGTCCAGGCGGGTTTTGAATGTCTCCAGAGACGGAGACTCCACCACCTCTCTGGGCAGCCTATTCCAGTGCTCTGCCACCCTCAAAGTAAAGAAGTTCCTCCTCATGTTGAGATGGAACTTCGTACACTCAAGTTTGTACCCATTACCTCTTGTCCTATTGCTGGGCACCATTGAAAAGAGCCTGGCCCCCTCCTCCTGACACCCACGCTTTAAGTATTTGTACACATTAATTAGGTCACCCCTCAGCCGTCTCTTTTCCAGACTAAACAGGCCCAATTCCCTCAGTCTTTCTTCATAAGAGAGGTGTTCCAGTCCCCTAATCATCTTCGTAGCCCTATGCTGCACCCTCTCCAGCAGTTCCCTGTCCTTCTTGAGCTGGGGAGCCCAGAACTGGACACAGTATGCCACATATGCCACTGGATTGCCACTGGACACATATGCCACAGAATGCCACATGAGACTGGCAGGCACGACACAGTGCCTGTACGATCCTTTCTGAAGCCACAGGTAGTGGTCAGACAGGGTACTATAAGGGCATCTATAATGGCACTGCCTATTCTTGCTACTGAATCGTAGGCAGTATCTGCTGTATCTCCTATGTCTACTGTATCTGAGTATCTTTTAATATATGTTCTATGTGTGAAACTGTGGTTCTCCTCTCTGTGGCAACCACGCCATTATCTTTCAACCACAGCAGATCAAAGTTACTTGTTAGAGTTACTTGTGATGTTGTTCTGCCAGCTTCTACCGTCTCTGATGAACTCCTCCAACTCTTTACTTTTACCTTTGAGTATTTTAAAGTAAGAAGAGTGTAAGAAAAAGTATTTGATTACAGGAAATAGCAGTGTCCTAGCTTAAACATCAGTGAGGAGAGTGATATCCCTTGCACCTTCAGAAGATGAACTATAGTAGCAATTTGCAGAGTGCAGTTGGCTTATTTTTCCTCATTCTGACACCTGTGGATCTTGATGCCTTACTGTGGTGTGCTACATTTTACTACTAGACATAATTTTAGTTGAACGGAGTTCGATTTTTGGTTTTCAAGGAAGATGAACCTTCATTCCAGGCATTTGAATTAACTGTCTTAAGCAAAAAATGCACAAACTGTGTCCATCCTTGATGGAAATTAGCTTGACAGGAGGAGTTTCATCTCACCGAGTTTAATGGTTATCTAATAACGTTTTTGAAATCTAAATCGGTCATACACATTCCCTTTATACTAAATAAAGAGATACCTCCAGAATGCAATTCCATTCCAAGAGAAATGTTTAAATACGTTAAATGATTTGATCATTGGAAAGTTCTGATGATTCCATAGGTTCCAATAGCACCTTTTTAAAAAATATGGAAACTGAGAGATATTAAGATTCATCTGATGTAAATATCTACATCTGAACAAACCATACTAGTGTATACTTGTAGAATTTATATGGAGAATTGGGCATTTTAAAGCATAACTGATCTCCTCCTAAAGCACATGACAAAACACATTGCTGTGTAAGTGCCTCTTTCTCTCCAGTGATTATAAATGAAGTCTGGTCACCTAGCTCAGACACAGACCTCCGTATCATTGATACCTAAATTTGAACAAAATCGAATTCCATCCAAAGTACAAAATAACTCAGACTTCTTGTGTTCTCCCTGTGAGAGCAATACCAAACTGGTTTACATTCATCCGTTAAGAATGAATTATGGATAATTTCTGAAAGACTGAAAAGCACACATATATTGTGATAATAATTATAAAAATAAAAGAAAAAAGGAAAAAGATAAAGACCTCTTTCATGTAACTTACACTGCCCTGATATCAACTACAGGCAAAATAATGTAGTATTTCTGGAAAAATGAAATCAGAATGTTCTTAAAAGGTGCAGAATAAAAGCACAATTAATACCAGGAAGCATGACTTTGTGGAAAATAGGTCTTCTTGGCAAGGTTGCTATTTTTTAATGACATCACAAAATCTTTTAGTTGATAAAGGTAGATGAGATGAGAACCTAAAATCTTTGCATTAATAATTAAGACAAGAACAAGCACTATTTGAAGTTAAAATGGAGTAAATATCACTGTTGAATCACTAAGATTAACCATAATGTTCTCTAAGATCCTGTGTTGTGACTAACTGCACTTATTCCAACAAAATATAAAATCATTGCTGATATAATTTGCAGATGACATAAAATTGGTGGATATACAAATAATGATGTGCTGAAGCTAATCATACAGCTAAATCTGGATCTTTGAGTAATATGCAGTTATTTGCACAGCCTAAGACAAAATATAGCTGCCAAATGCAAGGCCAGAGGAATATAAGAGCAGTAATGTGATATCTTGAAATAAACTGATATTGAGGGACCTACGAATATTGGCATACAGAGAGCTGAGCTAAAACTCCTTCTATGACAGTGCAGTTATAAAGGATATCTCAGTCCTTGGGAGCATATCAGGTCAGAACTGATGCACCCATATATGAAACCAGTGAAACCAGTATTAAAATCCTGTGCCATCTTTTTAAGGAGAATGCAAGAAAGTTAGAAAGGATTCTGAAAAAAGCAACAAGATCAAATCAAATCTATAACCCATGCTTTATACTGAGAGATTTAAGAAGTTCAGCCCAAATTAAAGAAAAGAAGTCAACAGATGACAGGACCATAAATTATACATTTCCATAGGGTTTTCCATGTTTTTACAGCTTTAACCGTACATGAATAGTGACTCCCATGGCTCCTGAATTCCTCAGATTTAAGGAGTATACAAGGGGTCACGGTTGCAGGACATTTGCACTAAATTGTCACAGTAACTTATTGCAGACTAAGTACAATCATTACCAGTACATTAACAACAGTTTATTTACTCATGCATAATGCACATATAACAGAATTCCAAACACCCAAAAACAGTGGTAAAAGTACATCTTCAAAACTGCCTGCACAGATTTTCCAGGCAAAAACATGCCTAGGAAATCTCCTACCCTGACCTACATGGGTGACAGATGCCTGACAGTAAGTGACAAATACCAAGATTGCGTGAATGGAAGCTAATACTAGGCTACATTATATCAGAAATCAGGTACACATTTTCTCGTACTGAGGATATTAACCACTGAAGTAACTTACCTAAAGAATACCAGAGATCCTTCATCATTTGAAGTTTTTCATTCAAGAAAGGAAACCTCTTTATAAGATAAGCTATAGATCAAAAAAAAAAAAAAACAGCTACAAGCGTCAATGCAAAAATTACTAGGGGAAATTTGATGACAAGTACATTGCAGCTATTAACACTAGATTACCACTGGCTGGCTTTTAAAAGCTCTGTGTACAAATCCTTTAGATTAATAGATCCTGTAATAATATAAAAATGCTTCCAAAATGTTCTAGATGTATCTGAATGTTTACATACTCTTCAGTGGAACTGCATGTCACTGACTTTCACAAAACACATATCTGTCCGTGTTTCATAGTTTTTTCTGCTTCTTTTTTTGTGGTATAATTTGACATAAGAATGCAATCAGAATTTGGAAGTTCTTAGCTGTGATATGAAAGAGGTTATACATGAACTGAAACTACCTTTCTTCCAGGTAAAGAGAAAAATGATCCTTTCTAAGAAGATGACAGGGAGGGAAAAAAAAAACCAAACAAAAAACAACATGACTCTGCCCATGTAAGGACAATGACAACTACAGCAGCACCTGATAAAATAATTTGTGAAATGTCATCTCTTAGAAGTTGCATTTAATGTTGGCAACTTGTGATAAATTTCATATGCATGTACAAGAATTACAATGTTATGATGAAGTATATACACATAGGTAACCCAAATCAGCAATTCCAGAAACTTAATTTACAACACAGGAAATCACATTTATCCTATATCGGCTATGTCCAAGTTTTGTTACTAATCACAAAGTTTACAAATAAATTGGAGGTTCAAGGTTGAAAGTTGAAATAGATGTAATTCAAGTGCCTGACATTTTCTCCTGCAAAGTTCCATTTTTTCTCTGCAGTGTTTAACAGTGACAGAAATCTCTGCTTCGACCATTGTCAAAGACGTTCAGAAATAAGACAAGAGATCAATTGGGTAGAGATTACTCTGTGCAGATGACAGTAACACATTGTCTCAATATCTCAAGTACAAAGAAAACAAGCAAGACATTTTAAGCCATCACTCTTTCTGCATGTAGTATTGACAGGCAGTCAAGGACTGAGGTCACAATACCTGATTAAACCAATTTTATTCATATTTTTTTCCTTCTAATCTTGTCCCAAGTTAAAGAAGAAAATTTATTTTCTTTTTGCCTTTTTATCATTGGAAAAAATGTATTTGCTTTATCAGCAGGGTTGATTTTTTTTTTTTTAACAGTGTAAATATATGTCATGAAAATAATCTTTATGAAAATCTCCTTGTTTAGTCACTTTTTATCAAGTGAGATAATTAGGCTCAATTTGTGAGCATAAATATTGTTTTATGAACTTCACCCTGTTTGGTTACACTTTCTTCTAATTGATTAGACTGTCTTTTCTGAGTATTATGTTTCAACATTAATTGTAATTTATATTAAAATATTAAAACAAGTGAGTTCTGATAAAATGTTCAGATGCTACATTTATGCAATATACATATACTTCACAAGTATGTTATAAAGAAGCTAATAAACAGAAACGCCACATCATCTAAGTCTTACAGGCTACAAAAGTACATAATTATTTTCAAGAATGCCGAAAGTATATGGTCTTCCTATCATACACCTGGAGAAGCTATTAACATTCCCTCATGTAAGTGCAAACACTTTCAGTTCCATGTTTTTCTTTATTCTCATTTCAGAGATCACATCCTTTGATTACAAATGAAATGTGTAACTTCATCCTACTTGAGCCACGTCCAATGCTTCAGCTAACTTCAATGGAGAACAGAATATGCGCAAAAGCAACATCAAGAATCCTACACATGCTGAAGTTTAGAAGACTTATTTCACACTGTAGAGGTGATGGAAAGCCAAAGTACTTCTCATGTTTGTTTTTCCACACTCTCAGCGCAATGCAAGTTTTCTATTTTTCTATCTCTTTGGCAAAGACTGCAGAGTAACTTAGCATTAGACAGATTCTAGCCTCCCAAGAGGCTCAAGAATCACCTAAGCCATCATTCAATTACTGAGAAATAATTAAAACATCATAAATAATTCAATATTTAAATATGTATTATTTAAATAAATAGAAATTTCGAAGAACTTACCAGGAAAAACAAGACGATTGTTCCCCTACTTTGCTCAGCCATGACCGGTTCTTCACTTCTGAAGCAGATATAATGTAGTGCCATTGCTAATGAACTACTTTTTCATTAGGATTTCGTTTAAAACTTAATCACTTTTATGTTAGAAATGAATGATAGGAGGATTCCACTGAAGTTACTGAAACTCTGAGCTATGGTTTATCACATGCTATTTCACACATCTTTTCTGAACAATGTCAGGCTCACCTTTGGATCGAGGATTGTTTTAAAAGCCTTTATGAAATACAAAGCATATGACCACTATACTTCAGGAGTGATTCCTTCAAACAATAATGAACAGCTCTGCAAGCAGTTTGCTATTAAATGGCTTTGTGAACCCTTCACGTTTGCTCAGCACATTCTTTTGCAATGTCTAGGAGACTTATTCAATTGACCAAGATGTTGCTTGGTAGCAGTTTGATCATTTGATTCTTAACTGGGAAGATTAAAACTAGAGCATTTCATCATTGTAGTCAATTTCTACCACAACGAGTCAAGGGAGAAAAGGCGGAGAAGAAAAAACCTAATCTGAAATTCGCATTAGCACAATTGCTAATCAGATGCAGCTTCTGATAAAATCCCACATAAAAGCTTTTCGCTTTAGGTATCACAGGCTAAAAGAAAGCACAGTTCAGCACAGTATTAAAATATGGCTTTAAACCTCTTGTGGTTCAAAAAAGCCCAAACAAACCCCAAAAGTAAATGCTAGTAGCTAAACTTTCTAAGAATTTTAATTATTATGTGCTGGTATAATAGTGTTTTATTAAAAGCAGACTATGAATAGATTGATCATAAGAGTAATTTCCAGAACTTCAAGTCTACAGATATCTGTGACACTTAAACTTCATCTCTACTAATAAATTAAACACAGCTGTGACTGTACTTTGTCACTGAAGACAATTCACATGGAATGACCCACATCCACTCCGAACCAGCATGCTGACTGCCAACGGCAGATGTTCTTGACCCACGCTAACTGCAGAACTATACAGAGGAAGATTTTGGTATTGTGCTAGATGGCATGGCTAACAAGCAATGAAGGGACTGTTTTGACAATGAAACAACAGTTAATTACAGAACATAGGCACACCCTCTAATACTCTTTGATTGATTAATTAATAAAAACACAGCCTTAATTTTCATAGACTTATAGTTCTTGGCTGGGACTTGGATGGAGCACAGGTCAAGACTGAAAAGTGGAAAACCTTAGTAAACATACAATGATGATGAATCCAGAGAAACCGCTTTAGCATCTTTAACCTGGACCATACAATATATAACAGTTAAGTCCCTGACTTCGGAAAGGTGATTAACAGAACAGCAGGAAGTGACTAAACCCCACACAAATGGTGGGGCTAGGTGTAAACCTCTGAACTGTACAATGATCTAATATTTTATGAACACTGATTAGATGAGTTCTTCTTCTGCACAACCCGCATAAGATAACTTATCTTGAGTAAATGCTGGAAAATCCAGAACAGAAAAATATTTCGGAATTCCCATCATCTGTGGAGGTTCAGTGCCTTAGTCAGAACTTTGTATTAAGTATCTCCGCTTACTTGCCATAAGTATTTGACACTTACTCTCCATACCAAAAAAACCCACTTTCTAGAATTCTGAATCAAACTGATTAAGCCTTAAAATGTCACTAGCAGTGGCTGCAACAGTGTACAAAACCTCTACCTTGTTCAGGGAAGAAGCAGCGTGGCATTAACTCCCTGTGCTCTAGAAAGTAAGAAGCTTGTATCTTCAAATTCTTAGATTTAATTTTCAAGGAAAAGGAGAATTTTTGATGTGTAAACAAATTAAATTTGGGATGACTGGTCATTTCTTATTTGGGAGACAATGTATTATATTTCTAATTCTCATTTCAGAGAAGTCTGCAGCTTAAAACATAGGACTAACTTTAAATAAAATAACTGAAATATATCAAAAAGGAAACAGGTCACAGCTGATCACTAAGAGGAAAAAGAACACACGTACCTTACCCAAGAAAATTAGTTATTCACAAGACCCACATAGGATATAGTCCGTAGGATGAAACATAATTCATTCAGTGTATAATAGATAAGGAAATAAGGATAAATATATCAAAGCATGAGATAAGCAATCCAAATGCATTCTAATTTGCCATCTTGGGTTTTTTTCATTAATAAGCATCTACTGACCTCTGACACAAGAAAGAGAGAAGTCGTGCTTTGACAGATTTTGTTACAGAACAGAATCTTGTTAGTTCACAATAATATCCGGCTTAACAGTTATGAGCACCTACGACACTGCAAATTAGCACATAAGTGCAAGAGAAAGTATCGTTCAACACAAAAATTAATTGAAATTTTTGAAGTGTATTTTAGTTTTAAGTATTTATGATGAAAAATTCATTATTGTAGTATGTACTTACTAAGTTTTCCACACAATGCTTGTAAATCAAAAAAAATCTTTGTAACAAGACCTATCACTACCATATTCTGGGTTTAAAATCTTTAGAAAAATATATGAAGTGTAAATTATGGTAAGTGTACATGTGATTGACTTCCATATGAATCCACTAAATTATTCCATGGCTGAATACAGTAACATTAAAGAAGAAAAATTTAATTCTAAATTTCTAAAATGTAACCTTTAAAAAACATATATATTTTTAAATCATATTTTGCCTGATTACCTCCTGTTTTAAAGAAACATAGTTCAATTTTAACTTACATTGAAAATTCCCAATTAGCATGAAGCAAACATAACAACACTTAATCTGAAAGAAAATTCAATTCATTTTTCAGTGTAGTTCTCGTAAATGTGATACTTACAGGAAAATAATGATTTTTCCGTTCAGAGGAACATAAATGGCATCTTGATTCCATTTAATCTCGTAACAGCCTGGTTGGCTCCAGTCTTTTTCTATCATAACTGAAGGGGTTGTAGGCTATCTAATTTACTGATAAAAATGCAACACTTCTGTCTTCCTTCCTTTTTTTGCACATTTGCTGCTAAAACGTTTTTCCATCTTAAGATATTCATATAAAGATATTGTTGGAGAGCCCCTTTACTCTGCTTTATGCTCTGGAAAGTGCTTTTTTTATAGAGAAAAAAAAAAAAACAAAACCCTTTGTTGAAATGCTCCCCTTGCTGCTGATGTAGAGGCTGAATAGAATAATTAGACTCTCCTGCTTTTCCAAGGAAAGAGTTTTATGAGCCTTAAAGGATATTGCCCAGATCACCAAGATGTGTAAGTTCAACATCTGGCATGTGATCCTTCCCATAAAGCTGTGCTTACAAAAAGGATCCTTCACTTCAGAATAAATTATCCTTTCCCAGTAACAAACTAATGGGGTTCTTTGTTTATTATTTTCTGTATTGCAAGAAAAATATATGAGATCAGTATCAGACTACCCATTTACATTTATTTAAAGCAAGGATATGGATCTAAATAAATTCCACATGATTATGAAAACAAGTTATCCTTGTTAAAACCATCACTAGAAAATTAGTTCATAGTATTGATATTTAAATTTACTGTATTACAATGTGTGAGCTAATAATCATATTATAAGAAAAACATAGCTCCAGCTTATGAAGCCACTGCTTTTTGGTTTTCTACAGGTCTATTAGAAAACCACACCATATTTGATATAACAGGTAAAATCTTTTCACAGTGCAGCCGATGACAAAACCTACATTAATTTCTTACCCCTAACATTCAAAGCGGCAAAGAAAAAGTGAGCGGGGCTGTCCTGGTTTAGGCCAGAACAGAGTTGACTTTCTTACTGGCAGTTGGTAAGATGCCGTTTTGGATTTGGGATGGGAAATAGTGTTGATAGCGCACTGGAGTTTTTGGTTGTTGCTAAGCTCTCAAGGCCTTTTCTGCTCCTCACACCACCCTGCCAGCAAGTGGGCTGGGCGTGCACAAAAAGTTGGGAGGAGACACAGCCAGGACAGCCGACCCCAACTGACCAAAGGGCTATTCCACACCATATGACGTCATGCTCAGTATACAAAGCTGGGGGAAGAAGAAAGAAGGGGGGGAGGTTTGGAGTGATGGTGTTTGTCTTCCCACATAACCGCTACACGGGATGGAACTCTGCTTTCCTGGAGATGGCTGAACACCCACCTGCCAATGGGAAGTAGTGAATGAATTCCTTGTTTTGCTTTACTTGCACATGCAGCTATTGCTCTACCTATTAAATTATCTCAACCCACAAGTTTTTTCTCACTTTTACTCTTCTGATTCTCTCCCCCATCCCAGCCGAGGGAAGCGAGCAAGCGGCTGCATGGTCCTAGATGTCAGCTGGGGTTAAACCACAACAGGGGGAAAGTGAGAAGTCCCCTCACCTTTTTGGATAGAGCTTCAGAAAAAGAGCAAGACCTTCATGGAACAGAAAGTACAAACACAAGGGAGATCCGCTGTCTAACGTTAGGGCACTCAGCCATAAAGCAGAATATCAGATCTTTCTCTCCTCATTATTTCTGTTCATTTTTCTTTAAAAAAAATAGCAAAGAATAGCAATGCTTTTTTTTTTTCTTTAAAAAGAATAGCAATGTTTTTTTTTTTTCTTTAAAAGGAATAGTGATGCTATTCATTAAAAAAAAAAGAAAGATGAAGGTTTCTGCTGTCAACAGAGAAGTCTAAACTGTATCTTATTAGATTGAGATATCCCCTTGCGACTTTCACTTTACCAACGATACTTTGAAGGGGCAAGGGGTCAGATACACCTCTTTCATATTTTTTGGTATCTTATACCAACACAGCAATAAATATGTGGCAGTCCCAAACCACTACATACACTTTCAAAATTAACCTTCTCATAGTTATATGCTGCACATATATTTGCATATATACTGCGCATAGTATTTGATCTGATGCCATAAACAAATTTAAGTGAGTTTTTTTGCCAAATTATATCTCAATCAACATTTTAATATGAAAATCCAAAACTATTTATCAATACCACTGGAAATAAATATTAGCAAATCCTCTAGATTGTGATTATAATTTACAAAAATTTCTAAAATATTTTTTCTGCCAAATACTGGGAACATGCCAGTGCATGTTACAAGAATAGACTAGACTTAGCTAAAGTTTAAAAGATTTTGCATGTCTGTCTTTCAATGTAGAAAGCAAAAATATCTGGATTTTGGAGAAAAGGTAATGGTGCTGGTAACTAAAAGAAAAGTCATTCTGTTGGATATAATAATTACAAACCCCTGATGGAAAAATTTTTTTTTACATTGCGTAAAGAATTATATAAAGAATATTCAAAATTTTGTTCTGTACCATATGACAATTAAGTTGTTACTCAAAATTACTAAATAAAAATAGTATCTATTAATGATTCTCTGTAAGAAAGAACTTTATCAAATTATAGTTTCAGATTTTTATTTTCCTGTCTTTAAATAGTTGGTTTAAAAGTACAATGTCAATACCTTAATTTTACCCTTAATCTACTTAAAGTTTACGTAATTTTATGATCCATATCAAATAAAGGAAACAATTACATCAGCTTATAATACTACATGGACACGATCCGAACAAAGATCCAGCTATACCAATATCTTGTCTGAAGTGGTGGAATAGATCCCTATTGAAACTCATAAAATAGGGCAGTCATTCTCCAGAGAACTTTCCCAGATTCCAACCACTTTAGACTGGAAGCCTTTCTTGGACAGAGGTGGCAGCCTTGCATTTACTAGTGAACTACTCTGTGCAGCTGAACTGATGTAAAATTTTTGCAACCACTCCCATCCCGATGCCATTAGTGTCACAGTTTATGTGTTGTGAGAAGAACCACTTTCTAAGGAGTTCATTTGATGCCTCCTAGTTCTTGTATTTAAGGAGAGATTGAAAAACGGACCTCTGTTTTTTCCCTACATGCCACTCAGGATTTTAGACATTTCTATCATATTCTACCTTGACTACTATGGGGCACTGAACTGACTACTCATAGAACTATCGTAGAATGTGTTGGGTTGGAAGGGACGTTTAGAGGTCATCTAGTCCAACCCCCCTGCAGTACGCAGGGACATCTTTAACTAGATCAGGTTGCTCAGACCCTCATCAAGCCTGACCTTGAATGTTTCAAGGGATGGGGCCTCCACCACCTCTCTGGGCAACCTGCTCCGGTGTTCTACCACCCTCATTGATCTAAACCTACCCTGCTCTAGTCTAAAGCCATTGCCCCTCGTCCTATCGCTACATGCCCTTGCAAACAGCCCCTCCCCAGCTTTCCTGTAGGCCCCCTTCAGGTACTGGAAGGCCTAAACCCATCATAAACCCAGTATCTCAGCACTGAGTGGAAACGGCTCAGAGACACTATTTTTTACATATTTTTTTTTTCTTTTTCCAAATGCTATTAAACTTACAGCGAGTGTCATCTGACCTTCTAACTTGCAGTTGCTCCACTGCTCAAAAGATACCTATGCAGCCCTGCAGAGTTGGTCCTTATTTTTACTACCCTGAAACAGTTAGTAAGCAAACTTTTTCATTTTGCTGTCCCCTTTCCAGATTACTTAGAAATATGATGAACTGTATCCAAAAACTAGATATCTATCTAGAACTCCACTGGTGACCTTCTACACTGAGAATGGAATATTTATTTTTATCCCCCATTCATCATTGGTTAACCAATTATTTATCCATACAAGAACCTGCATCTTCCTTATGGCTCAGTTATTTGTCAAAAGTCTTTTGGAGATCCAAGTAGGTTATATCCACTGTATCTCCTTTATCCAATTAGCTGCTGATTGCTTCCAAAACCTGCAATAAATGTGAAGAATAGCCTCTCTCTAGAAATTCATGTTGACTCTCCCCCTACATTACTCATCTATGTATTCACTCATTCTATTCTTTATTACAGCATCTGCTAATTTGCCCAGTAAATCCTTTTCTCAGATGAAAAATATCTGCAAACCTTAAGCTGAATGGAAAAGATTGTGGAAACCCCTAAATACACAGAAAACTTTCCAAGCTCAGTAGTATGATACTTGTTTCCTTATGTAACAGAAATGTTATTAGCCCTGGTATCACACAGAACAAGCTGAAAACCAAAACTGTGAGTAAAAGCCTATTACGGAGCCAACATGTTCTTACACGTACCTTCATACGATTACATAAAAAATTACAACACACAATTCAAGGACACATATTCTTCTTGTATTTATTTGTAAAAAACACCCAACCAAACAAAAAAAACCTACTACAACAACAACAACAAAACCACCAACACAAAAGCAACAGTCTAGGGAAGCAATAAAATATTAAAATGTAGCAGCAAAGTGCTGGTATGTGCTACCCATTGTAGTAGCACAGTGTTAAGCATTTCGATGAAAATATCCAGGATTCTTTTTACAGCTTTATGTGAAGCATTTGTTTCTTGAAAGTGTTCTGTATTGCACTGATAACTCCATATACTGTTTGATGCAAGACTGGTTACTTAAGTCACCCTTAATGAATTCCCTCAGGGCAGCTATAACCTGTGCTCCCATATTAAAAGAACAGACTAACTTCTTTTCAAACTAAGAGGCTGAAATAGCAAATCCATCTATAAATAAAACAGTATTTTACACTGAGAAACCTCATGTCATTTTAAATTTCAATGTTTTCTCCATCCTTTATATTAACAGACACTCAGCTGCAGTTTTGTCAGAAAATCACAGTGCTTGATTCAGTACAACGGCATGGAGAATTGTTTCTCACATGTTATTTTATGTGGTTCTCAAATATATATCAGCACTTGATCATACTTTCATTAACTGGTAATAGCAGTCAGCTTTCCAGAACAGAAGTATCCTATAAATCACTGAAAAATATTGCAGTGGATTTCCAACAAACGACAAGTGTGTTGAAGACTGAAAACAGAAATCAACAAGAGTTTTCAGCTCTAACACTGATTTCCTTATAGCTACTCAAGCTCCTCTTGATTAAACCTTTATAGGAAAACAAAGTTCCCCTTTCTTCTGATTCAACACCTAAAAGTCCTCTTGTTTTTTATCAAATTTCATATTATTTTCAACTACAATCTGCCACATCCCCACCACCCTCATTCCTCTGTAATATTTTCTGGAAAGCTACATTACTTTGTCTCACGTTAACAGCAGCTTGGTCGCACTATCGCTTGTTTCGGAAATTCTGCCTCTCAGTCCAAATTCACTCCCACAGTAACTGGAAAGTATTGTAATAAATGTAATTTGTCAGACTTCATTGAGCAGATTTCCATTAATGTGCAGCATTACTTATGTTTATACCTTCTGTTATAAATAGGAACGCTCATAGTATATTTTCGTATGAATGAATGCCTTTTAACCTATTAAAAAAAAAAAGGACACACTGAGATGAATTTTAAGCTAACAAGCTAACTACCAATTGCCACTTACCAGCTCATCTTGAAATACCACTGTCTTTCACAATGAAAATTTGACTATCATCTTAGGAAAAATGTTTTCTAAACATAATAAAGATTTTGGAAATGGCCTCATTAGTTCTCTGTGAAACAACTGGCATGATCTCTAAGAAACTGAACTTTGAGCATACTTTGTGTGTATGATAGTAAGCAACCTTTTGTATCAACTGCCAACACTGTGTAGTCAAAGCCAACAAAATACAAACTCACAGGATATGTATGTATCCAAATCCAAGGCAGACCTTCTTGCACATACACCCTGTACATATATATCCTGTGTAACATTAGATTCTTGCCTCCTGTTTGGCTTTAGTAATTATTAGCTATTCTCTGAGATTTCTGCTAACTGATGAATGAAATGAGTCTCCATGAACAGCCAAACCACAGTCACTTTTAGCACATATAATATTTCAGAAGAAAGAGAAAGATGCCAGAGAAACATTTTTTTTAGTATTAACAAGTATTCATTAACCTTTGTAAAGATAAATGGTTTATGGCTTCAAACATCTAAAGAGTTCTCTCCAGACATGCAACGCAGAAACATACATACACCATTTAAAGTATGATCCTTACAAAACCATTATTTTTTGTGTGAACAGGACTCCTGAGGTACAAGCAATTAGGTCACTACAACCAACCTAAAAATTTAAAATAAATTTTAAAACCCACATACACACATAAAAATAAATGAGTTAATCAAATTATCAATTAGCTTATGATCCAAATTGTTTCTAAATCATCCTGTATCTGACAAATAAATATAGAATATAAAAAACTCCAGAAAGAAATGACTATGAGAATGTTTTACAGACAAATATTACTTCATTATACAATATTCTCCTTGGAGATTTAAGCTGTCAGAAGATAAAGGGATCTAGCAAGACTGTAATGAAAATAAAAGATCATATTTTCCCAGAGGAATTAGAATAGCTTTGTAAATTAATAAATAGAAGACATTAATACTCCCCTACAAAAGAAAGGCTTCTTAATTTAGTATGATGTATGCATAACTGCCTTTCATTCAGACTGTTAAAAGGAAGATGAGCAGTAGTTAAGGGCAAAGGCTACACTTTCATTTCAATAAAACAAAGCGTAAATGAATGGCAATTAGATGAATGTACTAGATGCAGATAGAATACATTCTTTGGAGAAAAACATGTAATAGGGATCTAAAAAGGAGATGTTTTGGTAACATATTACCATGCAAGACTAATAGATGCATAATTGTTCACAGAGGCAGACCACTTTCAGTCATCGAATAAATCAGAATTCAGTGTGCCAGATTTGCAGAAGGGAATGATCAATAAAAAGCCTGCAAACATTAAGAAAGATTTGTGAGAAATAAAAATTAAACACAGGACGCTCCCCTGATCTGGTGCTCTTTGCCACAGAAGTTTGACTTGTGGTACGCTCAGAACAACGGGTTTGGATTACTGTACGGCACCGTCCGTGGTGACCTGGTGAAGGGCTGTCTGACAGGTGCCCTTGGCCACCATACATGACACGAATCGCATGGCTTCTTATCCTTTCTGTCATTTCTTTGACCTCCTTTTCACCACTCTTGAGTCTCCCTTTCTCCACCCCAGTCTCCTCTCGCATACACAACCCATCCCTAGTTTTTCCCCTTTGGTCCCTGTTTTGCTACATTCGTACACAAATTTGGAACATCTGATATCATCACCTGGATATTTGCAACTAGTACAGTTACCTGTGTACTGCCAGCCTGGCAAGACTCTGCTCTACTAATGGTCTTCAACGCTCCCTCTCTAATTATCTGTGACACGCAACCATTTCTCATGTAACTCCCCCTTAACTACCTAAGAAATCTAGCCATCCCTCATTTGCAATTTCTCTCAGCTTCACACGCTGTCATTTGTCACAAATGTCTATTTCTCATGTCATATCCAGTAGTGTCTAATATCCTGTTTGATTATCTCAACGTCATAACAGGGACTAGTCATTTGCCCACAGCTCTAACCGCCCCATCTACTTCTCTCCATAGACTGAACAAGTAAAGCCACTGTGTTTATACTCATAATTTACATGACTAGAGTTGGGAGGAATGAATCTGAGACGAAGCATATGTCCACACAGGACATCGCAGAACAATCTGAATTTGCTTTGCCTACAGACTGAGACCACTTGTATACAACATGAGCTGGCTTCTACCTAAAAGTTGTTCAATTGCCTGTGTAGCCTCTCACCAGGGCTATCCTTCTTTGCACTCCATATTTATCCTTATTTTGAAATTCTTGACTTCCAACTTGATACCTCACAAGATCCCTAGTCTATATTCTTCTCCATTACCTCCATGAAATGTAAAAAACAAGCAAGTGTGTTTCTTCACCTCTCACCTACCACCTTTGCTGAAAATTCCAGGAATATGGATACCAACGCTTCCTTTATATCTCAGAGGTGCCAGAATTCTTTGTTACATATTTTCAATATAAAAAGTCCTTCAGATCATAGAACCATAGAATTGTCTAGGTTGGAAGGGATCTTTAAGATCATCAAGTCCAACCATCAACTGCCAAAACCACCACTAAACCATGTCCCTAAGCAACACATCTACCTATCTTTTAAATACCTCCAGGGATGGTGAGTCCACCACTTCCCGGGGCAGCCTGTTCCAATGTTTGATAACCCTTTCGGTGAAGAAATTTTTCCTAATATCCAATCTAAACCTCTCCTGGTGCAACTTGAGGCCATTTCCGTTTTCTCTGCCTTACTATCTTCATCTCACGTGGGACATGGAGGCCTTCCTCTTTCCTCACACACACTAAAAAAAAAAGAACGTGGGCCCCATTTTTCTGCTAGTTCCTCTTCAAAGAAGTTGGAAGCACTGGGAAAAAACAGGGAATTCTCCTCATTCTCTTGCCATTGGAAGAAGACGGATGGATTGAAGGGCACTTCTTTTCTCACGTCAGGAAGGAATAATGGGAATTAATGCCCCTAATCGCAGTGAAGGCACACCATCATAGTATCTCGCATTCACCCTGAATGAGCAAAGCTCACAACCAGTCTTCCATAAATCCATACAGACTCCGTGTCTTCAAGGGGCTTCATACTTCTAGCTTATAGGAAAAAATGCAGTTTATTAGACTTAGGACAATAATTTTATTTGTATGTAACTTAGCTGGGTGGGTTTTCAACTTTCCACCTTTGACTTTTTATTAATGTCAGCTCCACTTTGCATATTTTCAGGATCAGAGTAGAGTAACATTATCTGTACATTGCATCTGTACATCATAAAACCATAAATAATTTATGCCAGTAAAACTATTTGAAGATTGGATAAAATGTTTTACAGTAAGGCACTTAGAGAGTTGCTTAGCTTACTGAAACTATTATTGAGAATGATATAATTGCATTCATATGGAGAAAATGCTGGATATTAAAGGGCTCTTTAATCTAACAGAAAAGATGTTGATAGGCAGCATGATTACCTACTGGATCAAATTATCAAAGCAAACAATGGGTTCATCTTCCCCTCCGGACAACTTCAAACCAAAATTAGATACCTCTCTGGAAAATAGTTTTAGCTAAATTTTACTTACTGAACTCAATATAGATATAAAACCATAATGTTTGACTAGATGATCGACTGATACATCTTAGCCAAAGATTTTATCACAGTTCAGACAGGGCTCCAGCTGTCAAAAACTACAAGTAAGGACTTATATGAACAGGTGTGTGGGAGAATAATATACTTTCTCTCACATGCAGCTGGTGAAAGTGCTGGTGACTCTCCAAAACTTACAGCTGGTCATCAAATAGTACAAGCTAGCTGTACCCTACAGAGTTATGCATTAGTACTATAGTGGAGCAAGACATCCAAACTGACACAGGGAGTAGCGTCAATAACTGTCTTAAAACATCAAGCCTTGCAGGCTTGACCTCATTTAGCATACATGTCTTTTCAAATTCACAGTGCAGAAGCTGTAGATTAACACTATGCTATGAACACTTGCTGTTATTATAACAGAAAATCAAAATTTGCTTCCTTGTTCTCATTACATTTAACCCATCTCATAATATTTCTTTTAATGTTGCTTTTCTCTTATGTTGATATTTCATTTCCTGGATACATTGGCTCATGTATTTTAATCCACAGGATTTTAACACCATAAAAAGAGATTCTGTATATTTTTAAGTACTCTAGGAATAATTCGTGATATGAAGGGCAGCTCTAAAATAAATTTCTGCAGTGTGAGTGAATTTGTATACTACACAGTAAGACTAAGAAGGTTAGTAATCTAGATTCCACATTTTTAATGTGCATTACTAAATCACATATAGCTAAGTGACTGGGGGAAAACAACATTAACAGCAATAAAAATCAGAATGCATCTGATTAGGTGTGATTGTGACTAGGTGGAAAAGGAAAGTATGTAGTAACTGCAAGAAAACAGATTATTCTGACCTAGTAAAAAATATTTAAAGAAATACTTTAAGATATGCTAGCCACAAAACGCAGTAAGGATAAAAAAAATTGGATCAGGTTCTCTATCTATTCATACTCATCACCAGACTGTATAAGCAATTTCTAGGTCCTCACAATTTCTAATGTCTGCTGCTGATCTTTTTTTTTTTCCTATCTAGCACTACTTTATGTTTAGCAAAACTTGCAACCTGCTAATAATTTTAAGAGCACAGATATTGCCATGAATTGGCTATTTATTAATTTATGAGGCTCCACCTATGACTGCCTCAGGGTAAAGTCCCTTTGATTTGATCTACAAAGATAAATGCAAATACCATGCAACTGTTCCCAGGTGTACTTTAAGTTATTTATCATCATAGTAACTGCACTCGCAAGTGCAAATCCGTATTATCCACCACAGATTCTTTTCTCCTCTCACTAGCAACAATAACTCCAATGTGATGACAAAAAGTTAAGCCCAGATGTATCATATGTGATCACCATTTGATTTTAGATGCCTCCAGTGTAGACAATTGCATCTGAGCTAGTCATTTTAGACCCTGCGGAATCAATGGAGAGAAACAGGCATCTCAGCTTGCCTCTAGCATAGGTGACTTGAACTGAGCCTGTTTTACAGAGGAGAGAGAGCGGGGGCGGGTGGGGGGTGTGTGGAATGTTGGAAATTTATGCTAAAGTCAACCTAATGTGTTTGACAGGTTCCAGCTGTCATTCTGAAAAACTGTTATTCATTGTAAGACACTTTTTCCTCTTTAGTTGATACCTCAAGTACAGACCTCTATAGAAAACCAGAAAGCTCTTATAAATGATTGAATGAAAGTATAGATGTGAAAAATGCGCCATCACTCAATCTTCCACTTTTTATATAATCAAGAAGCTCTTCATAAAGCTCAGCAAATTCAGATATAAAAAAAATTCAGAGTGAGCTGATCTCACTAAATGAAAACCATAGCCACTTCAGACTGCCTCTGCAGCAATGAGGGAGGAGAGTCATCCCAAAGAGCAGGTCAGCTTTGGGTGGTCTGTACCACCTCTGAAGGACAGGCTCTGTCCACCAACTAGATGGTTAACCCTATGGCATCAACATTTCATTTTCATTTTCTGTTCAAAAGTGTCTGAGGGTGTGTCACAGCCAGTTGCCGTACCTTTTCATAGCGTATTACAGAGCATAATGTGTTATGACAGTAACGTCTGAGGTCCATGTAGGGTGAAGACAGCCAAACTTGCCACAGTCTCATCCAAATGGCCTTTAGGGATTAGTCTCTGTGATGAACATTTTCAGAGAGCACAACATGGCGTAAGTCAAAACATTACCAGAGAAAATACTAATGCTCAGGCAACACGGGTAAATAATAGTTCTAATCTTCCTCCCAGGCTATGTGTTATCTATCAGTACAGATGCAGCTCAACCTAAAGCTAGGGAGGATCAATATGAGCCTAAGATGATAGTATTTTCACCCTGGGGGAGATAACCCAGGTGCTGAAGGCATGGTGTGATGTCTCATCTCTGGGACCACATGTGAGTGTGTCTCTGAGTTGCACCTCTCCCTCACTGAGGACCGAAAACATAAATCTGCCCTTGTGCTCTCTAGATACATTATGCTGCTTCTTTTTCCAAAGCCCACAGATTTCCCATTTTATTTAATTGCTACAGTTTTGTTTGTAAAGAGCTGAGAGTTGGTGCATTTTCAAGCAGCAGAGACTTTTCTTGGATTAGGACAACAGACATCTAGAAGAACCTGCCACAGCTGGATCAAAAAGAATGTTTATGACAGCAGCTAATATAAACATTTGCCTATCTGTTTCCCTCACTTTTAAAATCTCTCTAGAAAAAGGCTTGCCTACACCACATTTTGTGGGATACTTGGTCCTCTGGAAAAAAAAAAGAAAAAAAAAGAAATCTTTCATACTCCTATTTGTAAGAAATACAATCTTATGAAAACAACGACACTAAAGTCAAGGAGACTCAGGCTACAACATTACTAAGGATTATTACAGGTCTTCTGAGAGATAGTCACATTACCCAATATACCTTGACTAAGGACAACATATGTATGCTTATTTACTGATAAAAGGAAAATACTAGAACACTGTTATATCCTGAGGCAAAAGTGAAGATACTTAATATATATCTGTTCAAAAGCTTCTGCTATCCAAAAGTTCCCAGCAGTTAACGTCTGGAGTATATATGAACCAAGACCTGGATGGGAAAGACTGAAAAGAAAAGAAAAGAAATGTATAAAACAGAAATGAAGTCAAAGCAAAGAATCGTTGGTACTTGGGCTAATTTCTAAATAATTTACAGATTAATTCCTACTGCTGGTCAGCTATAAGAGTAAAGAAACGTTTTCCTTTTTCCTTTGATTCCTAACTATCTTCTGAATTATTACTTATCACCTTAAATCTGAATATTTATACTGGATTACCTTTAAGCTGAGATAGATGCTAAACTTAAAAATTTTATCTTCTTCGGATGGATGCAACTTTGAGGGATGGGAGCAATACTTTACATGAAATATTAGTCTTATTTTCCACCACTGTAACTTCAATGCACCTTAGCATTTACTCCCAGTTTAAGTTCTGCTGAATTTCAGACTTCAGTTCAGAAATTCTATAGTAACTTATAGATAGTACCTTATAGATCTACTTTGTGGATCACTCCAATTCTATACTAGAATTTTTGCTATCTACTGTTTTGAGAGAAGTTTGTATATTATTTAAATACTACTATATTTTCAGTCTGCACTGTACAGAACTCATTTAACAAATTTGCAAACAAATCCTTATGAAGTAGAATAAGGTTCTGATGCATTTACTTGATTATAAATATAAAATACGAATTATACTATACTGTGGACAAACTATGTCAGCCTTTTAATTAAATGCATTTTAGCATTAGTTATACAAAGCACTTGAAGTGGCAAGACTACCCTACTGCTTCCCTTCCCTGAACTTAAAAGTAGCCCATTTGATTACAGCAAAACAGATGTGGTTAATAATTACATCTTGGGACAAATTTGAGTATCTATTCTAATAAGAAAGATCACGAAAACAGAAGTTATGACACATATGTAATCATAGCTGCCTTTTAATCATAATCACTGGAAGCTATATACTGGAAGTACGTATCTCAAAAGCATCGCGACTTAGACTGTGGTTTCACAAGTCTTTGGCTGCAGTACCAGAGAGACACACAACTGTTTCTGCAGCTGCTCCATGAAGCAGACCAGGGAAAGTATCCAATTTAAATATAATACAGAAGGAAAAACTATCCAGTGTTAGTTTCCCCCCTCTAGTTCACAAAGCAATCACAAAAGTGGTAGGGCTACTACAAAGAGCAGAGCACACAACACATACTGTCTAAGAAGAATCAGTATGAAGCAAGGAACAGGAATACCTTAAAGTTCATATTAATGCAAAAAATAACATATAGAAAATTAGTAAGAGCTTTATGAATACCCGTGATCAAAACTGGTACTTAACTGAAAAATTGTCAGACAAAGCTATCCCATCCTATTCCAACAGAATACTATTCCTCAGCATAAATGTTTCTGATATGAATCAATGAAAATGAAGTGGAGCAAGTCAAACGAGACAAAACTAGCTACTTTTGTTAAAAGATATCTCCAGTACTCAGCTGGCTCACAAGCCTTTGAATGTATTTTATCCTTCTAGTACCACAGATGCTTACAAGGTAAGGAGGTATTACATGCAAGCCTGGAAACTGAAAATAAAAGCCATGCTCACAAAAGGATGAAGCTCACGCTGACTTAACATAGGAACCTATGTTAAATAAAGAAGTCAGGATTGTAGGGCACCCACAAAGCCTACAGAGAGAAGCAGATTCTTAACTGAATCAGCTGAACCCCTATTTGCACAAGGAGTCTGAACACAGATGTTAGAAACCAAAATATTTAAAGATAGTGAATATGCCTCTTAATACACAAATTCACAATGGCAACCCGATTTCTACTGAAATCGATGGGACTTAATACCTCAATTCACATTATCTAACTTCAGGCACCAATTGAGGCACTGAGGTAGGAGATGAAGCAGCAGGCTAATCTCCCTCTGCAAGTACCTTTCTCTCGCTGTTGACTACAAAGGAGCCCGGGAAAGCTGCTCCTAACGTAGGTGTCCAAGTCAGGTGGAAAGAAGCTGGGTTTTAATGCCTTTGTGGATTTAGTCTAGCCACTCAAATGCACTCCACTTAAGTACAGACAGTAAGGAGTCTCGTGGTCCTAGGCTCTTTCTGTTGTTAATGGAGAAAGGTACCTCCAGGAGTCTGACTTTGGTGCGCTGCATTATCCTTTCTCTCCGCACACTACGCTGGGAGTTAAACTGCCTAATTTAGGACAGAATTACTTTCATCAAATTTTCTAAAACTTATAATCACTAACTGTGAGCAGACAACAGTAAGAAATAGGTACCTTTCGATGGCAAATTCAGATGACTTGTCTCAGAAAAGCCTTTCAGGACATCCTCAACAGATTAGTTAATTATCTCAGTGGTTCCACCACTCAGCTGTTTTGAGTGACTCAGTGCCAAATCACCATGCTATCAAACTAATTTCAGTGAGGTGTATCCTTCACTTACCACCTCTCAGCTGAAAAAAATATAAAACCTGGACTTCAAAGCCTTCACACATTCAATGTATAAACAGGAGGCTGGGACAAATACCTATCCTTTCCATGTGAATTTATAGAAAAGAAAAAAAGATATAACCTGAACACAACCATGTATGTTGCAAAAACTCCTGGTTTTTCTGTACCGGAAGAGACAACATAAATTGAAATTTGATGGATTACTGTGCTTGTCGGTTCAGAACTACAGGAGGAAAAACTGTTTAGCTATAAAATATTCCTCAAACTACTTATCCTTCAGACTGATACTGCAGGCATTCAACACAAATAATTTTAACTTCTGAAGCAAATGTAACCACAATAGTTTTCTTTATTATTCTCAAAAGAGAAGTATTAGAGAAACTATATTTATAAACCATTACATGTAATCTTTCATGGTTATTCTTAAGAGACCTTTAAGTGAAAAATTTATAAAGAACAGAGAACATTGGTTTTCACTTCAATGTATTTGTAAGCGTGAAGGAAAGGGTCAAAGGCAAGAGTAGAATTTCTCACAATACTTTCCTTGTGAATAATAGCTGAGAAGTCTGGAAAGCAAACTAATTGCTTAACTTTCACATTATCAACAAAGCTGTCTTTTGAAAGCGCAGTTAAAATCTTGGTCATCTGTTATGTTTGATCAAGTTAGTTTTGACTGAAATGCTCTCACTGTCTATGAAGAGAGCTCTTTCTTTCATTTAGAGTTTCAGAGACAACTAAGAAAATGCTGTTCCTTTTGACTTCTAAACCTTTTTGGGATAGGCTGCAAGAAAAGGCAATCATAAGTATTGCCATCAGAACAATCTAAATGATGAAACAAAATGATGTCTAGTTAGAAAAAAAGTACATTGAAACAATGAATGTACATTTATTATGCTATTTTGAATTTCTGATACCTTAACACAAAACATTAAGAGTATGTGATTCTATCACTACATATGGCATGCCAGAATTAATGTTTCAGCTCTTGATCCACATGAGGACATTGTCCAACACTCCCCTTGACAGGAATTGAATCTGGCTCCTAAGTATTTTAATGAGCAACAATATCTGGAAAAGGAAAATTTCCAAAAAATACCCGACCAGGTATTAGCCCATCTGTGCAATTCTAGCTCCGACATCAAATGGCTCTTTGCAGGAATCAATATAACTTCCAGTAATTACAGGCCTTTGACTGCTGGCATCTTAACATGGCAAAACAACGGTGTAACTTCAGCAAAGGCCCTAAAAGGATGCCACTATATCACGTATCTTACTTGTTCTTGGGAAGCCAGATTCCCACATGCATTCCAGTAAACTATAGACATATACTAAGCTTTTCATGCCTGCCAAGTAAAGAATAGCTTATTCTCCCAGTCTCATTGCATTCAGCTAATTCCTAAATAGCAGTGTTAAAAATGTCATTGTCTATCAGTTCCACTGCCATCAACACTACTCTCAATAAATCTGCTTAAAAGCAATTTGAATAGGATTCAGCTACCTAACCATAAACACACAGTGACACTGGAAGAGCCCCAGAGTACCTGTGATAGCCAGTAGACGTGGCACAGGATTCAGAGGAGACCTGCACTGCTCCAGAGGAGCCCCTGAGGCCAGGTAAGAGGTTCCAGGTCACCAAATACAGTATTAGATGTTTGCACTTAGGAAACCAAGTCACAAAAAATGCTTAATTTGTCTAATGCACAGGAACAGAACAGCTTTTCTTTTAATACCACTGATGTTAATCTCAAAGTCAAATGCAAGTACTAACCAAAAATAACCAAAATAAAAATAGATATAGAGAAGAAAGTTATGAGCATAAGAAGGAACACCACACGAATCAGACAGGAAATGTACATGCAAGAGCAAGAGAATGAAGTATTCAACTTAAAGAAGTACGATTGATATAAAAAAATGAAAGTAAGTAAAAAAAGAACCAGGACTGCTCACGCTCTGCAAGCTGGCTATGAACTGTTATCTTTTCGTGACTGCATATGTCTTTGTTCCTCACCATTTTTTTCTGCTAGGAACGCAGCACATCTATCAAAGGTGTTATCAAGGATTCTCTCTAACCTGAGAGTGACAACCACCTGTGTTTCCTTGGCAATATAACAGGGTTTATCTTTGCTGTAGATTTATTTTCTGAAATTGATGTAAAGATGATGCAGACAGACCACAACCTCTGTTTAAAAAAAAAAAAACAAACAAAACCAAACATCCATAGAAACAAAGGAAAATTATTAAAACAAAAGGTCTGTACACACACTGCAACATTCTCCTCAAGTTACACATTTCGCCCTCCAGGTTAGCAACAAGCCTTTCAATCACTTTTTAGCTTGTTGTTCAAGCTCTCCTAGGTGCAGGGCCCTAGCTTTGCCCTTAGCCAAGCCAGTTATCTGTGTCCTCCTCAACCAAAGAAGAATATTTTATCTGTGCTGTACACAGAAAGAAAAAAAAGCTGCAATAGAATAGATCTGGATCTCCACATTGTTAAAATATCTAGCTTCTAAAACATTCTCAGTTTTCTTGCAGCTGCTTTAAAAACAACAGAACTGGACTAACTCTTTGCACACATCACTCCAAGGAAAAGTAGTAAAATGATTAAAGTAAACGTAAGTATTAATGTAAAAAAAAAAAATATTTTTTTTGAATCCCAAATTAAAGGCTAAGTACTCTGTTCCCCTCGAAGACATCTTACAGTTCTGTGACCATCACCACGTCCTTCTCATACATTAACCTTCCTTGTCATGTTTCTACCAGCCCTTAGGCCTCACAGGCCCTTCCTTAACATGTTTTATATAATAAATGGCTGTCACAGCTGTGTTCTCCCAAAATGATGGCTGCTATGGTTTCTGAAGCTTATGATACTTAGATTCTCCCATGGTTTTCCTTTTACAAAACTCCTTTGTTTTATGCTGAGCTAAACCCATTCCATACTTAGTAGGTCTGTTGTGAAGAGCTAGTGTCTGGACTAGGGATATGATGGTCTGCTCTTAAGGATTCCTGCACATACAGTGTCATGCTGAGAACAAATCTGCACTCAAAAGGCAATAGGATAACTTGATTCTCCAGCACTACTACAGTCACTTTCTCACTCTGTTTCTTTTTTAATGGAGACAAGTAACTTCAGTTATCATTAAAATCCACTCGAAGCTGAATAGCTAGCTTTTGCAAACCCTCCATTACTAAAGCCTACCAGAAGATGGCTCAACTGTAAAGACAGATCAACTTGTGTATTATCTGGCTGTGTTTCACCAGTCAAACTATTAATAGTGCTGGAAAAATAAAAGCTTCTCAAGCATCTAAATAAACAAACAAACAAACAAATAAATAAATAAAGCCCCTCCAGACTCTTCATTATGTTTAAAAGGCATGTCTATTCTGAAGGGAATCCCAGCTGAGGGGTTTCTGTCCCTTTTGGACCCAAACTATGTAATGCAATACAAAGCAACTTAAGACCTACAGAGGAGTTCACAGAGCAGGTCTGTCTCAGCTGGGTTAGGAGACACCAGACAGTACAAGAAGTTGCCTGCTAGGCTTGCAATCTCAGCAGTGCAGAACAGGCCTGTGTCTAGTTTCACGAATGCCTAGGGAGCACTAGAGAGCAGGTGCCCTGGCTCCATGGCATTCCAGCATGGATTTGGCAGTTAACACGGACTTGGCACATGGTATGGAAAGGAATTGTGCAGGGGACTGCTGAAACCAGGGCAGCGATGGCAGTGGCACGCTATAGGAGGTGGCTGCCAGTACAGGTAACCTCCTCGGAAGTCAGAGACAAGACCACGCTCAGCTGCACCATAGCAGACAGTCCCTGGAACACAGCCTGCCAGACCGTGGGCAGCAGAGGAGTGAGCCAAAGGGGGGAGAGTTACACAAGAGACCTTTAATGAGTCATCTGAACCCCACTCCTATGTTTAGGTATACCAGCAAAGCCAGATTTTGTGCAATCACCAATGACGTTATGGAAAGATTCACCTTATATGAATAAAACAACACAGCAATATTAGCTATTGCTAAATCTAGCCTGAACAGTCCTGGCGCTCTCAGCCTTTCCTCATAGGAGAGATGTTGCAGTCCGTTATTCATCTTTGTGGCCCTTCACTGGACTTTCTCCAGTACCGCTGTATCTGTCTTGTACTGGGGATCCCAGAACAAAATACAACTCCGGGTATGGCTTCATCAGTGCTGAGTGGAGGGGAAAGATCACGCCCCTCGACCTGCCAGCAACACTCCTCCTAATGCAGCCCAGGAGGCTGCTGGTAGTTTCTGCCACAGGGGCTCATCATTGGCTCATGTTCAACTTGGTATCTACCACCACCCTCAGATTCTTTTCTGCAAAGCTGATTTCCAGCCAGTTGGCCCCCAGCGTGTTCTGACGAATGGGATAACTCTTCCCGGGTGCAGGACTTGGCATTTGCCTCTGTTGAACTTCATGAGGTTCCCGTCAGCCCATTTCTCCAGCCTGTCCAGGTCACTCTGGATGGAAGCAAAACCCTCTGGTGTATCAGCAACTCCTCCCAGTTTTGTGTTATCAAAAAATTAATAAGGGTAAACTCTGCACCATCATCTGGATCATTAATGAACATGTTGAGCAGGACTGGACCCAGTATTGATTCCTGGGGTACACCAGTAGTTACTGACCTCAACTAGATTTCATGCCAGTGATCACCACCCTCTGGGCCCGGATGTACAACCAGTTTTCAGTCCACCTCACTTCCTGCTCATCCAGCCCATACTGATCAGCTTCCCTGATTCTTCCCAGGTTACTCATCCTTGCTTCCACCCTCTGTATACTTCCTTGATGTGTTTGAAATTTCCCAGAAACTCCCTGTTCATCCACATAGGCCTCCTGGCATTTTTGGCTGACTTCCGGCTTCACGGGATGAACTGCTCTGGAAGGAGCTCACTCCTGGAGGAACTGCTCACTGGAAGGAGGTGACCCTTGAATATCAACCAGCTTTCTTGGGCTGGCTTGCTTTCTTCCCTCCAGGGCCTTATCCCTTCATGTAACTGTTTTTATTACAAGATACTAACGTAATTTGTGAAAAGGAGAAGATTTGAAATCAACATCCTGGCCACTAGCAGTTATTAAACATCCCAAGGTTCTGTGCAAAAGTAGTTTTGTGAAAACTACTTACCTCACCACATTCCTGCTGGAATATATATCCTTCTCATTTCCCATTTAAATATAACGTATTTTTTCTCTATTATTTGAGTAGCAATCATTTTACCCAAAGAGGTTATTACATTTCCATAATGCACAACATTTATTATTGTGAAAGGGTCACTGCAAAACACATGAACTGCTTAACATGCTTTAAAGTTATCTCTGAAGTACTAGAAGAAGTCTTAAACAGCCTTCTGTCACCTTACCATTATGATACAATATATATGTACATAAAGGCAGATATCGTCAGTCTTAAAGATGTTTTGATGAATTAAAATGAGAAGCCTTTAAGAATTTGATTCCCAGAAATGCTAAGTAATCTGCCTTCCAAAAATGACAATTAGGATAGCCAATTCCTTGCTGGATGGGGCTACTCTACTCAAGATCACATAGGCTACATACATTAGCAAGCTCTGTTGTATAATAGGAATAGATCTACAGAGTGAAACAGTTGGTGCAGATGATCCAGTGTTCATACTACTTGGATATTGGAGGACTTTATTTCAGTCAAATTCTAGTTCCACAGATCCCATGCCCACCAGAGGCTGGAGAAAATTAGATGTAATCCTGAAAGGCACCTTTCAGTTTAGATTCATCTGTAAGGAGGCAAGCTTGTGAACTGTGCAACTGCTGAGTAATACAAACCAAAGCAGAGTCCATGAAGACAGCTGGGAGAACCTCTTCAAAAGAGCTCTCTTAATTCAACTTAAATTGCTAATATAAATGCACCCACACGAGACTATAGAGCAGACTTTCTGAGTTCTCCTGTCCTCTGTTCTAACAACCCAGCTTTACTCCCCTCCCTTCTCTCTAAACTGAAAGACATCCAAGAACAGACATGTCTATTCAGTTTAGGGACCCACATACTGAGGTAGTGTTGAAAAGTAGTTGGTCTGTATCACTGTCCAGAATCCAGTTACACTTTTAGTTGCTTAACTCAATATTTAGGTAGGCCTTACACAGACTGTATTTCTCCAGCGACTAAATGACTTCTGAGTTCATGTAGGAAATCTATGATATTACTAAGGATTGAACACTGTGGTCCATTCTAGCACCTTATTTGAAAGATAACTATGGTTCTGATATGGTATAATTTTAAAAGAATAATTAACAGGTTCCCAATCAAACTACTTAAAACTTACTAAAAAAAAAAAAAACAAAAACAAAAAAACAAAAACAACCCTTGTGCTGTATTAAGCTTATAATAAATAAATAGATAGATAAATAGACAAAACCACTAACGTACATGCACTGATACATACATATCTAAACATTAAATTGGATTCAGTCTGTAAACACATAAATTCTCTCTAAATCTGGAAAGAGCCAGATGGGGCTCCTCCTTGGGACTATCAAGCAGTGTGTGAGAAAATACCTTCCACTACTCCTGTGAAAGCTCAGCCAGCCACCCTCTGGCGTGGGATCTAAGATTCCACGTTTATCCACTCAATACAGATTGTAAGAGAAGTTATCTCTGTCTATGAATTTCTGCCTAACTTATTTTATATAATAAAATCCAGCAAAAAATGCAATTCTAATGATACTTTATATGATATAAAAGTCATATTTTGTCATCCTAGCATTTGTTTACCTCCTTCAGCTAGTCATATTCTCAATCCTATATACTTACCATAGTAAGTCATGAATTGCAAAAGATAAAGTGAAAAGTGAAAATAAACAACAGTTCAAAATAATATTCACTAGAGAATTACATATGAAAAATAACCTGGTTTCACTTATTATGTAGGTAATTTATAAGGCATGTGAAGTTTTAGCCTGCTAAAGAAAGGACGCAAAATATTATGTCATTTAGGGTAAAGACTCATTTAAAAACCAATAATAAATCACGGCAGCTTGCTTCCAAAGTTATTCTTTCCCTGTATTATGCTACGGATTTCAAGTGATAACCTGAAGAGGACTCCAGGGGAAAAAATGGATTGTTTCTTCACAGTGAAATAACAGTGTTGCAAGATTTCAAGATGCTGAAAGTATCTTAGCTTGGTAAGAAACAAAGCCGTTGCCATGCACAACCTTTCTCCATTTGTGAGCAAAAAATAAAATGTTTGCCAAAATCTTTAAAGTCCTGCTTTGTTGTAAAACTTGATGTTTTGAAGTTCCATTGATGGATGTCAGGCTCTAAATACTTCTTTCTTAGAAGCTGGAGCCAAATTCAATTGGATAGTACGAATCATGGTGAAGAGTACAAGGCGAAATGGAAGACATTTTGGCCATTATCTGTTTTTTAAAAAAGCCTTAATGAATAATTATACAAAAACTGACAGCACAGAGCAATGATGTCAGTGGCGTACAGGTATGTGACGTTGAAAGAAATAAGTGAAAGTGACTTGATTCAAGACTTAAATGTGTAACATGACTTGATACGCCTAAGCCTAGTAATCCGGAAAGGATTAACTAGTGATACAAAAACGCATCGGTCCTAAGGTCCTTAAAAAAAGAGAATCCAAAGCAACCATAAACACTTGATGTGATATTTATACTTGAGAAAAATTTAATGATACCCATTCTACATTAAATCCCATTTAGTTGTAAAAGTGCTTGGAGAACTTGAATAATTCAGTGGTCTTCCATTAACTCTCTGCACGAGGAAGAAAACTGTGAGGGGATGTGTGTACGGTAGACTGTATTCAGTTTCTGATTAAATTGACATTATTCATGTTTCAAGGAACCATTCTAGTGCCAGACTGTACTACGATGAATGCCTTCACATGTTCACACTCACCATTTTTAAGACTAGAGTAGGATTGTAGAATCTGACTGCTGTAACACACCTTGGGCCTGTAAAATATTTCTTTACAAAATAGGGCAGTGGCTGGCATTTGGTTACAGAACACCTTCAAAAGCTGATGCTAAACCTGAACTGAAGAACTTGAGATGGGGTTGATATTCTATCATCATCATCATAGACAGCCTGTTCCAATGGCGAATCACCTTGACTATTAAAATTTATGGCTTATTTCTCATCTCAGTCCATCTGGCTGAGCTCCCAGACACTGGCTGTTGTAAGGCTTCAGTTCATAGAATCATAGCATGTGTTCGGTTGGAAGGGACCTTTAAAGGTCAACTAGTCCAACCCCCCTGCAGTAGGCAGGGACATCTTTACCTAGATCAGATTGCTCAGAACCTCATCAAGCCTGACCTGATCTCTTTAGTACCCAGAATATTGTAGCTATTGATAAGCTATAAAAATAAAATCCCAGAACAAAATGTAGATTGAACCAACTCTGAGAAGCCATCAAATCTCTCATTCTTCCCTGAGAAAGGATAAATGACAACTATAACTTTCCTGACAGATGATGTTAAGGCATTTTTCTCTTTAGAAGTTAGAGAGCTTCAATGACAAGGGATTCCAAAGCTTCTGTCAGTAGTCTTACTTCACATGGTATTCAAAATGCAGGAGAACATGGATTCAGGTAACAACATACAATGGTTCCTGCTTTTCCACCTGTTCCCTTTCTAATAGTTCCTAATATGCCATTTACTTTTTTAACTGCTACAGAGCACCAAGCTGCATTTTTCACAGAATTACCTATCGCAATCACAAGATCTTATTACTGGTCAAGTCAAAGACTATCATCTTATACAAGAAACAGGTTTTATTTTCCCCATATGTATCACTTGACATGCAATTTTGTCTGCCATTTTAAAGCCTGTTCAGCCGGTCTTGTAAAGCCTTTCTGCAACTTTTTGCATTTGTCTGTCTTTTATATATTACCCTTTATAACTCATGATCATAAGCACTGCTTTACTTTTTGTTCCTTCTTGCAGGTCTTTTTTTCGCTCCATGTTGAACAGCACCCACTATTAAAGAACACTTTGGTGACCACCCTCCACTGCAAGAATCAACCATTTCTTCCCATACTTTTTTGTTAACTACTTCTTTCCTTCTCCCTCCCCCATAGTTATTCAGTCACACAGGATTTTATCTTCATCTTGTTTATCTTGTCTATCTTGTGTACTAAACACCTTTGTTGATGGACTTTGTCAACAGTTTCCTGGAAGACTAATCAGAATACAGCTACATATACAAGGCCAAGCAAGTTAGCTCCCCTGGTTCATTTCTACCTCCCTGATCAGCTGTATTATCTAAATGCCAGCTTGCTCCTAAGACTGATGTGAGCCAACTTGTGCCCACTGAAACAAAATGTGACTTCACTCCTGTGACCTGGGACTAAAAAGCAGTACAGATGCTCCCTCCAGCCTACACCATTCATTATCACTGTTCCAGGAGCCTTTGCCACTCAAGCACCACCATTTGCCCCAGCACCACACCCAAGGGCAGGCAACGCATGCATTTGATGCCATGCCCTAAAAACACTACTCTGATGGGTTTCCATCATCGTTTTAAACATACTCAAGCAAAAAAGAAAACCTGTGAAAATAATCACATGTTACAGAGCATAAGGGCAGCAAATGGCACAGCTTAATGCTATGCACATGGATATTGTTAATCTACTGTGGAACCACTGGCCTAGATACTTCTTATGCCTGGATATTGCACATGCAACTCAACCAAGCTCATGGCCAGAGATCACTCTGCTTAAGATGCATTTACCTGTGCAGATTTACTTAACAGCTCATATCGATTGGATTCATATGTTGAGTCCTTCAGATAACTGAGTATTTACTCTGTGAAAGTGGATACAAAGGGACAGCGAAAGAATGCCACTAATGCTGCATCTCCATATTAAATAGACAGTGATGACTTCCGAAGTTTAAGGTAATGGAAAATCTAGACATAGCAACGTAGAGCAAAACTGCACATTCTTCCCCAGAATTTGTACAAACTCTAAAGTTTCGAGTCAGAATAACCAATTCTACTTTTTCCTATGCTATTATGGGAACAGAAGCAGGTTAGCAGCTTTTTTTGAGAAACTACTTATACTTTGATTTAAACTTGACGTGCTCTATTTAGAATGTTTTTCTTGCTTCATTTTGCTAGAACCTCAAATAGACTTTTCTTGGTCTTAAGAATTTTCACTTTAACTTTTCAAGAAAATATTGTAATGCTGTTCTCACACTGTATGAGTTTTTTAATTTTCAAATTATAAGTAAAAAAAAAAAACCAAAACTATCACTTGTTCTGAATTCTCAACATACAAGTGAGAAGATGCCATGGTTGGCCTTCTTTCAGTGTTACAGAAGATACTTGCACGTAAATGAACCAAGTTAGGGAACCACTCCTTACAGCTTCTAGCCATAATGTGCTTCACTGAAATCTAAAACTAGATGATGCAGAGAAGCGAGAAACCATAGTCTCTAAAACACAGTCAGATTTTCTTCTATTAGGNACAAAACTATCACTTGTTCTGAATTCTCAACATACAAGTGAGAAGATGCCATGGTTGGCCTTCTTTCAGTGTTACAGAAGATACTTGCACGTAAATGAACCAAGTTAGGGAACCACTCCTTACAGCTTCTAGCCATAATGTGCTTCACTGAAATCTAAAACTAGATGATGCAGAGAAGCGAGAAACCATAGTCTCTAAAACACAGTCAGATTTTCTTCTATTCAGGTTACAGAAGTAATAGTGTCCTCATTTGAAGCGCAAAACCGAAAATTTCTGGATTCTCTAAAACAACCAGAAGATTAATTGGATACACCGAATTCTTAATACTGTCTTTGATGTCCCCCTTCCTTTCTGATACTTAGAGTCATTTGAGGTCGTAATCTCCTCAAGAAATGACTGTTGGTTATGGTTGTACACTGCGCAGGTGAGGGAACTGAGGGCGTAAAGTTGTAGAGAAAAGAAGAAATGAAAAAGACTACAATTATTTTCCCCTTTTTTCATCTTTCTTCCTAATGCCCCAATTCTATACTTCTCTCATTACTTCTCTAAGGTTTGGCTTTTTAGGATTTATTCATTTCTGGTTTGTTTGTTTTTTTAATCCATTCCCCAGTTGATTGCCTTGATCAGTACACAGACATAAGCTGATGCTTGGATATTTTTTAAAGATCTTTAATTGATATGGATATTTTTAATTATTTAAGTCACTAGGATAAGTGCTCTTGATTGGTTTTACAAGAGAAGCTGAGTTTTAAGAAGATATGCAAAAAGCTTGAGCCTCAGTGCATTTTCCCAAATCTGCCTGACAGTATGCTCCTGTTCCAGTTGCATTAGATACCATAGCAACTGTAGGAAGGGAAACTGAGTATCAAAGAACTATTTCAACTAGAGAAGCAGATCTGTAGTTAGATGCAAGAATAAACCTACAATAATGATTTTTTTTTCACCTTACTAACTTGTTTGTACTGTATCTAATTCAAAAAGCGTGATGTTCCTGAAGAGCAGCAATTTGAATTGCCATTTTTTTCTTTTCCCCCTCAGGCTCCAGTGACGGTTCTGTAATACTGACATTGCCTAAGGCTTTAATATAATGTAGTCTGTCACTTTTAAAATATAAATATACACTATACACAGTTTATGTTAAGTAAAAACTGTTAATATAAGTGTAGTCATTGAAGTTACTTAACTGCACTTGAAATAGACATATTTGATCTTATTTCCTTTTACCATTATGGGACCAAATTCCCCTACCCCACATGTAGACACTAGATGTGGACATTCTAGTCCACTAGAAAGAGTGAACTTGAATCTTCTGCCCAAGATATACTGTCATTTGCTTTTCTCGAGGTTATGCAGGACGTACACCACGGGATTGGCAGATACAACAGAGGACAAACAGAACCAGCATCTCTCTGTAGAGGCAGGCCTGGAGGGCAGACAGGACACTCTATGACAGCTAAAGCAGCACAAGAGAGATGCCTCTTGTGCAGCTGAACCTAGCCCTGAATCTCATCCCAATGATTTACTGTTAACACCTTTGCCTCTGGGAGGGTCGCACTGCACTAACCCTTTTTTTTCTTATGCAGTTACCTTTTCTTCTCCTCATGTCCCCTTCTAACTTCACACTATTTCATCTTCCACGTTCTTGGCTATTTCGTCTCACAGTAACACAGCACAGAGAAAGGAAGCAAAATTAAAAGTTCTTTAAACCACAGGGGTCATTGATCTGTTTCACAGTAAGGACTAAGTGCAGCGAGTGGAAGAAGGGCTACATTTAAATCTTAAATTATAATAAATACTCAAGAAAACATTATCTTTAAAAGAAAACAGCAGGTTTACGATCACCAGGTGTAAAAGAAAGAAAAAAAGCCAGCTTAATGAACCATTAAATATAAAATGGAAATATTAAACGAAGAACTAAATCTCTCCCAAGGGGGGTAATCGCTACAAAATTTCCTTAAATATTAGCTTCTACCTAATAACACAATAAAGGAAAAGCCCTTGCATAAAAAAAAATTACAGATTTTAATCCTGTACTTTGAAGGAAACCCTTAAATTCGATGGCTATTTCAATTTATTTTTAAAACAACAAGAATAAGTCATGAAGAATCAAGTCCCTCATGGGACTGATCAAAATTGAATTTGCAGTTTCCTGTACTACGCTGACAATCATTTACAATAAAATCAGAATGAGAAAGGGAAATTGTCTGTGGGGACCACTGAGCCAGGTAATAGCTTCAGTATAACACAGTCACACAGCAGAAGGCAAATTAAAATGTAAACAGAATTTTAATATGGTTGAACTAGGCCTTACTTTGCTTATAGAATTCTTCCTTGCAGCTTTTAAGTAACATATCAGGAGTGACAAAACTAAATACTTACTGGTAATAATCAGATATTTTACATTACCAGCAATTTGTTTCAAATAACATGAGGTTAAAACTGTGTTAGGCAAAAGCAAGAAAATTAGCTTACAAACTACTTAAGTTTAAAATTGCCATGACATAATGGGAGCACAATGCAAAGCCATGATAAAACTTAAAGTTTCTAATACCATTCTGCACATTTAAAAACCTTGCAAATTATAACTACATTATCCCATCTTACAAGTCACAAAAACCTTGTAGGTACAACATAAAGAACAAGAAATACTTTGAATATTTAATTATTTTTAGACATCTAACAATAAATAAATATATTTATACAAGCATTTTACACAAGCACAGAACAAAGACATGCTATACTCCAGTATAAAAATAACACATTAATTTGATTTGAAATAAATTGTCTCAGCTACATAATAAGCCTGATCCTGCAGAACATGTATGCTATACTTTGTATAAGTTTATCTCATTCAAAACAAGCAGTCAGACCACAGCTGTCACAGCGGTGGTGGTAGAGGGGAACATCCATAGGAATTTAGATGCATCTCTCTCCATTCTTTAAGAGAAGTTTGTTAATTGGCTCCCATTCAGCACATAATTCCTTCTTTTTAAAGTCCTGGTGACCATACAGGATCCATTGAAAAGAGCAACCACAAAATCGATGAGATATGGAAAACTGGAAGTATATCCAGTCCAGAGTTCATACATGTTTTGAAAAAAACACTTGTTCTAAGGTGATTCAGGCCTAGCAGGTGAAACTATGCCAGTGCAAACTATATTTATAGAGTACACAAAAAATTAAAAACACTCACTGGAGCAGCAACATGCAGCCTTCCTTTGTTGCAGACGAGTACCCTGACCACTCAATTACAGAGCTAATTTTTCACTTTGCTTCTGTCCCAGTGAATATTAAGTAGCTATACAGACCAGAACAGTTGCTACAGGTAAGTCTAAGAGTTACGCATTGCAAAATAAATAACCCAGAAAACAACTAACTCTCTTCGGTAATCTGCTGTATTTTTAGACACAAACCAAAAATCCTACAGAAACGGCTACTATATATGAGCTGAACGGCTATGCAGCTGATCTACAAAAAATCTGTAGTATTATGTATGGTGACCTGCTGTGCATATGCATGTTAAATGCACTTATGGAGACAATATAAAGCATTCTTTTCTGGAACTCCAGGATCAGCAGATCTCTATCACGGCACTCCTCTAGTCGGCAGAGATCTAAGTTCAAGCCCTTAGTGCAAGCTGAGATTCGTCAATGTATTAAAAATTGACAATACTTGTATCAATAGCTTTTAAGACTCAAAGTACAGTTACCTACACCTGCAGATGACCTGTTTAATATTAGTAAAGGTTTGTTTCATTACCCCTGTTAAAATCACTATACCACCTACTTCATGATGAAAGACATATCTTTGCTTCATTCCAGAAAAAGAATAGAAAAAGTAGATAATCAGCTTCCTATTTTGCATGTAAGCAAACTGCCACTTGATAAGTAAAGGGGTGAACAGCAGGTTTCACGTTCTGTGTACAGAATCTACTTGCACATTTCTACCTCTCCAGCAGGAGGGAAGCAGTTCACTCTGAGCAGAAAGCCAGCTTTCATTTACTTCAGGATAAAAGCAATCGCCTCCAAGTAGTTGATAGGCTGGAAACTCAAATATTAGCTTATTGTTCAATAACTTCCTTGTGTTCCCAGACCTTACTCAACGCCCTTGAGCTACATTAGACAGAGTGGCTGTAAGGTTTCAGAGAGTAAGGAACTTCTGAGGGCTGTTACTTTGGTGTGTATAATATACAAATTGGGGCATGGCTTCAGACACCTCAGCACAGGTATCTAAATATTTGAAATATAAGTGTCCAAGCTTTCATTACAGTCAAGGGTGACACTGGGCTCAGTTCAGTTTTGTCTAACCATAGGTTTCTAGTGACATTTGATACGCCCTAAGGTGTCTAGCAATAACTTCAGGGTTTTTTTTCTCCACAGGAACAAAATTCTCCTCCCAGGTTTATGTTTGCTGTTCAGTTCTTTTTTGGCAAATTTCCTGCTTTAATTCGCGCTTTATTACTCATCATCTACTTTTTAAAGTACAGGTGTAGTTATCTACAGGAAAAAGTCAGTATTTGGTTTGTGAAATCTTGTAATAATGTATTCTAATGTTTATTTGATTAATTCCAATTTGATGCAATTATACCTTCCCTCACTTTTCCTATTTGCTGTTTTTATAAGAAGGTTTTCTAATTAACAATGTCACTTAAAATGCAATTAGATTTACCTGCTTTAGAAGTAAAAGCATCTATCTTTAAAAATTCCACCTAAAACTATACAATTTTAGTTCACTTGTACTGGGAAAGAAAATTGGTTTTACCTCTCACAAAGTCTTTGAAAATGCAGTAGATGATTCCATTTCTCCTAACCAGTATGCCAGGTTCACTGAGATGAAATTTGAAAAAAATGGGGCTAAAAATAAGACTTTCTATATTATAAAACTGCAAAATTTCTTGAATTTCCCATGTGGAATATGTAGTTCATAATACTGTAATTACTAAGTATCTATTCAAGTGACAGTGTACAGATTTAGTAGCTCTATACACAACAGTTCCACTGTAAGAATAATAAATAATGAACTCATATTTAATGAACAAAGTTTTGAACAAGTTCATGTTCCTTTAATACTGAAATAGCGTATTCTAAATTTAAACTCATCTGCAAGCATCTTTACGGCTGAAGCAGTCCATCCTGTTCTGTAATAGTAGAGAAATGTTATCTTCTTGGAAAGAAATTCATGAACCATGTTTTATCAGATCATAACACCCATAGATTAAGCTTAAAACTAGTTAAAACATTCAATTCCTTTAACCTTTCTTTGTAAATCATATTTTAAGCTTGTTGTAGGGCTGAGAAAAGCCTGTTGAGCAGTCTAGTCTAACCCCTGGCCCCAAAGCAGAATCAGTCATATCTGCAACATACGGCAGCTGCTGTCTTGTCAGCTTGTTTCTAAGACCTCTGGACATGGAAACCCCCAAAAAGTTTAATCAAAAGCATTTTAATGTTGTAATTGGAAAATATTTCCTCACATTGAGCCTGCATTTCCTTTGCTACAGTATGAAACCACTGTTTTAAATCTACGACGTGACAGAGTGCAGATAACTACTTTCTTCTACTCAGTTGTCACTTATGTTTTTGAGGGAATAGCGTAATTCTTCCCTAGGTTTCTCATTTTAAAGGAACTAGGGTTGTCCATTTTTTTAAAATTACAGGTTTATATTTCAGAGCATATTTTTGCTCTCTTTTTTCCAATTGGTCCATGCCTTTCTTTAAGCAAACTACCAGAGATGAACACCAGTTCTCCAGTTTATCCGTGCAAAACAGGGAAGTTTCACTTCACAAACCTCCTCTGTTGTTTTTCTCTTTAAGAATCTTACAATGATAGCTGTCTGTCTCACAACAGCATGAAGCTGCTGACTTCTGTCAGTTTTTGATCCATCGTTACTCCCAGAACTTTTCCTACAGAACGGATCCATTCCAAGTTATCCACCACCCTGTTCTGTCTTCCACTGTTTCTCCCCAATTAAATGTAGCACCTTGCACTTGTTCCTGCTGAACAGTATGATTTTAGACTTCATCTCAAACTTGTCAAGATTATTTTGAGTTCTGTCTTTCAACAAGACTTGACTTGCTGGTGTTTTTTTATTTTCTTAACAGAGAGTATAAAAATACTAAGTGAAAACTTTTCCACACGTACTTAGAAATCTTGGAAATCTAAAAGGCTACAGAAAACGTTATCTTTGAAACAACACTAAACATACATTCTAAACTACCAACTTTATACTGCCTTCTTCTGTTGGAGTTCAGTCTGCTTTCAAACTCCTACATTTTGACAGCAAATCAATTTCCCAAAATTCTCAGAACAAGCAGGACACAGGCATCCACAGTTCTGTGAAAACGCAAACTTTTTATAGCCACTGCTCCCAAGGGAATGATACTTCAAATTTGTAATTCACAGTTTTTTTCTAATGTATAAGCACTACATAAAGTATAAAAATTCTAAATTAGCATACATCTACACTGATCACTGTGTTACGCAGACGTACACCAAAATAGTATTTAGCTGGTTACTAACAAAAAAATATGATTATGAAAAAACCTTAGTATTCACCAAATATATGAGTCTGAAACTTTGGCCAGTGTACCTATGTCAGCTTAATTGTAACCGAAGTATTATTGCAATTAGGAGAAATACCTAAGTGACGGTAAATAACCGAAGTCTGAGACAAGAATCCACGACTGCAAGTGTACACTAAAAAAGTACAATTTAAGAAAAGACTGATGGGGTGAAAACTGTTATTAGAGAAGCCCATTAAATCCCTGTGTATATATACACTCCGGGAATGCCTGTAGCACAGCATACATGTATGCAAGTATCTTTTAGGAAAGAATGAGATACAATGGAAGCAAATCCCTACAGAGAGATTGCTTGCAATACAGAAATAAAACTCAGGATTAATAATGAAATTTTAAGTATTAATCTAAATCTCCAGATTTCTGCACTTAGAACGGCCACTTAATGCTATATTTTCTGTATATATAGACATCATACTGGGTCCAATTCTAAGCTATACTAGCATACTGTTTATCCTGCTTTTGTATTATAAAGGAATCAAAATACCATCTGAATAGATGATTTGTGAAGTTAGTACGGTTTGTATAACTGCTTTGCTCCTTAAACCAACCAGTGGGTATAATCATTTTCCCACATTATTAGAATTTCCTACTTCTTCAACCCATAGGGGAACACAATCACAGCAGTGGAGAAGGTCTGCAGAGCAACAGAAAACGAGGAGCATAACTCAGGTGAACTAGAGACATTTTTGAGACTCTTATCCCCCAGTACAACAACACATCGACAACCAGGTCTCTAAGTCTGTCCATTTTTGACTTTTAATAGAATCATTCAGTTTCATTTGATTAATAGAAGTTGGGATTCACAGGTATTTGGATTTTAGCTTATTTATATCACACTTAAAATATAAAGGATTACAGAGCAGAGAAAGAGGAAAATTTTGGAACTTCAAAGTAGTTCTTTACATTGCAAATAATACAGAGGGCAATGTATCATCTGAAACCATAAGTGATATATACAGCAGCTCTTGCTAAAAGAGTTTTCTGATCTTCAAATCGTTCTTCATAAAACTTCATAAATGCAAAACAATTGAATCGGTGCCAGGGTAGATTTAGTTTTACAAGGATAAACAAATATTCCATTATTTCTTATGGCTTACAATGCTATCAGAGAAAGCAACTCAGAAGATTTCAACACATTTTCTAGTTCACACAATTTATTTTAGCTACTGACTACACCTTTATTGTATTTAAATGTAGTAATTGTAATGTGACCTCGAACAGTATGATGTAACAGTCTGACTTCACTTAATTCCGATCTAGGTTAAAGTGGACATTGATCTATTGTGTAGTAATAATTTCACAGAAGAACATGAAACTGCATGAGGAAAACCTGATTCAATATACTCCAGAACTTACATCACAAAGGCATTAGAGTTCTCCTACATAGCAGTAAAAGGGTCAGGAAATGCTATATTGAAAAATGCAGTTTATTACCTCTTTCTTACAGAAGCATACTTGCCAAGTCCACTGTTTTGGTGACAGGTTGCCACATTCATAAATGATTCACAGTTCCATATTTTTAAATCAGTTGTACAGTACTACATTTGCCAAATATAGTAGCACAAAGAAAAGTCCATTTGCTTTCAGACTTTACAACTTAGTTATTATTTCTACACTTCCCATTCAACCAGACAAGCTGCTATCTTGTCCTATGTCATATATTGACACTTTTTAAAGGGTTATGAGCTCTCGGTGTGGAAACATAGTGAAGTGACACAAGATCTGCTATTCTGTTGCACAGAGCTCCATCCCACTCAAAATCACCAGATTCTTAGATGACTATTCAGTTCCTCTCCAAGTTGTTACAAAGTGTAGGGATTTTTTTTCCCCTACACAAAAACTGGCATCGCATTGTGACTACACAAGGGTTGACCCTGGTGGCTCTTGTTCCTCTTCTGTTTGAAGGTATAGACAAGGGTCAGTGTGAACTTTGAGTAACATCTAAGAACTGTGCAAAAGGAGTGTGCGTGTGTGTGTGTACTGAGACAATACAGCCTGGACTCCATGCCAGGTGCAGCTGCCTACCTCAGAAGCCTTTTGATTCTATACTCTTCTTCTATGTGTGATCAATGCTGTACTTTTGCGGGTTTGGCCAATTTAGTAGTCATTCCACAAGGTCTACAGCATATAAAATAAAGGTTAAAAAAGCATTTGTTTATATGGTTACCACCAGAATGGAGATGTTATGGCCATCCCTGTATAGCATTGACAATCTTTTTCCCAGTTATAACTAAGATAATAAATACTAAAAATGCAGATGTGCAAGAATGTTATCCTATCAAATTAACTGTCTTGAAGCATGATGATCATACAGCTGAAGTTCTCTAGCCACCCTTCCCAAGGGAAGAATAATTTCTTGCTCTCCATAATATGTCTCCTACTTACCAGATTAAGATCTTATTTAACTTCACTCTCACCTATCCTTCTGTTCCCTTATCACTCCTCAAAGGTATTAAAAAGAAACAAGATTCACAGTGAAAAAGAAAATACACACTCTGAAACCCTGAAATGTAAGGAAAAAACTGCAACAGTACTTGCTAGAAAGTAGTACACAAGTGGTACGATTTGCACCATGCAGCTTGACATGTCCTAAGAAACATGGAATTTTTGCTACATTTGAAAATTGTCAATAGAGAGTTACTGCCACCAGGCAGCACTTAGCACAATATAGAACCACTGGATTTTGACAAACATTAGAAGGTGCTAAAGATATGTCAATATATACCTATATTTCCTCTCATATAAGGGTACATACACACACATACAGTTAATAGATAGACAGGCAGACAGATGCCTCATTTCAAGAATGAAGTCAGACATCCTGAAGTATTTAGTACTTAGTCATCCTGAGGTACTCAGGATCTCTAGACTGCATTTAATACAGAGAGAAAACACACCTCTGAAGAGCTCCAGAGGCAGATACACATTACTTATTTTAACTGCCTACCTCTCTCTACCGAATATATAAGAAACTGAGAGAAAACATTAGCTATGTGTTCTGTTTGGATCCAGTCCACCTCTTTCAGGCCATGGTATCCAACCTCAACAGACTTCAAAAAGAGGCAGGTGGCAACTGTGGCAAAGCCCACAACACCTGCTCCCCTCTGGACACACCACAATCCCTTTCACACTTTCTGTGTAACTGCTGAGATGCCTGTCCAGTTGCCAAAGTAGCAGAAGAGGTAATCTCACTCCTAGCTGCAAAGCTCAGCCTCAGTTACACATAAAGGGAATGCCTAAAGATTTGGTGGTAAATGCTGAGACAGACACTCTGTCATACAGTAATTCAGATTGGAAAGGACTTTCAGGAGGTCTTCAGTCCAAACTCCTGCTCAAAGCAGGGTCAAAACTGAATTCACACCAGGTGTAATGTCTTACTATGTTCCTAGAGTTCAAAATCCAAAAAACATCAGCAGCATCTTATTATGGTTTCTGAATCTGAAATCATTTAGCTTGAATTTTAATTAGCCACAGTAGCAATTCTTCAAAAAATTACCAGTATGTTCAACAGCATGTTTTTCCACAAATAACTATTTCAAGGTTTTAAATCTAAATAATACCATAATCCATGGAATATTCTCATTTAATTGTACTTCTTCACATAAAAGGAAATTAAAGACAAAACTACAAAAACATGTACTTCAAAAATATATGAAGTATATAAGGTGTATATATAAAAAATATAAATGTAATATATATAATAATATATAATATATATATATACACACTTTGAAGTATATGCTTTGAAAAATATTTGTTTAAAAGCAAATGATGAAAGAAAGCCAGTGGGAGAAATAATTAGTGTTATGCTACATATTTGGGAAGGATGGCTTGTGTTCCTGCAATAAGAACTGCTCACACATGTTTCACCAAAAAAGAAAAACTGTCGTTCTCACGCAGTCCTGAAACCATCCATCTATAGGGAAGACATTATTATCCTTTGGGACCTTTCTTTGGGTCAGTGCTTCTTGAATTCCTTTCTACACTGTAAAATAGCATTACTGGGAGAGTGAAAAGTGCGTTATGTCCCACATTGGCCTCTGAATTGGTGTTTAGGGCATCCTCCTGGACTGGCACGTGATACAATTTGAATCTTTCAAGCTGAGAAGGGCCTAGAACACACACCCTGAATATCTGCTCAGATTGTACCCGAGGCAAGCACAACCATTTCTCCTCAAAGGCATGTGTGTATCCCTGTCTTTCAGGGAGAACTCACCTACAGGGGAGATGTACACCGCATGGACTCTAAAAACACCCCACTGGCTGAGCTCCTCAGGACATAAAAGCAACAGAAACATAGTTTCTGGGTCCCGATTTCACTTAACTTCACTTAAATGTCACTTAAATCCCATTCTTGTGAAGACTGAGAAATCTTGGGATTGCACAAGTAGATACCTAAGGGTTTTTTTGTGCATTGTTGTTTTGTTTTGTTTTCTAGGGATGGGAGAGAGGGGGAGGTGTTAAAACACCAAGGCAGAGAGTACAGCCCTAACTTAAGGAAAGTACAGATGGTTACTGAGCTCTACAGAGTCTACAGGCGTAGGTCAGCAAAGCAATAAAACATATTATACTAATATGGTGCAAAAAAGAGAGCTAATATACAGAAGTTGAAAGGAAGAATGCAGGCAGAGGAGAGGGAGGGAGAGATTTCTTTGCACATTTTACCAATGATCTTCTGATCATAACACCCATTGACAGCTGTGTCAGGCAGGCTAAATGGCAATACCCCCAGAAAGAGAAGAGCAACCACAACTTCTTTTTAGCATTAAACAGCCTAAATTTCAAAAAGGGAAGGCTTTAGTACCCCAGAATCATCTTTGCTGTCCATTTTCTGACCCTAGGTAGTTGTTTTCGTTCTGATTTCATTTTGGCTTCACAAGGTTAAAAAAAGAGGGCCAGCAGAGGGACAACTTCCTAAGCCTGTACAAAGTTACCATTTTTACCTTGTCCAATCAAGTAGTCATTAAGGCCATAAGTACACATTAATAGACAAATGACAAGACTGAAGGGCTTTGTCCTCAACACACGTGAACTCTATATCCCTTTCTATTACGTAAAACCTCGTATTGCCACTATTTTTCACATCTTCCCAGCTCCTAACTGATTTCTGCATTAACTTATGCATTATTAATTCAGAGAAAACTGAATAGTATGCAGTGTAACTGCTAAAAGGCAATCCCACCACCAGCCCAAATAACTATTAATTTATCAGATAGCTTCCTATTATGCATTGAACAACTGTCACTCAACCTCCAATTTTTTTTTTAATTATTTTTAGAAACTCAGAAAAAAATTTTAGGAACTCAAAAGCTTACAAAACTAGATCCCAGAAATGAACCTCAAAAACAAAACTACCAAAGTATTTCTATTAGAACAAGACAAAGAACGTGGTAGGTGGAAATACTAGAATAACAAAATCTCTCTTTTGTAGCACCGCAGGCAACAATTTTGCATTTTAGTATCACCCAAAATTAAAGAAGTTCAAGAGGAACGCCGAGTTACTGGTTTACAATTCAAATCAAAGCATCTTACTAAAACGGTTTCTTACTTTTTCTCAAATATAATTTTTAAAAATTCACAAATTCCAACAGCGATGCAGTTTCTAATCATCTGCATGATTTAATACTCCTTTGAAAGCATAAAAGAATAGAGAGAAACTAAAAATTAACACATAGCTTTTATTACATGCATAAACTAATCAAAGATGAAAATCAAGAAAAGCATGAAGTTTGGAAACAAAAAGCAGAAAGCCTTACCTTGAAAAGCAGCTGCATTATGAGATATTAAAAATTTTAATGTAGCACTTGATGTTTGAAGCACTTGCTGTATATCTTGCTTTGCTGCAGTCTGATATCTTTCTTCCATCTTTTTGGTACAGCATGTTGGATTTTTAGAAGTACAAACCTGGAGATCAAACCCTAGAGAAAGAGATAATTACATTGATTACTACAAAAGCATGCAACACACAAATAGA
>VYZM01016413.1:26333-40889 GCA_013398915.1 Dromas ardeola | reverse complement strand
CACACAGAAAACAGTTACTTACTTTTTTTTTTTTTTTTAACACAGCTATATACACATACAATACCCAAAGCTTCAAAGACACCTTGTCTTGTTAAACAAAAAATAGAAGGGGATACTAACGAAAATTCTGTGGGAAGGGGACACTTACTACAGTTAATTAGTATCAAATAATATAATCCTCCTGACACTGCAATCTTATTCCAGCTGTGAATATTACTAACTAATGTTGGTAAAATACATTGAATATGCATTGTACATCATTGTACAGGTGGTAGATGCCCCATCCCTGGAAACATTCAAGGTCAGGTTGGACAGGGCTCTGAGCAACCTGATCTAGTGGGAGGTGTCCCTGCTCACTGCAGGGGGTTTGGACTAGATGACCTTTAAAGGTCTCCCTTCCAGCCCAAACCATTCTATGATCATCTAGAACACTGAACTGCTGGGCCAGCTCATGGCTGGCGCACTTGTTTTTCTGTAGATCTTGGACTGGAAAGAGCTAACTACTGCTAAATATTACAAACACACCAGTGGAAAGCCCATTCGTGATATGCTTATACTGAATGCTGTCATATTAACCTTTATATGGAGCAGTCCTAAATGACAGTCTAATCCCTCTTACTGTGTCTTTCTCTACTGTCTAACATTCCTATGCATCTGTCACGCTGATCCACTACTTCACTAACAGGTTGGAAAATGTTCCTAGAAAGGAATACCTTTTCAAATTTTGTGCATGCTGAGATTCAAGAGGTGCAATTCAATATTGTTATAACAGCTGTCTGTTTTATTTTTTTTTTTAACTGGAGCATAATCAAGCATGAAAATACCTTATTCACCTTCCTTGTTATCATGTGGTATTTAAAATCCTTTTTACACTGTGTCTAAACAATGCTTTCTAAAATGAGGAAACAAACATTTCATGAAATAAGAAAGATGTGAGAATTTAAATTATATTAACACAAAACTTAACAGTCCAATCCAAATTCTGTTCTCAGATACACTGTTTCACTGCAAGATATCACAAGATTTCTAGCAAATGTAATGAGAAACATTGTTTATCTCCTCTGTGGACTAAAGTCTAAGTCCGTGGTTAGGTGTATATGCATCACTCTTTCTTCATAATAGTTAAAAAGGGAAGACCATGATCATAAGAAAAAAAGTAAGAAATTCAAATGTCAAAACTTAAATTTCCATTGCCTTTGCCTCTATACTTGCTTTCAGCTCTTACACCACCTTATAGTACTTAACCTTTTATTTCCCTACCGCTAAACCTACAAGATTTAACATTCCTTTTAAATCTTTTTTTTCCCTATTTTTCCCTGATAAATTCTAAGGAAGTATGAATATAGTTATGAAGAAAGGGAGGCCTTAGATACTTTCCACCCTAAATATTCCATTAGTTATCTTATGCAAATTAGATGTTTTAAATAATCTATTGCAGAAAGCTAAGAAAGAAAAGTTAAGCTACCGAGGGCTGGATCAGGGCATTCTGGAAGAACGGCAAAATGTCTGAATTCATTATATCAAACTTATGTCCCTCTACCCATGTGTTGGCTGAAGCAATATTAACGAAGGGATTCCTAGCCCTGGAACTTCACTTCAGCTACACAGTGGGAAAAAATGTTATTATTTACATACAGCAATCCCAGTTCTGAAGCAGGAACCCACTGTGTCATATTTAGACAGGTAGAAAAGACACAGAAGATTGCTTAGAAATCACACTTAGAAAAGCATGAGACCAGAATTAAATAGGCCGATGATATGGACGATTTGGGGAAAAAAAAAAAAAAAAAAAAGAGTTATCCTACAATACTTGTCTCTACAATACTACACAGAAGTAATCTGATTCCCATGACAAATAAACAAACTTCCCTCGATAATTGCAGATAATATGGTCTCAGATTTGCTGAATATTTCCTTCTGTATCAGTGGTTTCCATCTTCACAATTCCTGGCTCCTCCACACAAAAGCAGGTGTGGAAGGAGGATACATTGGAACCTTCAGCATTAAATACTACAGAATTTCTCTTAATTTTTAAAGGATCTTTTCTGCTTCATGCTTTAGGTCATACAACATAAGTTTTCAGGAAAACTAATTCATTTTAGTTAGGAGTGCTGCTCAGGAATCGATATAATTCCATATTTATGAAGACAAAAGTTTGACTCTATACACACGAGAACAGTTTACTGCCTATGGTAAAAATGTGTGCCTTGAAATAAATCCATTTCACAGACATAAGCAGCAGTAAATATCATTATGTTAAAGGAAAAGCAGTAGATACTTTAAGAAATCCTACTACTATACAGAATTCACAAGTCTGAGATTGCCTTCATGGTTGCATGCAAAAGTAAGAACGTAACCCCTGGATGTGAAAATGAAGTAAGGCAAGTGAGATCCCTGTAAATCTCTCTGAAGTGGTTTCCAGTAGCAGTTTAACACACAGTGATTAGTACAGCCACAAACCATAGTCCAGGAAGCTGAACACCTTCATTATCACAAGAGAAAGTTAAAACTCCATTCTAATGCAGGTATGAATCACTGAACTGCGAGTATTAAGAAATTTTATTTCTTAAGTGTTATAGTATTGCTACAAGATATCTTTTTCCTCATAAAGCTTGATGTTTTTGAAGGCTATTTATCCTCATTATTTATTTAAAAATAGAATCTCCATGTTCTTCAGTATGTACATTTTTACAATTTACAAACTAAATAATACCTCCTGACCAGATGCCTTTACAAATCTCTTGCCATGTGAAAACCTTAATATTCCATCCTCTGACATTCCAATTCAGCCAAAGAATGAAAACAAAGCTGCAAAGTTAAGGGGGTCTATTAAGTTATCTGTTTATTAGCTACCCTAGTATTTCTGTTGTGCATGCAAAAGAACATGTCAGAGCCATCCTTTAACAAAGGTGCTTGCCTCCAAGCAACATTAATGAACGTCTTAAAATAATTTTTACTGTGAATATTAAAAATACAGTTCACTAGTGCTCTACAAGCTCAGAATCCATGTGATATCTATATACGGCCTCCCTCTCCTCCATCTCCACTGCATGCCCCTAAGCCAGATTTCAATCCTTTGACCCCACTGCCTCCAGCCTCCTCCCAGTCCATACCAGCTCTCCAAACTTAGGCCCCTGCACTGCTGACCATCCTTACCTTGTGCAGCATTCCCACATTCCCAGTCCCAGACACCATGACCCCACCTCCAAAATATTGAAGACTCTTCTCCTCTCATCCCACTTTTCCTCACAAAATAATGGCATGCCCTGTGATAGTCCAAATCGCAGCCCAGGATAAAACAAAGCAGACGTAGAAGCTGCTATATCACGTAAGAGCGATATAATGCCTGGGTGCGGGTCTCTCTGCAGAGGGCAATTGCTGCAGTGCAGCTGAAAGTAAAAAGTGAGGAAGGAGCAGCAGCGGGAATGGACCAAGTCACAGGACCCCAAGCAACCACTTCAGACGCTTGTGCTTAAGGCTGGCAACATCTAGGATTTAAAACAAGCAAAGCTGGAACTTGAACTATGTGAAAGTTTGTTTTTCTGCAACCTATAGCTGTAACTCTTACAACACTTATTTAAAAGTTAAATCTTTTTATCAGGGCAGTGGTGATGGCTTCAGTAAAATTTGGTTCTGGAAAGAGACAGCAGGTTATGCAAGGGAATGGGTCAAGAGAACAGATTAGTGGTGCACGACGCAAATAAATCAACGTAAGGATTAAAGCTATGGTAATACTACCTCACTCCAGAGGTGAGTTATGCTGCATGTGTATATAACACATATAACTTCAGGAGCAATTACTCTAAGGCAAAACACATCTAAGTTGACATTGTTTAAGAAAATAAAACACTAGAAGTTTCTATTAATCCTTTTAAATCTTCTTGCTTGTGATTAGATACATTTGCTGTCACACTGAATACTAATTAATTTAAATATTAGCTACAGTAAATGAAAATTTTAAAATAACATACTGTTAAAGCAGCAAGCAGAAAACTGGACTAATATACCACCCACCTACAAACAAATTAAAGGAATGATAAATAAGCCTCCAGCAATATTTTCTCATCATACCAGAAAGGTCTATCCACAGGTATGACACACAGTTTTCTCTCCCATTTTATTTTTTTTTTATTCTCAAAGAGTTTATCACACAAAGAGTATCACAGTACGAGACAAGCCAAGGTATAGTCTGTAGTATGCCAGCAGCAATACACCTGACAAACATCAAGAGAAAAAATGTTTATACTGATAGCAATATTCCCAGTATTGCATTACAACAGCCTTTTTTCCTTTTTGGCTACTGAATATTATCTTCTGCTTGTACCAAAAAAGAACTCACTGCTGTTGAAAAAAGGCAGGCAGCTATCTAGTCATGTAACAGACACTGTAAAAGAGAAGAACCATGTTATTAAGTTGTTTGGACACATTTCAGTGCCATACCTATTTCAGATTTACCGCATTCCTTATTCCCTTGTATATGTTCTTTAGGTTCTTTTCTGAAAAGGAAATGTTTGCTTATCTAAAAGTAGATTATTTATTCTTTTTTCATTATTCGTGCATATTAATTCTCTTTACTAACCTTCAAACAAATCAGCAGAGAGCTCAAAAGGAAAGAATTTTTCATATAACCTGATCTATTACTGTTTGTCTATTTGCCTCACGTTGACAAACCAAGCAATTTTATAATTCTTTGCAGCACTTGTTTTTTCTTAAAACTCCAATTCTGCTGTTCCAGGAAACTCTTCTATCTTCATAAAGAAGTTTCTAGACAGCATGACTTATGAAGAAAGAGTGCAAGGGGGATGGAAGTCACTTGTGATACTACAAATATAAGATAGAGAGATTTTTTTAACCCACATGCATGAATTTTCAGGTGTTTGGTCCATCATTATTAATACTGCTGCTCAAACTTACATTTGGTAACTAATATATCCATTAATTTAAGCACAGCTGAATTGGGACTCTACAAGGGAAATATCCCATTAAAAGAATATTTTTGTCCTTTATGATGGCCTAAAGAAATAGAAGCTAAACAGTTCAGCACAAATTCATCATTTCAGAAATTCATCTAATCAGACTAACATCTGGATTAAATTATGAACTCCTATGTTGCTGAAACCTCTAGGGCTATTAGAAATTATATGTTAAATTCACGTCTGATCTTGCCCAAAGCCCATCTTTGTCAAGAAACATGCTCAGCACCTACTTAAGAGACTGACACAGAAGCTAACTCAGAACAAGCGTGAGCTTGGCTTTCTCTCAAAGCTGCATCAGTTTTATGAGGACAAAACCACTAAAACTGCTTCATTTCTAGATATCCAGAAGATAACCCACTTCTCCTATATTGTTCTAAAACAGGTCTCCCCACTCTTCCTGCAACATGCTCCTTCAGCTAACCAGTAGCGCTGAGATTCCCCGTGACCCCTTTGCCTTCCAAATCCTTTTATTCTACCAGATGCTGGAAGCAGTCATTCTCAACATGCTCTTCTCACTTCCAATTTCACAAAGCAGCCTGAGAATCCTGATCCACTCATGTCACGTACCTCTCTTTCATAAATATTTAATTATATATTTATATAAAAAGACAAATACTTATTTTCTAGCACAATTCTCAGTAATCTTCATATTTCTTAATTTCATACTTTTTAAGTTTAATATACCTAACTATCCTTATTTTCTTCTTTACCTCAGAAAATTTTAAGTATGATTATGAGCCCAACAAATCTGTCGGAATAAGAAACACAGCAGTACTTTGAACTAGAATTAAATGACAAAGAGGAGGATAAATTAATCTAGATTAATTTTAGTAAGCATTGTCTGCATTAGGACTTTCTTGCGGTGTTCTTCACGAGCTGAAAACGTGATTATGAAGAAAACAAAACTATGCAGTGTCACACTGAAGACTCACACACTCTGCTGCACTTTTCACAACTTGCTTCTCTGCAGTGATGGAGGATCCAATATACACATTTTCCAGAGATGAACTTCGACAAAAAAGTTAGCATATCGATATGGAATACATTTTCAAGGCCACAAACAGAATTAATAAAGCATAGAAAGCCTTAAAAGCAGAAAAACTTTGAAGGTTTGACTATTAATTTGCAGGTGGAACATAAGGAATACACTCAAGCCTGTTTTTCAGGGCTAAGTTAGCTATTTTAGTATAGTTGAAGTGAAAAGCATTAGAAGGATATTAAAAAAAAAGTAAAATTGGACACTTTTGTATCAATGTCATGAACAAGAATTTAAGATTTTCTAGCTGTTCTCTAGGGGCACATACACAGGGATCAATCACGGTCTTTATTGACAGTTTTGGACTAGGTCTATGATCTTAAATAGTGGTCTGAAATATCAAGTATATCTTTTTTAGAGCATCACAGAAGTGTTTCCATGGTATTCAAAGTATTACAAACAACTATTCTGACTTTCTCTATGACGTATGCCATCGGTTTATTAAATGAAGCAGTGACGTTTGTAAGTGGCTGGAGTAAGTTTAATCCAAATGGAGCATTGACAATGCCTTTTGTTTTCTGTTCTTTTTTTGTTCTTTACATTTGTAAACATCCTCTGCTTTTTTTTCTCTTCTGTGTTTTGTATGTGTGTGTATCTGCGGGTGTGGGGGGAATCAGCTGTATGAGACTGGCCGTTAGCTAAATTGCTTCAACTATTAATGAAGAGACAGTAAAATTTTTGGCTCACTGCCCTTAGGGAAAAGGATGGCAGCAGCCACAAGGCAAGAAAGGCAATACCCAACTAATGAATCAACCCTTCAATGTATGCACAGTGCTCACTTGAAGCTGATAATTCATAACTTGTGATGCTCCTGCTGCCTTTTTTATCTGCTTTGAGCTGTGGGCAGAAGGGCAATGCACAGTAATCAGAGCACATCAGTAGAGAAAAGGGGCTCCTGAATTTTAACCTTGTCAGCACCACAGTGGTGGGATCTCAGGATAATTTTATTCGTGATTTCTTCAGGAAGTACAAATTCTGTCCAGTAATTATCGGTCTGGGCACATCGTAGCTGTGGAATGCAAAAGCACCTCCCAGCTACAGAGTCCCCACATGCGTGCTGGCCACGTTTCAGCTCCATACTGAGCTCCAGGCACCTGGCGTCCTCCTCCAGCACAGGGGTAGGAAGACTTACCCACACAGGCTATAAGGGAGGTGGGGCAGACACCAGCCAGTGCATGAAGAGAACTACAGGGTCCTGCCATGCAATTTTCATACAGCCCGTCTATTTCCCCTCTCCTTGTGTAATTTCAGGGCTACTATACACTTTGGTTTAGTTGTTATTGTAGAGGAGATTAATTCACTGATGTTAAAGACAGGAAAGTGCCGTAGTTGTTTAGCTTCTAGCATTGATTAAAGTCAGTGACATTAAATATACACAGAGATATCATGCTTTTGCCCTGAACCCCTTCCCTGAAAATGTAAAAGGTTAAACTGTGTATCCTCCTGATTGGCTTCAGGCTCTAGATTTCCTGATCAAAACTACTTTTTCTTCTTTTTGACCTTCATTTGAGAACACATTTATCACAGCAAGGTCGTCGTGTTTAACTCAAGTCTATTCCTACTGCAGAATAAAAAGCGAAAAAAAAGGATGCCATGTTTTCCTGATGCTACCCACAGCTTCAACAAACACCATTTAGTTTTACTAACAACATAAAATCATTCTCATCTTACAGGGCTGAATCACGTTAGTTAATAAATTTTTAGAGGTTTTTTTTTCTTTTAATTAAAAGGTACTGCTACATTTTAGTTATTAACAAATAATATACACAGCATCTGCTCACATGCAGTTCCACGTGTATATAGGCTCACACATGCAGAATACTTGTTTAGTATTAAAATTAAATAACCTGAAGATTAGCTCTATTACCCGAACTGTGCTTAATATTTTAAACAAATGTTAGGCAGTGCTTAGCTTTCAAACCTTCTGTGCTTTGCTTCTTGTAAAGCAGGAGCTAATACGAAATTTTAAGACGACATTTAGCAAGAAGTCACTCTTGCAAAACTTTAAAATAATAATGAATATTTGTTTATGGTTTCAGATGACTCTTCAATATTCTTTTAGTCCCTTGATTTTATGGTAAGCATTTTTTTTAAGCAGCATCTTTTTAACATGGATATCACTCCCAATCCTAAGGGAACTTCGTTTTATACTTTAAGACTGCTAATCACGTGCATATAAAAGTACATTTTATTGACCTACTTCTGTTCCAGCTCATTAAACACAGCTTCTCTCAATGGCCAGGAAAAAGTAACCAAACACAACATGCAAAAGAACCCAACTGACTAAAAATAGAGTGGTTGCTCAAAACCCACAGAGTGGCTTTGTAGTTCTTTACAGAGCTACAGAACAAGCAACAGCTTACGGATAACATTTCAGAAGGGGGTATGTAAACCAGCAAGTGAAATAGGTGGTTCCATTTCAGTACAACCAATGCGAAAAACCCCCACACTTATTTTCTATGTTTTCACATCTAAAAATCTTCCTGTCTTCCACAAGAATCGTTTTGTCGATACCCAATTATTTTGAAATACAGTGAGAAAACATTTTCTGCTCCAATAAGAAATATTGGTTCTTTTCAGTACGAAGTTCTGAAGACCCTACATTGCAATCTATTTTTAGACAAGATCATAAGACATCAAAAAGTGAAATAACTTAGCTTGTAAAAAATGTATATTAACATAAACAGTTATAGTACAGGAAAGGTTTCACAACTGAAAGCCATCTAGATGGTGTAGAAAAAACAGTTCAGCAAGAATAAAATGTAATTACTCTGAGGTATAGGTTTACCTATTTCCAGACGATCTGGAGCTGATTTCAAACTTTTATTCATGGTCTCAGCCATACAAATCTATATTTTCAGTACCTTGGGATAAACAAGTGCTCACAGGATGAGGATGCCAATTTGCCAGGAAGAGAAAATACCAGATGTGTGGTAAATTTCTGCCTGTCTACTTAGACAAATACGTCCATGAGGTCAAATCCAGAGTCTGAAAAATCCCAAAGCAGACCCAGGATTGTCATGATAAACAGTCTTTTAAAAGCCAGCACTGAAGTGCCATAGCGTCTGGAAGCAATTGTTCAAACCAGTGGTTTATTGTAAAATAGATTTGCAACCTGTATCAAACATCAGTCCTTCTCATGCTCGCCCTTTAGTATCTGTTAACTCATTTTTGTTCCATGCGCCACTCCAGACTTAGCATTAATCACCATCATTATGACTGCTGTAAAGCAATTCATCATTGCTAAATTAAAGAGGCAGGGATCAGCCTCAGGCACCTGGCCTTGACTGTCCGCATTGCTGAACTATTACCTCACCTCTTTCTGTGGGTCTGGTCAGGTGGCACCAGGACTTCCCTCAATGCAGTGCCCAGCTGCACTTCTAGAGATGGTGTGTTCTACATACTGCTTTCAGGGTACACCTTAGGCAACACTGTAGTACAGGTTTGGCTCCTTCCTAACATCCTCTAAGATCATCCTCCTACTAGCAGGAACCCTAGCAAGGTATAGGCATCCCTCCATACACCCATGCTACCGCTCATGGCACAAAATGTGCATTTATGTTACACTACACTCGCTGCCTGTGAAAAGCCTTCCTATTTTTAAGACTGTTTGAATTCTAGGGGAAGAGAACCCCAAAAATCCATAATGCCTTGGCATTACAAGAGCATCATATCGGATCTAGAGAAGACTCAAGGGCAAACACCATCAAGTGAGGACAGTCAGTTCCTTCTACAGGATACCAGCCTCAAGCAACGTAGACATAAGCCATTCTATTCCACCCAGCACAAGAACCCGAAGTTGGTCCCCTGTCGTCTGTTTAACAGTACGGACACCACCTTTCAGGTTATCCCAGTCAGTACTACTGAATTCCTAGCAAAGCTGAAATATGGGAGAGAGAGATGGGAAAACTGATACATAGTTGAGACCATTTTTTTGTTGTTTTCAATCCCAAAATGTTTTAAGAATTGTTTCACAGTGATCATTTCGTAGGTCCAGAGGTGAAATACTACTTGCATGCAGGAACCAACAGTGTATGTTCACGCACACACACAAAAAAAATATGTTGTAGGCAACAGTCCTTACAAAACCAGACATGATATAATGAACATGAATAACTGATATGACGGACCAACCCCCTTTTTGTCTCTACCTGAAGCCTCTTCCAGAGATCCGAATGTCAGTTAGACAAAAAGAGTAACTAGAAGTGCCCTTGCCTGCACACACCAAAAAGAAAAAAAAAATAATAATCTTGATTTGACTTCAGATAGAACCAAAATCCAAATTACCTGAATGTAACTCACACTAGAAATCCCAATTAAAATTCAGAGATCATTTTGGAGTTGCATCAAAGTTCCCTGATCTGGATTTTAAACTGACTTCTATTGTTACATTAAGCTGAATTAGCAAGAATATTTTAACTTGAATTAACAAAAGAGCATTGCACACCAACTTTTTCTGAGATTATCTCATCCTTCAAGCATAGTTTGCCTCATTTATTCAACTTCATATGCATAACGATTCTCTATCAAAAAGCCTTTGCAATAAAATTTATACTAATCACATAGTCTTCACGCTTTATGTTTCTTGTTCTCACAGCTGAATACATGACCTCCCAAAGGTTGCTGAAAAGAAATCTAGATTGACACCTGAAAAAAAAAACCACAAACAAAAAAAAACCACAAACACCAAAAAAAATGCTGAGAACTTGGAAAAAATATCTCCAGCATCTTCTTCCAGTTCATTGGGAACTGTTTGATTCTACAGTTCCAGCAAATGTAACATTTTTCAATAAGACATGGAATTCAGCTTTTTGGTGCAAACAGAAGCCTAACAGTTTGTTCACTGACGTACCTACTGGAAGCCCTTCGCCAAGAAGAAACGGGTGAGTGGCTTACTGTCCGTCCTGTTCTGCTGTTCTACAGATTCCGAGAGAAGGAAACTGGAGAAGAAACCTTACTTGCAACCAAAAGAACAAGAAGAATTGAGAGCTCCCATTTAATCTGTTTGAAAAACGAGCTGCTGAAATCAGCTATAAGCTCTATCTTTACTAGCAAATATGGGGTAAGAGTGGAATTCTTCCAGAAAGTTCTTTATGTTACAATATCAGAAATTGAGCATAGGAAATAAAAATATGTTAAAAAAAGCATTTTGCAGACACCAATTTCTTTTTAGTAATCCAAACAATGTGTATATACAAAAATAAAATTAAAAACCCAAACAAACCTTTGAGGCCTTTTTGTATTTAATTCATGCTTTGCATATGGTTTGATTGTCCATAGAATGAAAAGGGTTTTTTAGGATTTTTAATTAGTGAGGTTTTTCTGCACAGTCCCAAAACCACCGCACTTGTAGCACAGAACCAGACAGTAAAAAACAAAGTATTTTTGCAACTAACATTTAAAATCGGCATGAAAGTGATAAATGTTTCAATACAGTGTGTGATGGGGTTGAGCCTAACTCTGTACGATAGTTCACAAATCACTGCTACAAAAGACTGAGCACAGCTAGTCAGGTTCCTTCATTGCTGGGGGGTAGCAATAAAAACCTTGGTTTTGTTAAAGATATTAATTTATCTTGATTATTAGTTGCCAATTTCAACACCATGATATCCTGCTATGCAAGTGATAACACAAACTCAAATTTGTGGTTCCCATACCCCTCAAGATCACCCTCATGCATGTATCTAGCATTTTTGCATATGATTATAGAGATATTTTTGCTCCTTCAAAGACACATGAATTACAACATACAATCGCTGCTAAGCTAATTATATAAAATAATGCATAGTGTTTTGAGCTAACATATATTCAAAATACAGACACATGGCAGTCCTCGAATGAAACAGAATTATAATTTGCACGATTTACTGATATAAGGCTGCTTAGTCGTTATTACTACTAGGAAGATGAAAAAATACAACTGTGAATGCTACAGTCTTATTTTCATATAAGCAATGCAAACAAGGCCAATATAAGCCAACTTCTTCCCTATAACTTTACTGACTATAGAGGTAGCCTTCCACTGTATACAAATCCATACACCAGCTAACGTTCCCACATTTTTTCAGCTAGTGATCCTTCTCCATGTAAAAGGTGTGGTTCAGCTTAAGGCATTTAAATGAAGGTGTCCTTATACAAGCTAGGTCTAAAGTACCCCTAAAATAAAGAAATGTAGGCAATACAATAGAGGCAAAGGACCTACACAGCTCGCTCTGAAGCTGACATCTAACATTTGATAGCTGAGTAGCTCCCAGATGCCACTGGCTGCCCTGGCCATGCAGTGCAGTTGCCCACAGATGCCAAAGTTGCCTACCCGCTGCCCGCTGCCACTCCAGAAAGACGCGAGTCTCCCAGAGGTATCACATCTGCCGGCCCCGTGAGGATATTCCAGAGACTCTAGGGAAACTCAAATGGTGCCAGATGTCTACATTTAAGCAACTGAATTAAGCCTTATAAAGGCAGCTTTGACACCTGTTTTCACAAGTGGACACCTACAGAAAGCGTTTATGTGTATGTGTGTGTGTATTACACACAAACACATTTCTAAGTGCCATCAGACGAGGTTTTAAAATATTTTTCACTTCTTGCCTCAAAAGAAGGCTGAATATAAAAGATCAGTAGCAAAAGTGACATTTCTTTCCTCTTCACATTAAAGGTATTCGTAGGCTGGAAACATAATCACACTTAAACCTTCTAAAATACTCATTTAATCCCCATTTTCTTGTCATCTCCAATTCTGAATAGATTTTACTGTTCGCTATTATTTGTTTTGTGTACCTCTGAGATCAAAGCTACTCAGAGCAAGAACTCTGACGCTTGTACTTGGCTCCTCGAGGGCTGGCATTTTCCGGGCTGCCCACAGCAATGCAATTCCTTCAAAGAGTGGGAGGCTGCTGACCACGCAGCTGTACCGCACCTCCTGCTGACTGCTGCTTGCAGGGGCAGCAGCGGAGAGAGGAATTCTTTTATTACTCTTCTAATTCAAAACTAGCTTTTGCTTCAGGAACAGGAAATACAGAAAAGTCAAAAGAAGAAAATGAGAGGGTTGTTATAAAAATATTATGGGGGAAGGGAGGAAATCAGAGAGCAAGGCAGAAGAAATACACATAAAGTATTGTAGTTCTTTCCTCTTGAGGCAAAATGTTTCCTCCCTATCCCCAGTATACAAGTGAATCCATGGTATCAAAGTAAGTGACAATGGCAGAGAAAGTGTAATAGTTATGCTAGACTATGGAATGAGAGGAACATAGATACACTTATACCATATCATACATACAGATATTATTGACACAAATAATCAGCACAAAAAATTTAAATCACTGGCAGGGCTTTGACTCAGATTTCACTTTCCAGACATCTTCCTTTGCACAGTACCCATCTAATCAGGCTTTCCAATTAAAGTGTTTATTTTCTTTTTAGTGAAGACAATAATATAACCTTTAGCTAAGGACAATGTAAGAAGATAATATAAGTTCTCAAATGTACTGGTAGCCTAAATATAGTACTTTGATTCATAAACTACACACTGCAATATTAAGCCTGTTAAGTTTAGGATTATCTGTTATGTTTAAAAACAGAGTGATTAAAAACTTGTATTTTGAAGTGATTCCTTTAGAAATAAAAACAGTATGCCTTATCTCAACTTGCAGATAATAAAAACTACACAGATTACCTTAAAAAAAAAAGGAAGATGCTATTGATAGTTTAAAGTGAAGGGGATTTTAATTCAGCTTTTATTGCACTGAGAAGTCATTTTCTATCCTGAAAGCATTGACTCACATTTACTAGCTAACATGTCACCTAAACATGAACATACTTTATATAGATATGTGTGTGGGGAAAGGAAAAAAAAAAAAAGTATTTTTCCAATGCTATATCCCTGACCATGAAAGTACCGACATTTTAATTTGGTGATTAGCACCACTGAAATCAACTGAAGGTTCTCACAAGGCTGAAGAAAAACCCCAAATCTAAGAAGGTACATCTTATTACATACATGCTTTGTCACGTCATTTGATATCTGCTTAAAAAAAGTTTCATTTATGATATAAATGCTAGGATGTACTCAAATTGCCATTACTTAAGATATGACTTTCCTGGCAATTTCATTCATTTACAGCTATAGGCGGACATCCAGTAGACAAAGTGTGCAGACCCACCACTCACAGTGGTGTAAATCATTCTCATTTCACACAAGAGTAACTCCACCACTCCAAGCCGCAGTTCGGCGGCTCTCCCTGTCCCTTCAGGGATTGCACTGGCACCGATGTCCCTGTGCCTGCCCACGGACGGCTGAAAGCACGGCGACACCCCCCCACCCCCGATGAAGCTGGCTCTCTTCGAGCTCCACGCGATACGGCATACGAGGGGGCGCAAGGGGCTTTTAGGCAGGTGTCGGGGTGCTCCAGTTTTTGCAGAGCATTTTCTCTCTCGAGTAAGGACATCCACCTTGCCACGAAAAAGACCCCAGCGACCCGCGATGTAACCGCGGAGGCAGAACCGGTGCTCAGCGGCGCCGCAGCTGGAGCGGGCGAACCGCGGCGA
>VYZM01016413.1:0-22730 GCA_013398915.1 Dromas ardeola | reverse complement strand
AAAAAAAAAAAAAAGAGTCCTCTTATTTTTGGTTGAGATAATTAAGATAGTAAACTAGAACTAAAAGCTATGCAGCATTTGGATTCATAACACTACCACGCTGTCTTATGAATGACCCCATAAACTTGCAATGAGGCCAGTAAAACTTCACACAAAACTCTGAGTTTAACTCGTCTAAGGGTCCATTAACAGTGGTGCTGAAAAGCTGATATTAGTATTACAAAAGTTTGATCTGTATTTGGAGATAAACTCTCAAAGAGCATTTTTTTCTTAAAAAAAAAAAAGAAAAATTTTAACTGAAAATCTTTATGAAACCTTAATGAGAAAACAGTGTTTTGTTTCATGCTTGCAATTAAAAAGAACCGTCAGCTGAAGACTCAGGTAGCGACAGATAAGAGACAGAATGCTGGAGAAGTAGCTGCAGACCACAGAGGTGTATCACAGACCATCAGCATTGCCTACTCCCGCCCCCAAGTGCAAAACAAGCGCTATTCTGCTATTATTCTGTATTCCAACCGAAACTTCAATTGCTGCTTCCCCCGGTGCATCCCTTGCGTCCCAGTTCCCTGCCTATGTGTAACTCCTCACGTCGTCTTCATCTTCCCGGTGAAATTAGCAAATCACTGCCTGCCGAAAACCTACTGGCAGTCCCGAGAAGCGTTACTGCTCGTGCCGCTACCTGCTAACCGTGTCTATTAGGCTGCTCAACTGGGTTTGCCCCCAGGGATTATAACCAGCAGCCTCCGCTGCCTGCTCCCCGCGGGACCGCAACCGGCGCCTGCTCCGCAAGTGTTCCTCGGCTGCGGGACAGACCGCTGGAGAGAGACACACAGACACACACCCCCACGCAGGGGAAGGGTCCCCTCCCCGCCCCCCCGAGTCACACTGCTCAAAGCCCTGCGTTACCGCCTTTTCCCTTAAAGCGAAAGGGAAAAGGTTTTAAAAATGCAGGCGTTGGACCCTGCCTGCACAGAAAGAGCTTCGGTTCTTTACACCAATTCTAAATTCAAGCATTCACTTCGGAGTACCGTATCCAGAATGTGACTGCACATGTATTTTCACAGAGGTTTTATTTATTTAATAATTTTTACTTCAAGCATAGCTCAGCCGTCAGCCATTTACTTTGAAAAGTACTTCTCCTTACTGCTAGGTACGCTGTTTCCATGGAGACTTTCTCAGATATTCTAGGGTGAACATTCTTAATCTCGTTTTCTTTTCATTAATATCACTTGTCTTCCTTGCAGGACAGTTAACCCAGGCCTGTACAATTAAGACATTATCAGAAAGAACACCTACGAGGGAATGCCCAGTAGAGGGGACTGCAGCAAAGCAAAGCAGCAACTTCTACAAAATACTAGCATGTAACACAGAGAAACAATCTGTTGTGTAATTGGAAGAAGTACAGTTCTGCAACCTGATCCTAATATGAAAGAAATTATCCTAGTTTGAGGAGCATCTGTCATTTATTCAGTGGCCAGTCCAGCCCAAACCATGACAGAAATCTACACTCGATATCCATTTCAGTTTAGCATCATCAGTATTTAAAAGAGCCAGACTTCTGCAGATATTTAAATATTCTTCTTTGAAGCATCAAAAGGTCAACACAATTTTGGCCATCTCTAAACACAGAATACACAGGGGGTAATGCCTTCTTTTCCCTACACAGCACAAAGGACAGGTGTTCACATTTTATAAACTTAAATTCAAGTTCCATTGTGCCTAGAGATGTGAATTAATTTTTCCCTTAGTCCGCATCTGACGTTCACAATATTTTTACTTCATTAGACAGGGATGTCCCATGAGACCTTGCAATCAGAAAATACTTGTTCAACAAGAGGACCAGGCACCACCTTTAAGTCAGCAGGTAAGCCAATATGCACATATGTAGACACTCCTACTGTAAATGGAGTCACTCATACCTTGTGTTACTATTCCTCATGCCCTTGCAACTTGGGAAGCATTTACTCTAACTCTGTAGTTGATGCCCAGCTTCTCATTTTTTATCAGTGGTTTAAAAACATTAAAAACTATGCTTAAGAGGTATAAACCACATGACTTGCACCTAAACAGAATGTACTTGATGCTTCAGTTTCCTGCAACTGGACCAAAGTGTTTATAGTGTAACAGATTAGAGCTTTCTGGCTTTTGGGTTTTTTTTGTCCGTCCCCCCCACCCCAAGCAGGTGAGGGGACACCAAAATATCCAAAAAGATGCAGCCCCCACCCCCCAAAAAAGAAATCTTTATTGATTAAGTTCTGAACTGTAAATCTCAGAAATGTCTCAGCTTTGCCATGCAATTACATGTATGAATCTTACCTATACAAGCTCCGTGGTAAGTAACAAGCTGGAGTCACATTCATTCTACTTAGAACAACAGTAAAAAAGTGAAAAAATATGCCATTCAGGACATTCCCGTAAGAAAATAAAACACAGATTATAGCATCCTTCAGAACTCCAGACCTTATCTTACAGCAGTGTGCTACTTCTACTAGTCATATACAGTCTTACAAGCTGATATTCAAAGATAAAAGGTACCTATGTTCTTTCTTCCTTTATGTCCCTGCAGCCCTTCACATACAGCTGCCCCGAACAGCAGTTCGAAGACACTGTGTTTGCCCATAGTGTTATTTCAGTCCTCATAGAAAAACTTTACCCAGAGAGGTACAACCTTTGTTGGTGTTTTTTCCTTCAGCTCTCTTGTTTTTCAAAGTGTGGTTTACTGCCCACAGAACAGAAATGAAAATTATCCTGCCATAGCTCTTAAATTTAATTCTGCACTGAGTTTTGCCCTTAGGGATCAACTCTTTATTTATTCCGAACTTTTCTCCACTGAGACATAGTTCCCAATTGATGCAGTGTAATCCAGGCAGTTATAGGTGCATGCTTCGCTGGCACTAAATCCAGGATTTAATCATTTAAAAATCAGGGTGAACGTAGGCACTCCTACAAGTCAGTAAGGGCTTAAGTTTCCATCACTAATGACTCCCAGGCACTTATTTTTAGATCATTAGTAGCTACATGCTACCACTGTTGAGCAGGTGACCTAACTCACCATTAGGTCCCACTTGAATCGACAAACTAAGTGAAAGAATGCCTACCAAATCTTGAGTTCAGATGAAATGGCAGTAATTTGGTCACATCGTATGTAAATGAGTATCAAAGTAAATGAATGCAGACACCCTCATTTTCTTTAATGCCATTTGCGTGTTCAAGATGTGAGTGACTGGCTGTCTCTGACTGCTTGACACAGATTCAAATTTTCCACACCTCTCCCATGTGAGCATGTGAGATATTAATGTATTTTTAAAGTGATAGGGCTATGCAATAAAGTCTCTGAGGTTATCCCAACATTCACCGTAGCAGTTGTAGCAACTGGTCGGGGGGAGAGCAGAACCTCAGTCTACCAAGTCGAGGTACTGGAAGGAATAAGTACTGGGCTCCAATTTCTTTCTACAGAGGATCAATTATTTCATCTTAAAGTACGAGCACTGATCTCTTTCTGCATTGTAAATACACAAAATACAGCCATAACTTTCTATTGAAAGGCCGTTTAACCTCCTCCCTAACTACATCACATGCTTTTTATAGATCACACTATATTTAGCAAGATGCAATTTTGATCAGTACACAAAACCTTTATGAACTTGGTAATGAAATTCACAATACAAAAAGTCAATTTCCAACCTTACATTTCATTAAAAAAAATAAAAATCACACTGTGTAATGATGTTAATGCCTATCTGCCCATAATTACTTGTTAATGGGTATTTCTCTGGTGTTATATCAGAAATCCCTTAGTTTCAGAAAAAGCTTCAAGTGGAAATTGGATTACTTTGGATACCAAAGCCAACCACCACACAACAAGGTTTCATGAATTCTGCTGCCCCTGAACTACTTGTGAAGCTATACTTCAAGTTTACTTCCTACTTTGTATTAAACAGGAAAATGAAATTAGTGTATGTAGGGCAACGAACGTAGTAAGGGGTCTGGAGAACAGGTCTTATGAGGAGCATCTGAGGGAACTGGGGTTTTTTAGCCTGGAGAAAAGGAGACCGAGGGGAGTCCTTATTGCTCTCTACAGCTATCCGAAAGGAGGTTGTAGCGAGGTGGGGGTCGGTCTCTTCTCCCAAGTAACAGGCGATGGGACAAGAGGAAACAGCTTCAAGTTGCGCCAGGGGAAGTTTAGACTGGATATTAGGAAAAAATTTTACACTGAAAGGGTTATTAAGCATTGGAACAGGCTGCCCAGGGAAGCGGCTGAGGCACCATCCCTGGAGGTATTTAAAAGGCGGGGAGACATAGTGCTTAGAGATATGGGTTAGTGATGTTTTTTTTGTCAGTGTTAGGTTGATGGTTGGACTAGATGATCTGTAAGGTCCCTTCCAACTTAGGCAATTCTATGATTCTACAAAACAGTTAGCCCCAGGCCCTCATTAAAGAAAAAAGGTACTTAAGGAGATACTTACACACCACTAATTTTCATACCACATCTTACTGCCACACAAAGAAACTATATTTGCTCTTACATAGGAACAAAAGCTTTTACAAACTGGAACCAAACTGCTTCCCATTAATGAGCTGACTAGTCTTAGCTCAAGGCATATTCTGGATGACGATTTTGGAATTGTGCATGTTTCCTGTATTGCCAATAGCATTAACATACTTTTCATGGAAACTATGTATTACATGTGAGTGACTTAGAAATCCACTGTAGGAACAAGAATTGGACATTACAGCATGTAAGTAGTTTGAGAGGTTAGCCTGCTGTCATCCACTGACTGTTCCAGAGCACAGTAAGGACAACATAAACATCTAAGTTTAATCTTAGTATTTAGTACTACGTGGTTTCAGTAGAATTTATGAACACTTAATACCTTAATATAATAGAAATATGAGGAATAACTAGGCAAAAATGAACATAAAAATATATTTGGAAAGTGTTTTATAGGCTTAGAGGATAAGCTAAGGCAGTTCATTGGTAAATACTGTACCTCTAACTACATTCGAGCCTTGTCTTCAAATGCAACTCTTAGATTACTATAAAAAATTAGTTCAAAAATCTTAATTTTAAAAGCAAAAGTATGTGAGGGTAGGTGTTGGAATGATACCATTTTTTGGCTTCATTTTGCTAGAATATATTGTTTGATGAAAATTGCTAAGATAGTATGACACTATACGGTAATCAAAACTGACATACAAGTTCTGATCAGCAGAGAGTCTCCTGCAGGAGACAGAAAGAAACAAAAACAATCAAGGGTGTTGGTAAGGAATTTTGTTTGCACATTGCAAAGGCTCCTCACACCCCCATCCCCTTTTTTCACCGCCAAACATAACTCCATCAGCACATAACATTCAACTCCACAGAAATAAAATGCTATGCACAGACTGCGCTCGCACGTAGCTTTGGGTCGCTATGTATCATTGGCCTGTGTCTTCTCAAGCTGTTCTCTACCTCACTCCAATTCCGAGGGCTAAGCTGTACCTGCAATGCTGCGTTCCCCATGATTTTGTCCTGCAGCACTGTTCCCATCATAAGTTACAGAAGTTTGAAGAACAAAGCATGGTAACACAATCCAGATGAGAAACAAGACACGAAGGAAAACAGGGACACAGGGTGCCTATAGTAGTTCTAGATGGCATAATACAAATATTTCAGTTAAATTAGACAAACTGTAGTTTTCCAATAGTGATAAAAAAAAAGTCTACATTTTCCTTTTCCCTAAAACATGGAAAACTCAGGGAAGAATGTTCCACCTCTCCAATCGCATTTTCTGGGGCCAGAAAGTTGGAAAAAGTAATCTCTGGAAGTTCCTAGTCTGATTTCTACACATTTATCCAAGGCTTTCACCAGACTTTTAGGACTAACACTTTCTACAAAGTTGTCCATCCTATTCAAGTCTCATGTTTATTAAATGTTCCTGAAATCACCAAAAGTGACAGCTAAACGGGACCTGCTCTTCTGTTAAGAAGTTACCATCCTGCTCTATCAAACTCCATTGCCCACTAAATTCTATATTTCAAAGTCTAAACAAAAGCACTTCCCTTTTTAAGTACATAAGCAGTTGTTTGAGTCTCAGTTTAAAAATTGTCTACATGGTATTTGCCGATCTCTGCCTCTTTTCCAGAAACGGATTCTTTGACTGTTCCCCCCTCTTTTTTTTTTTTGGTCAGGTGAGCTGTCTTCTGTCTTGCCTGTATAATCGTGCAATATGGAGCAGGAATGCTCTGTCAGCTATGCTGGTTTTAAGAATGTTGTTACTGATTCTGAACTGACACTTTGTAAAGGAGACCCTTGTATTTTACGGTAAGCTATACAGGAATAACGGAGTTTACACTTATTTAAGAACTAAAAGCATTTATATAGTGGCTTAAAATGCAACTTTGAAGTGTTTGGCTATTTACTAAGTTCCTGAATCTGATTTTCTTTTTAAATTTCTGACGAGTTCAGTACAGCTAGAACTGAATTAACTTGTTTTGGCATTATGTATAGTGACAGCTGCAAAGCATTGGAGCCACCAACTGTTCAAACATGGCAACAGCTACCTAAATTCTATTCCAGAGTAGTTTATACAAAACACAATGTGCAAAGTAAGTTCTGTCACCGCTGAGTTTCCTTCATTACTTAAGACACAATATTATCATATGTATCCTATTAAAATTCTGAAAACTTTCTATTTTATAAAAAAAGTGTATTTATCTCAAATGGTTATATTGCTACCTCTCAAGACATGACATGAACTTAATACCCTAGGAGCTCTTCCAGTTCTCCCTTCAATTAGACACTCAAACTAAACCCAGTTACTGATAGAGGTATACAGCAGATGCAGTTCCTTGTGCACCACTTCATAAAAATAAGTTTATACCAGCCTTTTATAAAGAATTTCACAATTTATCACTGCAAACAATTATAACCTAATTTTCAAATACTTATTGGAAGTTGATTAATAAATTAATCAGCGTAATGGAGACAGAGTCACTTCAGGACATACTGGTAAAACCCCCTGCATTCTGCTTGAAGTATAACGTGACACAATATCCAGTATTTTTTACTTGATTTTTAATGTTTATTTTGAACTTTTATCTTCAAATCCAGATTACGTATTCATTCCCCCTATTTCGCTTCCTCACAGTGCCTACTTTAACCACAAATTTGTGTCATTGGGCTGTACCAACTCAGTTCAGGCAGCAGAATGCCTCAGCTGTTCCAAGCTCTGCCATTCTGTGGAGCGGAACGCACCATCGGCAAGTTTGCTGACAATACCAAACTGGGAGGTGCTGTTGACTCTCTTGAGGGACAAGATGTATTGCAGAAGGATCTAGATAGATTGGAGCACTGGGCAATCATCAATGGCATGAAATTTATCAAGTCCAAGTGCCAGATTCTGCACCTAGGACAGTAACACCAGGCACAAATATAAACTGGGAGAGGAGTGGCTGGAGAGCAGCTCTGCAGAAAGGGATCTGGGGGTGCTTGTCGACAGCAGGTTCAATAGAAGTCAGTGGCAGCCAAGAGGGCAAACCACATCCTGGGGTGCATCACACACAGTATCACCAGCCGGTCAAAAGAGGCGATTATCCCACTGTACTCAGCGTTGGTGCGGCCTCACCTGGAGTACTGTGTGCAGTTCTGGGCCCCACAATTTAAGAAGGATGTGAAGGTCCTCGAATGCATCCAGAGGAGGACAACAAAGGTGGTGAAAGGGCTGGAAGCAATGTCCTAAGAGGAGTGGCTAAGGACTTTGGGGTTTTATAGTTTGGAGAAAAGGAGGCTGAGGGGCGACCTCATTGCTCTCTACAGCTTCCTGAGGAGGGGAAGTGGAGAGGGAGGTGCTGATCTCTTTCCCCTGGGATCCAGTGACAGGACGCATGGGAACGGTTCAAAGCTACACCAGGGAAGTTTAGACAGGACATTAGGAAGGATTTCTTTACCAAGAGGGTGGTCAAACACTGGAACAGGCTTCCTAGAGATGTGGTCGATGAAGTGAAGTAATAGCTCAAGCATCTAAGAAAATTATTATAAATACAACTGAGGCAGATTCCACAGCAAGAAGAAATATCTTATCAGATCAACTATAAGAAGTTTCATGACACAAACTTTTCTTCAGATATTTAAGCCATCCTAGCTCTGCTACTATTGTATGACCACCTAATTCCCTGATGGAGAAACAAGACTCCTCCGTAAGTGTAAAAGGGCAGCTGTGGCAAGGTCACACTACAGCTCTGTTTACTCAGTATCTCAACTGTAATAGCAGATCCCTAAGAGGAATATAGCATTTCCCCTCCATGTTCTTCCAACCATCTATGACTTTAGAACTACCTGAATTACTGGTCACACTTTCTTTAAACATCCCTTAATGGATTGCCCCCCTACCCCTAATTTGGTCCAATTGCATCCCCCACCACTCCCAAAACATTCGGGCATCTTTTCATGGGGAACCCAGCTAACGTAAAAAAAAGCTCACCCTGCCAATATTTCAGGATTTTAAAAAGAGGAGAAAACCTTATGTGGCTCCAGGTTCAGCACCCGCACTGTCCACAGCTGACTTCAGTCATCAGAAAATGCATTCAAGTAAAAACAGTTTCTTCCCCTCCCAAACAGGTTTTCCAGGAACAATTTAGTTTCATAGATACCACCAATGAGAATAAGAAAATACACATAAAATGTTGATGTTTTGTCAGGCTACAGTAATTCCTTCTCCATTTCCTGATCACTTGTAGCAGCTATTATGCAGGAAGTCGCTTTACTAACCATCCTGTTCCTTGCCCTGCATTGTGTGGACATAAATACGTACAAGCTTTTGAATATAAGTAGCATTCCCCATATGCATATGTTTATGCACACAGTAGCTATATGTACCTATACAGAGATGCATATATGTACTGTAAGAGAGGAAACGTGTAGGATAAGGAAACAAGAAGCAGTTGTGAAGAACGAACATTTCCTGAAGTTTGAAGAAACTAGGAAAGATCCTGATTTGTTTGTAACACATTTTTCAGGCCCCTCAAGGACAAAGACGTAATGTCATTAGTTAGTTTTTGACCTTGTATGCTCAGGGAAAGGCTAGCCCTGAAAAAAAAAAGTCAAGGGAAATTAGAGAAATTTAAAAATCAGAGAAATTGCACATGTTTGTAGCTTTACCGAATGCCTCCACAAAACATTCTCTGGAATCCGCAGTACTTATTAAAATTCTGACTTAATAAGTTTAAATTAACATTTTAAGCAATGTTATAAAAGGTTATTAATTACCTATACATGAACAGTGGGATGGATAGCTATAGGTAAGAGGAACAACATTAGCAATTCTTACAATGACAAATTCTAACTCTGCAGAAGCATGGTTGTGGTACGATTATAAGAAGAAAAATATAGCACGAAGCGTCAGCAGTGCTTAGATCCAGTAATTTACTCCTTTTGAAGCTAACAGAAGGTGAACTTCCAAAGTTGTATTTTAATTTAAAAATGGGATTCCCAGCATCTTAAAAAGAAATAAACCCAAAAAACCAATCAAACACACAGCAGTGAGTCAGAAAGAAGATTCTCTAGATACGCCTTTCAGCCTCAATCCTAGAATCCTAAAGTCACAACCTATGGGGAAGAGATAATATACCTTTAACATAAAGGATCTTCCAATCTACAACCTTGACTCCTGTTACTCATATTGTTGTGCAAGTTCTGTATACAAACAGAAAACCACCTGCTCAAAGTACCTGACAACTTGTGACTGGAATGTGACAATTGGCAACTGTAAAGTAAAAGCTATCTATCAAACGTTTCACCAAAAGGATCCATCAGCTTAGAAGTAGCCCAGTTTCATTGAGTAAAAGTAGGCATATTAAAACGAATGGTATTTGCATCTTTTTAGGTTCACCTTCAGAATCAGAGGGTGTTTTTGGAACGATATATGAAAAAGCATCTGCTTTGTCAAAGTCCCAGTGTTTAATCTGTGAAATCATAGCTAAGGATCTCTGAGTTCATTTCTGGTATCCCTGGACATATTAGTTGGAAAGAGTGAAAGCTCTGAAGGCACTCAGATTAGAAGCAACATGTTAGATAGACACGAGTCACTTGTGATTTTACATGTTTATTAGGATGCCTAAATGAAGGAATCTGAGCATCACTTCTAGGTCTGAAGACCTAATGAGCATTTTGCTAGAGATGGTTCATCAAAGTAAGAAATGCTACAGGTACTCCTCTTTATCAACACTCCCCTGCTTAACACATTCCCTCCAAGTTCCCTTTCCCCCCCCCACTCCTTTCCCCTGTAACTCACTTTTATTGTTAAGACAGTGCTACAACATTGCACTGCACTTGCACGCAAAATAATACTGGTCCTTAGTACTCCCTCCACATTTGCCCAAGAAATATGCTTAATAATCTGGTATTTTAGGCAAAAGTCTCCTTTCACATTAGCATCACAGTGGAGTAGAAAATTTCTAAACATGAAGTCGACAAAGACTAGTACAAATGCTGCACTTTCAGACTTGTTGGCAGATCTAAGAAAAGGAGACTGGGAACTCCTGGCAAAAGGCAAACATAACCCTGATACTAGGACAGACCAATCAGGTCAACCATCATTATCAATGTCTATGTCCTTACCGTTCACGAGACACTCAGCGTAAGGTACACACAAACTTCCCAACTATAAATTGGGAGCACACCAGAGACCCAGACACCAAGGAAGTTCTGATTTTGTTGGGGCCATAAAATCTCAATAGATTAGGACGTTCCCAGTGAGTAAAATAGAGGTAGATCTCTCATTATTGAACAGAAGAGTGCAGCAGCTAGCTGTGGCTCTGACAAGGTGCTCAAGTCATATGGGAGATTCAACTACTGATTAATACACCAGTTCTACAGGTTACAGCTACCACATGAAAGAACACAGGCACATGCCCTGCCTTGCCAGTCAAACACAAGGTGGTGTTGCTGCCTTACGGAAGTGGCACTCTGGTACCTCGAGCACACTGCACACCAGCTCAAGTCCTGGAATACTCAGGTGCTGCCTTTAGTTCTCTGAATACCACTGAACTTGGACATCACGCCAAAACTGGAAACCCACAAACAAGAAATTCAAGGCAACCTGGGCGAGCAGGAGACTTTGAAAGGTCATGCTTCCAAGCGCAGGGCTGGTCTCATCACAATGGCAAGGACCACTTAATCCCAAGGAATGCACCTGCCATAGCAGCACCTTGCCCTAATCCAGAATTGTGATCTGGGAGTACCATCTGGTGGAAGCTTTAACAAAAGCTGTTACAACAATGGATGTAAGGGTGATTGATCTGGAGTTTTCTGGTTTGGGCAGAAAGGAAAGCTTAACAGGCTGCTCACTGCCTGAGGCCAAGAAAAAAAAAATCAACACAAAAAAGAACCAACCAACAATCTGAGAAGGGATGAAAGGACAGGTATTTTAATTCCCAGTTTAATTTTACTTAACTTTTACAGTTTTTCCTCCTTTCAGCATGCTGAAGTGACTTGCTACAACCAAACAAAATCTAGCCTTTACCAAGGAGGGACCTTTACTATCCACCCCTGCTTCCTCCTCTCCCTCCCCACACCCAAAAAAAGTGGCTCTGCATGGAGTCTCTGGACAAGAGACTACTCAAGTAGCCTTAACACTACTTTGGTTGCCCCCCTACGGCATCTAGCTCTGTTATTTCCTTCTCTCCCTATCTCTCAGCAGACTGGGAAGAAATACAGATGCAGATTTTTATACAACTTTGATCTAGGTTTTTTTCCAGTGTGCTTTATCAGAACTCTCTTTTTACCTAATTGTTGTTTAGATTCTTTGGCAAAGGCCCCCTTACAGTTAACTTTTATTAAGGAGAGAGAAGGGGTAGACTTTCCAAGCTCCTTCAAAGCTATGAGGGATGACTGTTTACCACGAGCAGAACTCTGAAATACATAGTCCATGTTTTATGAATAAAGCACGCCCCTTAATTTTTTTCTTGAATGCTAGACAGTTCCTTTTGTTTCTGCAATGCCTGTAAGAATATGCCTACATTCTTGTTGGCTCCCCGTGCATCTTATAAAAGATAATGTAAGGTGGAATCTAACCTAATTTAAACGTCCTAGAAATCTGCAGATTTCTAGAAGTAGGTGATCCCCAACGTACTATAGCTTCTCTATCCCCAAAGGGCAAGAGGCCTACAAATCAATACACATTTCAGACCTAACTCTAATTTAGTACTAGAGAAGCACTTAACAAGTGGAACCACACATATGCATAGATGGAGCAAATCATTTCATGCGTAACTATGTGGTTGCAGATACCTGAATGTGGCTCCAAGATACAGACACCATTTACCTAGCTGTCAATACTGAATGCCTTGGTATATCCAGTGCTGTTCATAGCTCCCACAAACTATTCCCCCAGGTAACCACTCACACATCAGAGCATGAAGCATGTTTGTCAAGGCCAGTGATGATGCCTGAGTTTGGGTGGGAATTATATCAGCAGATGAAGGCTAGAGCTCAGATTCCAGGTTGTGTCCAGGCATGCTATTTTGACAATTGCTACATGGAAGTAACCCAGAGAAGCAACCAATCAGTGCATCCAATCAGTGTAAGAAGGCTTACTTGTTGATATACTAGGCTACACCGCCAGGCAACAACTTTATGATTTGGGGAGAAAGAGGAAGTACTGTTAATACAAGAGTACAGCCATCTTCAGTTGGTATTCAAGAGTCTTAGAAGGCACCAACACACAGTACCGCAGAATGGATTCTCCAAAGCTTTGATTCCTTTTTAATCACTACTCTCACAGTGAAAAATTATGAAGACAAAAGTTTTTGACTTTTGTGAAAAAAAAAAAAATTTGGAAGCCACCAATTTGAAGTAGCTACCTATAAGGATTCTCAGTATCCAAGAAACTACAACCAACTCATGTCACAAGGAAGCGGAACTCTTCACTTACTCCCTCCATGAAACAGTTCAAAACTGTAATACTCCCACATTTCCTCCTCTTAAGTGCCAAAAAAATCCGTCACCCCTCACCCCCCAAAAAAAACCCAAACCACTAACCCTCCCTTTGTATAATACATCACCAGAACAGAATGGGACTTGGTCACAGTCAATAGCCATGTGAGGATACAACAATTAGTAAGAATTGAGACTAGTCCACTGGTCCAGCAGACAAAGCTCTGCAGGCTTTTCTTCGCCTCTCTGAAAAAACAAACCAACCAAAAAATAAACAAGAGCGCACAAAATGGATTTGGGTCTCTTTTAATGAAACTAAGTTTGCAATATATACAACTATTGCAGTATTCTAAACCCAGAGCGGCAAAACACTGCTTATCACTCCAAGCGCAGTCTACCTTGATGCTTTCTTGGAGAACGCATAGTTCTAGCCTGCTCAACATACAGAGTCCTCTTCCAGCAATTATCCCCCCCCGCCTTCCTCTCTTACTCTAGTTTTAAGTTTTGACCTCCATCCATCCCAACCTCCCCTCATGTTTAGAAATGCTTTAGTCACACAAACATGACACAAATAAGTGTATTTTTCCCCTCCAAATTCTAAGTGCAGTACATATTTTAATCCATGTATAACTGCATCTGTCTGCTGACTGGGTGTTTAATTATTGGTTGAATTTAATAAACAAACTTTAAAAAAGGGACAAAAATAACTTGAGTAGTAGATAGCAATAAGTGAACATCTGTTGTCAAAGCGATACGTACAATCCTTAGACATGAGTTGCTAGGAAATAAAGGTAAAAAGAAACACCCTAATTCGAATACAGCTTCAAACATGAGCTGACTCAGACCTGACCAGACAAAGAACATGCTCACTTTTGTTTGCACTGATCTCCGTGGATAACCCGTATTACAGATTGTTCATGCCATCTCCCTGAGCAAAACCTGCATTCACTACCCTGCTAAAGCTGCCTCTCAAATGCTGTCTACTAGGATCTATTAATAATTCAACCATTTGATTTCACCTGGCATGGAGTTTTCTGCAAATGGAGACACATGAATGGGGAGAACAAGAAAGGACTACTTCACTGACTGCTCCGCCAGAGCCCCAGAAATTAAAGCACAGAGACAGAATTAAGAGTCATTTTTTTTTTTAGCATCTGCAGTCCCAGTTTGCCATGAAGTCGGAGGTGTCCCAAGCTTACAGGCTGACTGTTGAAAATACTCCAAAAGACCTCTGGTATGTTTGTTAATCATGACAACTCCAAAATACTCACTGCATTCATTCTTACAATTACATCAGTAAACATATTTGGGCTTTCTAACACCTAACCAGTTCTCAGAGCATACTCACCTGCACAGAAATCCAGTCCAACACTTTGAGAAACACTGTCAACTACTGCAAGACCAGGGCTAAATCTCTACTAGAAAATGCTGACAAATACAAAAAAAGTGATGTACAGAAGAATGTTAAAAATTAGCTGTATGACCTTCAGGCTGGAACCAAATTATTAAGTGAGCAGTTCAGAGGGCAAAATCTGCTCATGAAAGCTAACTCACCCTGTGCAGTGCCATACTGGAACACAGGCTTGCAGAATTTCTATGTGATGGCTGAAAGGGGGCACTTCTTAACACAAAATGCTACGGAAGACTATTTCCTGCCACAGACCTTGAGAACATAAGCATAATGTAATTTCGAAAAAGATTCATGACTTGCAGTTGTTTAGATAAGACACACATATACGCACGTACTCATGAGTTGTGTACTCATATGCACGCTTCCTCCGACAATATTGATGCAAATGAAAGAAACTACATCCCAGAACTGTAGCATCTCACTCATACTGCATCATAACAACTACTTGGCATAATGCAACCACACAGCTCCACCCCACATATAGTAAATACTTCCAACCATAAAATCTAGGTATCAATTACTGTTCAATCAGCATGTTTTTCAAAAGCTTTTGCTAGATGAGAATTAAGGAATTTTTACCTAAATTAAAAACCCACTAGCAGAGCTTATCAAACACACTGACAATCTCTTACGCAGTTAAGAAAGTTGTCCCTAAGTCATTCTTGATTCCTTATTTAACCTTTCATTTCAATGTTTTTACTGAATAAGAAAAATCTGATCAGCCACCACCTAGTAGTGCCAATTTCTAGCATTTGACCGTAGAAAATAAGATACTTAAAAAAAAGCCTCTCTCTTCTCACAATACACAGCATTTTTCGGTCTTTGGAAAACAACCGGGAAAGTAAAAAAACCTAAAGCCTGCAGAGGTTTACAGGGTTTAACACAGATTTTCTATTTCAAAGTATTTGCAAGCTTTTCCAAGTACTACAGTAACATTCAGAAACGACAGAGTTAAGGTAGATTTCCCAAATAAAACATGGGCCTTTGCCAAAGTAGCATGGGGCGGGGAAAATAGAAAAAGAAAAAAAGATACACACATATCAAAACAACTACCTAGTGACTCAATACTTCCCAAGTGCTCCTATTTTACATCTCTGCAAAGTGCACAGTTAAAGAACTAGAGAAGTGACTAGAAAAGTGCCAGTCCTGTACAACAGTAGCAGCAGCTTTCCTTCTGCATCAAGTACACTAAGCAGGAACTAGTTAATTTGTTCTATAGCAGGAAAAAGCACTGCCATAAACACACTGCAAAGATGTGGGTATCTGGAATCTTTTAAAGATTCTATAACATGTCACCCAAAGGATTTCTTATTGTTGTACAATGCCTTATCCATTGTTAAAATCCAGACCATTTCTATCCAAACTGCTGACATGCCCCACAGCAGGACAGTTGCTCTTACATTCTTGTCTGTCACAGCAGTGTACAAGGCATAGAAAATACAGATTAAGTAACCAAAGTTATACTAGTCTCCTGCCTTAACTGAGCTTTCTGCTCTTTCCTTTTCCCATCCATTCTCGTTTTCATCTTCCCTACCTTTAATTGCATCCTTGATTGCCTGCCATCTCCCATCACACTTTTTCCAGCAGGGAAAAGGCCCACATATTTCTACTGCGAGTGGGACATGACCAGCCACCACTTATCTGCAAGTCAGATTCCCCGAAATACACATCTCGTCAGCCAAACTCATGAGAGCAGATATATTTTCCAGTGACTTCAACATACAAAGACTAGTACCCAAGCCTTTGTCAGAGACTACTTTTTGTCTTTTCAAACATTGTTCCATTAGGAGTTCAGACTATACGTTAATAGCTAGCACTAATCAGCTATCCCAGCTGACTGTAACCAAAACCACGGTCCGAATCCCAGCTACTCACAAAACACCCATCACCAGCATCAGCATTTCTTCAGTTAAAAGCCTCAGCTAGCTGTATTCACCAAACCCGTGTAAAAACCCTGTTCCATGCAAAGCATGCCAGCCACATGTAAGGGCCATAAAGAGTTTTTTATTTTTTTTTAATAGTAGCTGTGGAGGTTCCTTCGTTCAGACTCAGTGGGTGCCTAAACCTGGTACAATCTGTGATGCTTGAAAGAATTGGTCCTCCTAGTGATGAACAGAAGTGCTAATCTCTTGAAGTCACAAAGACATCTAAGGCTACCCAAATTACAGGTATTTGCATTTAGAGCTTTGTAGTTTGCTATGCATTTAGAAAACCTGATCCAGTTTCCAAGGAACCTGAAGTCAGGTGGCCACCAAGCATTCTGTATTTGGACACTTGGATTGGAATTACTCATGTCACCCTAGCGAGTTAAGCGTAATGAGAAAACCCACAACATCCCACCCCAAGAAACGAACAAAAAACAACCAACCCCAACAGGTGAGCCTGAAATGAAACTAAATTCGCAGAATTGTTCATTCATTAAATGACTTAGGGAAACCATGCAAAATTAAGTTATTTAACAGTGAGAATGAAATGCTATGTTATGGGGGTTTGTTTTGTTTTTTTCATAGGAAGGTGGAAAATCTAGAATAACTGAGAGAAAATCCATTTTACAAGTCTCAGTCTCTACTCACAGGGCCGCTAGTCAGCTCCCCTCCCGCCAGAAATCCTACTGGTTGTAGCAAGTAAAAGCCTTGCATTAAATCCTGTTAAAAACCTAACTTCACTCATCATATGCAACATGTTTTTGTTTGCCCTCTGTTTCAAACTACCCTCCCTAATGGGAAGCTTTAGAACTGGTAGCATCCAATGATGCCAGGGTGGGAACACGTGTTCAGCCTTGAGGATTCCAGACTGACAATTCTCACGCACCATGTTAACAGGCATCAGTCTTAACTCTTCCCCTGCTGACCAGATCAACTGAGGGAAGACAGATGCTTGTTAACACTGCTACACAGTTGTAAAAGACGCAAGCACAGCAGATAATCAATCCATCAGGAAGAGCAGTAATGTACTAAACGGAGTAGGGAAGAATCCTAATGGCACATTTTTATTTCCCCCCCAGTATCTTCTCATTTAGACATCATCCAAAAAGGTGAACAGATAGCGAATGACCAGAAATGAAGACTCTTTGAGAACAAAATTGTAGATGTCATAGCAAGGCTATGATGAAGAGTCACAATGTGATGCAGTACACTGTTTTATGATTAGTTGGTTTATCTCCTGGATCCATGATATTTCTATGTTTTATATACTGAATACTATTTGCCTGTTCATATACAGATACAAGCCTGTGCCATCACAGCAGGGGATGTCCCCTTCTAGTGCTATGTTCATTTAGTGCCTACGAACCAGTTATTACTCAAAATGTCTGTTCCTGACAGTCATCTTACTAGTTGCTTTGATATTTTAAAGTCAACACAAGAAAGTCAATTCTAAAGAACTGAGCTGGTTTTTCAGTATCATCCAATGACAAATTAGTGAAAAGCAACTGCTTAATTTCCCAGCATGCTTTCAGATACTAAGAGTGCACAGAGAAGTTTTCTATGGTTAACAGACAAGGTTTTCCTTATAAGGCTAACTGTGCTATACTAGAACTTCAGGCAAGTATTAATACTGCTTGGAATTTCTTGCTTTTTGTTTAGAAAGATAGACTAAGTTATGCTCTTCCTGCACAATACACATTTTTTAAAAAATTCATTTTAGACAATTCCTAAAAATCCATGCAGGCTTATCTTTATTAGTGCCAAGCTCAAAGAAGTTCATAGGGCTCAGACTAATTCATAGCAGGAATTCACTTGAAAAATTATTACCTTTATCAAAGCCAGTGGAAAGAATGAAGCTTCTCATCCACACGACGGCGTTTTAATAGACTCAACTGAACACATCTGCAGAAAATGCTTCTTGATATTTCTGCAAGATTTTTAACTGGCACTTGTTTTAGCTACCTAACCGCTCCACTCAGTCTCCTACAGAAGTATCAGTGACAAGGACTGGCTTATTTCAGTAAAGCCAGCCGAACTTAGCAGCATTACTTCTCTCCCTACCATCTTCTATTAACTAGAATTCAATATCTCAGCTACACTGAAACTAACGTACACAGGACTATCAACGACTTCTTAGGAGATGCTCGAGGGACTATAAAAAAAAAGAAAAATAATTTACACTGAACTTGATGTACAAGGCAAAACTATATTCACTTATTATCCATGAAGAAGCTACTGATACATTAGAATGAGTTGAATCAGAGTATGAAAGTATTACAGGTATTTTCAAAAAAGAGCATGCGTGATTAACGTGTAACTTTTGATAACATAAACTACATAATTAATAGGCCAAAACTGTATTGAAAGCAGGCAAGTAAGACTGTTATTACAGTTTACACAGGCATTGTTGTAATTGCCCCTTGAGTAAGGCATACCTTACCATATCTTTAAAATGCTGTATTACAGTTACAAAATCATTCCTCACCGACTTGTACCATGTAAGAGTATTTTTTGGAGTCTAGGCAATTAAAAAGATTAAATGACGGAAACATAAATGTCACATAGTTCATTTTCACACCAAAGTATTAAAACTAGGTACACTCCAACATATCTGATGGACAATTTAAGGCTCCATCGGCACGAAACCCACTTCTGTCAGCTGTCAGTTTTACAAGCTTCACTGTATACCTGTAATATACATCTCCACACACTTCAAAAAGTGATGCTTACGTGGCAGTATAAACATGATCACATACTGAAACGCTTCATGCATTTCAACTTTTAAGAATATTGCTTTACACTTAAAAAGGAGTTAAACCTGCCATCACCAAAAGACTATTGCAGAAACTTATCGTTCAGAAATCGGGATGAGACATGCGTCTTCATCTGCTGACTTCAGTGACACAAACTTCCTCTAATCAGCAAGACTAAAAAGAAAAATTTAAGCTTGGGAAAAGAGTATTTTGGGTAAGAAACCTATTTGAGCAATACATTCTAAAGAAATAGGGATAGAAAAGGGGGTAGAAACTGAGTAGCACATAGTAAGAGAGTAGATTCTGGCTACTTTAGAAAAAAAAAAAAACCAACTTCGGAGATACCAAACCCACCTAAGAATTTTCAGCATCTTGCTGGAGGACAGAGTAGTATTCCAACAAAGCATTGCTATATACACTGACTGATTCTGGAAAACAGTGTTCAACATTAGGAACAACCCATTTGGCTTAGTATTCCATTTTAAGTTGAAGTAAGAACAGCAAAGGCAGCATTGACCCAAGTATTCTTAATTTTCCTACCACAAAGGCACTTTAGAGTACTATATAGAGTCTAGCGGCTCGAAGTGACTAATGGAGAACTTTGAATTTACAGCATTAGTCCTCTGGAAGCCTGTTTTAGGAAATAAAACCATTAGTGTTTGAGCTACAAGTGTAGTTTTACTAACACGCAACTCATTCAAAAAACCAAGTTGTGCTGAATGCTCCACTTGCAGTTTTTACATTGACACTTCCTCACAGAGCCCGGTTACATCTTCCCCAACCAACCTTAGCTTCTTTGAAGCAGTTACACAGATGAGTTTTCCCCCAGGTTAAGTTCTTCAGGTAGCTGAAGAGATGTTTTACTTCATTGCTATGTGTCACATGCAAAGTGATTCATTCCAAAGACTACAAGTTGACCACCATTACACTCACCACAGACATAGATACTCCACAAGAAGTGGACACCTGACTAGCATTAAAGATTCCATAGCTAAGGAATGATTAAGGGCCTGCCTCTATATCCTCATTTATTACTCTCTAATTTGACAAATTCTGGACGGAAGAACTAAGGCTAAAAATGCGCTCTATAACCTGCTAAAAATGTGCACTATAAGAGCATACACAGAGTTTCAACAAAATAAAAAGCATTACTAAAAAAAGCTGCCAAATCCTTCATGTAATTTGAATTTGAGAAGCAAGCTTTCACTGAACAAGTTAGAACTTTCATCCAGATTTCTGATACTCAAGATCCATTTCTTCCCAACAAATTCATGAAGAAACCGCAAACAAGTATCCACCTCAGTTTAATAAAAAGCTAATAATAGCCTTAAAAAAAATCTACACTTGAGGATTCCAGTAAGTACATATTGTCAGCAACAAATCCAGTACATACAAACAAGAAGCCAGATACAGGAAATGAAAGACAGCTTACACAGAAAGTTACATGACATTTTTTCAAGAAGAAACTTAAAAATCTTAAGTTTCCTGGATCAGTGAAGGACAAATTCCTTAAAGCTATGAAGGTGTTTCAGCCTCTATCCCCACCAACCTCAACAGGCCGGGACAAGTGCAATACCACCGACACACACAGCATTGCAACTGATCCCAACCTGTGTAGAAAGGGGTACAATTTTTTCCACACTCACTGACTGACTTGTCACTGCCACAGTCAGTTTTGCATGGATTTGCACAGCAGAGTATCATACAGCTGGATGCAAACCTGCAAAACTAACCAGAGAACAGTGTTCAATTAAACAACAAATAAATTGTAAGGCATGCTGAATATGTAGTTCTACAGCTAGCAGTACTTTAAGTGCTTATAATGCAGTAGATTAGTGAACACTACCTGCACTATAAGCACTTTAGTGCTACAAGAGCTGTCATTCACTAGACCGCTGTTAAAATGAGGAAGGCCACAAAATATCCCATAACCAGCAGAAAGCATTCAAACTCCTTGATGTAGATTATAACAGGCCACCATCAGTTTTGCATAGATTTGCACAACTACACTCTTCTTGTAGTGCAACTATGCAAAACTAACAGAAGACTGCAAAGGAGAAAACTACTGGAACATCTACAGTCTTAACCTGAGTGACTGGATGAAGACATAACTTCTTATGCCAGAAGGAGCACTTAGGGCAGTAGATGCTAATCTACTTCACTATCTGCACTAGATGCACCTTAGTACAAAAAGCACTTGACACCACCACACTGTACCTTTCCAATCTCTGAAGTCCTGCAAGATCTCCTGAGGCAGTTGTCAACATAATGCTACAAGTGCCTTCACTGCAGTAGGTTCTATATATCACTACCTGCACTGTAAGCACTTTGACATTACTCTGACGCAACCAGCGTTTTTAGTAATTCAAGATATGTTGTCTACCTTGCACCTGCTGAAAGAAAAGAACAAAGTGAGTATTTGATCAGGTTCTGAATTGCACACCTTTGACAAGCCAGCTTTAGAACAAATATTCACATTTTGGTTCTGGGCTAAAGACCTCCTTCAGAGTAAGCTGAAGCAGCGCATTAGGTCAATCCAGGACTCTCATACACAATACTAGGGAGTATCAAAATCAATGCTGATTGACAGTAGAAGAGCCCAATTGTGAAAATGAGTCAACTGCTTCTCCCATACCATTCTCAGAACACCTTCACAAGTTGTGGAGACAAAAATAACTATTAGCTTTCAAAAATCAATCTAAAATAGGGCAAGAACTCCCATCACCTCTCCTCAATAAAAAAAAAAAAAGGATAAGGCCAATAAAAGTTAAATCAAGTATAAACAAAGTTTATGCTCAATTTTAGGTAATTGGGACTTTAAAAATAATATTGACTAGATCATACCATCAGCTTTCTAAAGTCCAGAAAGTATCTCATGACATGCCAGGTGCCCTCTTAAGTCTTCCAATTACTCGCTTTGCTGGCAGGTTAGAGAACACTTGCTGCTACTGCCACACACACCCTGCCTGAAAATACAATTCCTATCATTATATTTAGATTGGCCTATCTAGCAACTAAAAGCAGTTTCTAGTAACAGTTGTAAAATATACTACCACAATCAAATTATGTCCAAAATTTGAAAGCACATTTTATTCCTTCTTTAATAGGAATATGGACTTGAAGGATCATAAAGTCTCTCTTGCCTGATGCTTAATACAATACTTTGAAACTACAAGAAAACTGTAACTTTTGTTAGACTGAAAAAGGAGCTTTGCACAAAGAAAAAAATAAAATAAGCCCAGATATCGAATTTAAACATTTTTAAGACTTTCTCACCGTCTAGCTGCTTCAGTTGGATAAACGAGCGCTTGAAAAAACTTGTGTTAGTCTCCTCTTAACGAAGGAAATCGTGGACTGCTACACGTGCCTCCAACCCCAAGGAACTCTTTGGGATTTAGTGCTCCTACCCAAAGTCTCAGGCTTGGTCTCAAAGGCACTGGCTCTGCCTCCACATTTTAAAAAATAAATTATTAAAAAAATAAAAGCTTACCGTTTTCTGTAAAAAGTTAACTTCCTCCACGGATACGCTACTGCAACATCCACAGAAAAGCTTCATTATTTCCTGCTGCACGTGTCGATGCTGGAAAAAAAAAAAAGAGAGAGAGAAAAAACCCCCACCGAGTTATTTGCTTTTTTTTGTTGTTGCTGCCGAGGAGCAAACAAAGTCACCGAGCAAGTTCCCGACCGCCAGTGCTCCCCAATCCCCCACCTCCACCCGCCGGGAGGGC